>OY284479.1:41654534-42014850 GCA_958336345.1 Dorcus parallelipipedus
TACATAATTGAATGTACTCTTGCCACGAAATTAATTAACTTAACTGAAAAATAAGTCATTGCACTTTTATTTTACACTAGAGCTAAGACATGCCGTCCAAGTTCCGTGGCAAGAATTGATAACTCTCTCTAATCAGCTGATATTTTACGTTTCCTTGCCTGCTTGATCCGACTAATATTTGCAGATAAAATTTATGTCATGTTAAATTATAATAAAGGGTAAATTATTATTTATTTTTAATCATAAACTTTTAGTAAGGAATGGGAATATAAGAGATTACAAGAATTTTCAAATTTTGGCGCGAAGTGACACTTTTGAATCTGTGGTTCCACGACAAAAGCTGATATGTCAACTTTTTTCGATTTCGAGATTTCAACGCTGGTATGTCCATAATGAGACTGTGGCAAAAGCAGATATGTCCCAACTTTATTTCCGTCCCCAAACATTAGTTTAACAAATATTGATATGTCTTTATAGTCTTGAAAGTATTAAGGCTAAACCTGATATGTAGACATATCATGTTTTGATACGTAATTCGCCTCAAGTGACATATCAGTTTTTGCCTTGGAACCACAGGAATATTTTTTTAGGCCTCAGTATTGTTTACCCACAATCTGGCAAACATTTAGCCGTTGTCATGGAAATACAGTAAACACTAAACTTCTTGAAACAGACGAGCTAGATGTAAAATAAGTTAAAAATCGTGACCGAAAAATTGCGATTACAAAGTGCACTCGAAGGTAGTGTTTTCGAACGCACCCCTAGTGGTGCCCTACTGCCATAGTGTAATGTCAAACAATTATGAGATAGGACGTGAATATATTTATTTTTATTTATACCAGTTTCTTGTTTGTTGAAAATCTCGTAATGGCTTTTCACGGACAGCTTAAATTACACTTTCTTTCTCAGTATCTCAGTAGTGCTTCGCTATCATATAAATGGGCGCGTTCAGACGGCGAAGCGGCTACCAGTTAGCACTTAGCATGATTTGTAGTGATTAAAGTTAGCAAGTTCATATTTTCTGAACGGGTTGTTACATTCTATCATTTTTTAGCGTCATAACGGTCATACTCATAACCTTGCTTTTGTTATACCTACTGTGCTGGTTGTATGTATTTATGACCATAGCGTGAGATTTGTAGTAATTTAACATATATAATATGGAGAATGTACGTCGTGCTATTTTGTTTGATATATTGAGTGATGATGAGTTTAATTTAAACTTGGTTGGAATCGTGGCAGAAAATTTTATTTCTCCATTAAATTGTACAGCACAATTAGAACAAAAACATGCAAAGAATATTGGTTGGTTTTAAAGTAACTACACCCTGTTTAAAGGAACAGTTAACAAAAACCTTTTTGTTCATTATTACAAAATAGTAATATGTGGCACGGGTTTATTTGCAATTTACACCTTGGCTTAGACACTTGTTGCAGTGACGAGCACAGACAGGAGTGATAGAAAAGGATAGCATCATGTGCTACCCTATGCAGCGTAAAATTATTCCGCTTCCTCAAACAAGCAGCAGCTAACTTGTAGCGTTCGCAGCAAAGTTCCGTTCAGAAGCAGTTGTTAGGTAAGCAACGTAGCCGCTAGCTGCCTCTGAACACGCCCAATGTCAAAGCCTTTTCCACTGGCTGCACTAGTGTGCACTGAGTGTATTTTCATCTCGGTTCAGCTTTATGTAATAAAACGAGATAGAGATATCCTGATTCCCGAGTGCACACCGGTGCAGCCAGTGGAAAACTAAATCAGTTTCTTCAGGATAGCGAAACGCTAGTGATTTTTAAGCTGCTCGTGAAATTGTTGTACGCATTTACTTATGAAAAGAAACTTCATTCCGTATCGTTTTATCTCCTTATTTATTTAAAACTCGAATAAATTGGTTTGTATTTAATTTAGAAATAATTGAACAGTGTTTTTCGTTTTTAGAAATTGGTCACGCTATGTTTCGTTTTAATGGCGGGAGAAACAAATCGCTCGAAGAAAAAATATTCGCATAATCTGGCATAATCATTATTCTAATGAGCTAAGTAGAAACCGTTCTATTATTAGATAATCACTTTTCATTCCTAGAATCAAAACGTATGTAAATTTCAGTTTAAAACTGATAAAAAAAGTTACGTCAGCGGCCATGTGATATGGCGGGTACGTTTGCCGTTGGGCGTACCTTGACTTTTGACTTATAATCCTTTATAAGTCAAACCAGTGGCTCAAGGTAAACAGTAAAATAGAATTATGCACGCGAGGTATTTATTCAAAGCAGGCGGATGGATTCGCCTGTGGAACTAGTCTGAAATCGTCTTCATCGCGACTCTAACCTATCCCGCAGCGACATAACCTCACAAAAAGAAATGCCGTGCCTTTTGAGCGAATTCCGAGACATCCTCAAGCCGAGGCGCACGGAGTTCAGCAATTTCATGTGGGTCTCGAGACAATTGAACACCACGGTTCCTTACAAGCACAGCGTGAAAATTGACCCGCAACAGCTCAAACTCGAAGTACTCGGAAGCGCAAGAGTGCAACAGATCCTAGCAAAGGTACCAGCACATTATTTATTCATCGAATTTTGTTTATTTATTCGAAATGTTGCAGTTAAATGAGGAGCAACCATTGTCATCACTTAAAGAACTTCAGGACAAAGTAAAGGCAATCTTGGACGAAATCGGTTATAATAGAAAGCTGAAAGTGATTCGGTGGTTGGGCCTTGCTCTGGCGAAAATACTGACGAGAGTTTGCCATGGCATACATGTGCATGAAGAAAGTATATTATCCGTAAGTAAGCACATTTATTTATTCATAATAAATTGTCCTATAGGTAAGTTTTGTTTGTAATGTTAGATTGAAATTTAATTAAATCATTTGCATTGTCACACTGATAGTATGTTGGCATCACTGCACACTTGCGATATTTCCAGTTTTAATTAACACAATTTTGAAAATTATTCATAATAACTTAACATATTTTAGACAGGTGTTGTTAATTTTGAGAGCAAATAAATATTTTCTAACGTTAATTATATGCCATACTGTACCTAATCTGGCTTTTATCCATTGATATGTTAGTGCCTGACTGTACAAGTACATTCAAAATCATGATTTTTGTTCAAATTTTGTCACTGACTGAGGATGTCAAAGTAAACAAACAATACATGCTATAAAAAATAACTATTGGTAGAACTGTTGTTTACAGTAAGCATTTTGCAAATTTTTGCAACTTTTTTTATTTCAATGAAAAATAATATTTCTGAAATGCAAACCTTCAATCATTGTTAATCAGAGTGTAAGACTATACAGGGTTGTGTTCATCAACTATACCTTCGAGCGTACTTTGGGTGTTTGGGTGTATAATCGCATCTTTCTCACTCACAATTTTTAACTTATTTTTCGTCTCCCTTATCAGTTTTAAGAAGTCTAGTGTTTACATGATTTCCATGACAACGAGCGATCTTTTCACGCTCCACTTAAGTAGAGTGTAGAAAATGTGTTTGTTGCTATGGAAACACATGCCCGATTTAGTTTTTTATGATTCTTGTGTGAGAAACAAAATG
Organism: Dorcus parallelipipedus; assembly: GCA_958336345.1. NCBI lineage: Eukaryota > Metazoa > Arthropoda > Insecta > Coleoptera > Lucanidae > Dorcus > Dorcus parallelipipedus. The sequence continues at coordinate 41,658,087 of OY284479.1, forward strand.
TATAAACTCATTTATGCGAGAGAGACCACAATATTAACCGAAAGTGTAATTTATGAATACAACCTAGTCCACTCACTTAATGGCAGTGTTGCCAACCAGTAAAACTGGGAAATCCCTTTCATTGTGACAAAAAATCCCTTTCTACAGATTGAAAAAATACAGTAAAATTCATCATTTATCTTTAAGCAAAAAAAAAGAAAACCGTCCCATCTGACAATACCGGCACTGTTAAACAAATGTCACAATGTAGAAAAAAAATGCGTGAAAATTGATTTTTTATGGAACGCCTGCGCTGAAGATCGGACGGAAACTGTTTTACCGATAATTTCTCTTCTCGAATAAAGTAAAATAACAAAGACCGATCTGACGATCGTGTCGTTGGCAGTATGAAGAAGAAATGTAAGGCTACAAAGCCTCCAAAAGTCCCTCAGAATAATCGTTTTTATAAAAAGAAAGAGCTATACAAATTCTTCAAAAAAGGTTAAATCCGTTGAGTTGACAACTCTGCTTTAAGAGTACGCAAGCACTGTTGCCAATAGACTTTCACGAAAAGTCTGAAGTCTGAACATTACAAATAAAGACCAAAAAGTCACTAGAAGCAGAAAATAATTCACTAAGAATTTCAGTAGAACCAAAATTGAAAACATCAAATTTTGTTTTCACTTTATTGAATGTATTAAATATTGCACCTGAGCGTATTAGAATTGGCAACACTGGCCTCGGTATAAAAATAATTTGACAGTTGTGAAAAATTAGAAAATACCCTCAGAACTCGACCATACATGATTGTGCAACGTACAATGACTACAGAAAACAAAATGTTGATTCGTTAAAAAGGCTAATTAGTTTGACAGGTGTCAAAAAATGAAAGATTTCCTCAGAACTCATTACACGTAATTATGTAACGTAAATACTATGCACGGTAAACATCACTAATTGTTTTATGACAAAAATACATAAATTTACAAAAAAAGCAAGATACAATCGCTTGACTTGAACCATTTTATTCCTTGACCCCCCTGCCCTCCCATACGGCAAAGGTTTTCTTAAACTTACACAACAAATTATGATCATAGGAAAATTTTCCTTGAGTTGTAGATGCAAATAAAACCTGCCCGTCAATATTTGCATTTAACGACATGAAACTCTCTTGAATTTATTTGCATTTGCTTGCACAATAACAAGATTCCAAACTAGCAAAAACACTTAATGATGATTTACTTTATTTATTTCAGTTAAAGTCCAGTATGGGTAAAGCCCCTGTGATATATCTTCCTAGTCATAGAAGTTACGCAGATTTTATATTGATGTCATATCTATGTTTTCATTATGATGTAGAGATTCCGGCAATCGCCGCTGGTATGGGTACGTAATCAGACTCAAGGTCATTCGATGAATAATGACGATTTTAACTTTTATAATTAATTATACAAAGTGGACAAGAACCAAGTTGGCAGTGCTGAATTTTATTTTTAACATTGTTGTTGACGGCTTGACATTGACAGGTGTCACTTTACATTTCAAATTCAAATAAAAACGCTAATTTTTATTCACATAACCTATTCCTTGTCGCTGTTTACGTCAACATCAAATAGACCAACAAAACATGTATCCGGTTGTAGTGTTGCAAATAGCCGAATAAAAAATGCTCTTAAGTATATTGCCAACACAAACAGTTATTTTCTTGACCACTTTGTATTAATTTCATGATGATGTCTAAATAAATTAATGTGTTTTTGCCTCAGATTTTCATGGTATGATGGGCATGGGAAACGTGTTGCGCGATACAGGTGCTTTTTTTATGCGTAGATCATATAACGACGACAGCTTGTATTGGGATACTTTTCGTGAGTACGTGTACCAGCTGGTCGTGAAGGCAGACCTGGGCATAGAGTTTTTCATCGAAGGCACCCGAAGCAGAACCGGCAAGTCGTTAACACCCAAATTCGGTACGACCCCATTCTCCCTCCCCATCAACAATTTAATGCCTTTCATCCTGTTGCAGGTTTATTAACCATGGTCCTGAAAGCATTTTTTAACGGTGACGTACCCGACATCCTTTTCGTTCCCATTAACATCAGCTACGATCGGGTGATGGAGGAGCGACTGTTCGCCTTCGAATTGCTGGGGGTTCCAAAACCGAAAGAAAGCACCTCGGTAAGCATTTTTCGTTTCTAATAACCTAAAAGTAAAGAATAAACAGGAGGGAGTCATTTACATTAGTTTCTTGTCCAAAGTGGTAACTAAATATGGTAACTAAACATTTTTCGTGTTTAATAATCTAAGGGTGGGTTTACAGAAAGAAAATCAAATATTTAATTACGATTAACTATTTGATTGAGCTTAAAATTCGTGTTGCCATAGAAATCAAATTGGCAACGCTAATTTTAATCTCAATCAAATAGTTAATCGTAATTAAATATTTGATTTCCTTTCTGTAAACCCACCCTAAGAGTAAAGAATAAACAGGAGGGGGTCGTTTACATTAGCTTCTTGTCGAAAGTGGTAACTAGATATGGTTACTACTATGGTTGGAAATGTAGAGGTGTGCAATTTAAGTTCACCTCCCAACCGGCTAGACTCGGAGAGATGGATATGGATCGTACGTAATCCCAAAAACACCAGGACAGAATATAATAAAATTTTGATTTTTTTTGTTTTTCTTTATCTTTTGTTTTTTTCTTCAAATTTTTCCTTTCAACTGAGTTTTTCATTTGCCTTAGTTTTTCATTTGATTTTTTCATTTTAATTTTCTCGTTTTTCTCTTTTCATTTAATATTTGCCGCGTCTTTTTAATTTGTTTTTTTTTGCTTTCTAATGTTCACTTTATTTTCATTTTTTCATTTCCATTTGATCTTTTGTTTGATTTTTTCTTCACTTAAATTTTTTCCTCGTTTCGTTCTTTATTTGCTTTCTGTTCTGATTTTTGATTTTTTTTCTCCAATTTTGTCTTTCCTTTCAATTTGCTTTCATTTTTAGTAAAAGCGGTCCTAGAGGTACTCTTGGGGAGGGGGGATGTGATTTGCTTTCGTTAGAGTTGAAAAACAAATGCAATCGTAAAAATAATTTGAAAAAAAAAAATCGAATTGTTTTTAAACAATTTGCAACAAGGGGGGAAGCGTATGACCGCGCCTGATTTTTATTTACATTATTTTTTATTATTTTTTTTACTTTTAATTTCATTTTTCATTTCTTAAAAAGTATTTTAATAAGATTCTTTTTTTACCCTGTTTTATCGCGAATCGGAACAAGAATGCACTGGTTATTTATTTCATATTAACAAACGAATCATGATCCTCTACACATGATCAGATTGGATTAGGATCATTTCAGCAGCAAATCGCGAGTTACCACTTTGGACGAGAAACTACTGTTTAGAGTACGACTCCCTCCTGTTTATTCTTTACTCGTAGGTTATTAATCTAATTGCGTTGGCCCCGTTTTAAAATTACTCGAACAATCGTTCGAGCGCTTGATTAACATGATATTTCCTACCTCATTGAACATTTGATTAGATAAGAAATCGCATGATAAATAAAAACCACTGCAATTATTACATTAATAACCTATGAATAAAGAATAAACAAGAGGGAGCTATACTATCAGTAATTTCTTGTCCAAAGTGATAACTCGCGGTATAAATATCGTCGGGTTACTGCAAAAACAAGCGAACTCCACTTGTTGTCAATCTGGAGTTCAAAAATGCTCAAAACATACAAACATACTTACAAAATTTTTAAAACCATATAAATCAAACAAAATGTTAAGGCAGGAGAAACAAAGAGCCGAAATAATTCAACTCCATTTTAAACTACAATTTTGAAACATCAGAAGACGACTTCTCAAAAGTTCCAAAATGGAGTTGTCTTGTTTTGGCAGTAACCCGACATCAGTAGTTTCTTGTCCAAAGTGGTAACTCGCATTATACATACTATTAGTAGTTTCTTGTCCAAAGAGGTAACTCGCGGTGTTTAAAACGCTCTTTTGGTTCTGGAATGATCCTGATCCGATCTGATCATGTAGGTTCCCTCCTGTTAATTCTTTCCTCGTACGTAATAACAAAAGTTTTTTTTTTTTTAATTACAGGCATTTTTTAAGTCGCTGAAGCTCGTGAATGAGAAGTACGGGGATGTTTACGTTCATTTCGGACAGGCGATTCCTGCCCGCAAGTTCTTCGACGATAGATTAGACCGGGCAGTTCGAATGGGGCAGCCGAAGCACTTGCAGGTGATAGACGAGCCGGAACGGCTGGTCATTTCGACTCTAGCTCAAGAAATAGTCAACACTCAGCAGAAGCTGTGCATTATAACAACTTTCAATATGATAGCGGTGATTTTCATTAACAACATAATGAGCAGAGTGTCTGTCTTAACATTAGACACATTAAAAGAGGAAATAGTCGTGATTCGAACGGTGCTTGGGGCATTCGGGGCCGTAACCAACTACACAAACGAGGGAGACATCTTTAAGGCCTTGCGAGTCCACGACAATCTCCTGCAAATAGGTCAAAGTGACCAAGTTCTCCTCATTAAAAACAGTATTATGCTGGGCAGTTTCGATGTGTCCAAACTGAAGGGGCATTCGTTGAGTGAAAAGACAATGAGCGAAGCCGTTCCGTTTGTTATGTTGCAACTGTACGTGAATCCAACGTTGCATTATTTCGTAAACCCTGCTTTGCTTGCGGTCGTTTTGAAACGACAGGATTGTGCAACTGAAAAAGGTAGTTGGAGTTATTTATTTATTTATTTGTTGTATGTCCATTAATAAAATGAACTTGCTATTACAGAGCGGCTTCGGAAGGAGTACCTCTTCCTGAGGTCTTTGTTTACCAAAGAATTCGTGCTGTTTCCAAACAGAGAAGAAACAGATTTCGAAGATTCACTGAACCGGCTGCAGCACTTGAAAGTCATCAAACTTCAGGAATCCAATATAGTATTACATGCGAACTGGAAGCTTCAAACTTTACTGTGCAATCTTGTGGGGCCGTTTGTTTTTACGTATTACATTTTGTGCCAAGTATTAAAAAAGGTGGGGGGGAGGAGTAAAAAGTTTCCCAGACGGTTACTTTGTTTGTGTTTCAGCTGGCTGTGAGTGAGTGCAGTGAAAAGTCGATTCTAGAGATGAGTCAGTGTCACATTGAAAGCCTCATGAGCAAAACCGTCGCCTTCATCCACCCTTACTCGCTTAATTTAGATTCCGTCTCTAATTGTTTGTTTCGCTTGGTGGAATTGAATGCGGTTGAGCGAATTAAAAGGTAATGAGATTTTTTTAGCAACGAACCGGTTTGCGCTTAATTCACTTTGGTTTAGGAATGAGAGCGTCGTTTATCAGGTGAATTATGAAGCGACTGCAACAATGGCAGCTCAACTCTGTAAGTTCTGTTTCATTTTTTTTTTGTATTAAAAAAAAAAAACTTGTCCATTTGTTGTTTCAGGTGGATATTTGAGGGCAATAGTGTCCGTGGAACTGTTCGATGTTTTGGACTCGGCCGTGCAGCTTCCGAGTAAAATGTGAATTGTCGCAGTAACAATTGGTGCACCTTTCTTATTTATTCGTGCGTGTCATATTTTCAAAGTGATTGTGATGTTAATTCTGTTTCCTAGAAATAAATGTTTTCTATTGTGACAGTTTGATTACCATTCATTTTTTTGTTTAACTGCTTTCAAATGTTGATAAATCTTGTTTGTATTTATTTTGGTTACTCAAGGTCAGCTTCATCAACAGTACATCTATGTATATTATCCTATATATATTTTTTTATTTTCGATCAGTATATTCAATATTTTACGATATTTTAGTATTTATTTATTTAAAATCGAAATTATAACTTAAACGAATTTTGTATATCTCTTCTATTTTTTTTGTTAATTTCTTGAACTTGGCACGATCAATTGGAAGGTGTAAGTGCTGCCGTAAAAACTTTTCCAAATAGTAACGGTTACTTAAAGAAAACAGTAAATAAACATCGAAGCATACGACAACCAGTGTTGCCAATATGCGGGTAATTACCCAGAAAATAGGTATTTTACTATTTTGAGACTTAGGGCCAGTTTCATTGCTGTGTTCCTTTTACCACAAATCTTACCTCAGATTACTTAAAACGTCATTTCCGTTAGCCTGAACAAGTAAGATGGAATGGATATCTCAACCTAACAACTAATGGGAATATTTGAGCGGCAAAGTGGGACAATTCAAATTCACTTGTTCGTGCTAACGGAGATGACGTTTAAAGTGATCTGAGGTAAGATTTGTGGTAAAAGGAAAGCATCTAATAACGGAATCCATTTAAATTTAAAGTCACTTTCAGATGTCAAAACAAACATGAAAACGCATTTGTTGACACGTCAGAATGTGACTTTAATTTAATATCTCTTTCAAATTTCATTATAAAACTGGCCCTTAACAGATAATCGTTTCAGTATTTGAAGTTCTCGGGGAAAATTGGGTATTTAAAAGTTGCCAAAGTTGGCGATATCATGGTGTGATGTTGGCACGCCACTGTACGAATAGCTTGATCGTTGATGTGATTGGTAAGATTGGTAAGCCAGGCGTACTGTATCCTCATTGGCTACTGCTTTTTACGAAACGAGCACTAACCAATGGGAGTACAGTCAGGTACAGTACGCTCCATGTAAATCCAGGTTAATATTCGATAAACATCGTAACTCAACGTCTTAACGCCGAACCTTGAATTGGTCTGCGCAGTAACGTAACGTTTAAGATTATTTTAATGGTTACGGACCCTACATTTAAACCAACCAAACATATCCATGAAGTAATTTAGATTATAGAATATTTATTTTTGTTTTATATTAACAGTACAAATACCGAGTGACTTTTAATGATTGAAGCAAATTAGTATGTTGGGAACACTGAGGAATTGGCATTACTTGAAAGTTCGTTAATTTTGCGGGAATGCGTAGCTATAGGTTAGAGTTGATGTTTACATTGATGATGAAAACTGTTTAACAGATTATTATTATTATTCAAGACCTGGAAATGTTAGCCCCCTTTGCGTAAGCAGCACCGAATCCTTTGAGATAAGTTATTGAAGACATTATTAACGTTTTAGGTTGTCTGATATTTGCAATTGCCTCTTCAATTGCCAGCTGCACAATTCATCCAAATTGTTTAATACGTATTCTGAACATCACATTATTGAAATGAGGAAATAAGAAGTTCAAATTTAATTGAATATTAGAGCAAATTATCAAGCCCCATTTGCATAAGCAGTACCGAATCCTTTGAGATATGTTATTGAAGACATTATTAACGTTTTAGGTTGTCCGATATTTGCAGTTGCCTGCTGCAATTCTTCCAAATTGTTTAATACGTATTCTGAATACCAAATTATTGAAATAAGGAAGTAAGAAGTCCGGATTTAATTGAATATTAGAGCAATTAGGCCACCAACCAGCACTGATTAAACATCCTGGGAAAAACTCCTCTAAATAATTTATTGTGGTTCGTGCTGTGTGAGCAGTGGCGGAATCTTGTTGAAAGTAGCCATTTGCTAATTCAGTGTCGTCTAACTGGTTTATAAATGTATCCAATATAAGTCTCTGATATCTATAGGGGTTGTTTCCCGGAAGAATATTGGTCCAATAATTCTCCAAGACATTGCCACCCAAACACCACTTTTAAGTGGATGTAGTGCCTTTACATCAATCACATTAAAGGGTTATGTTCCGACCAAGTCCTGAAATTTTGTGAATTGATAAACCCAGAGAGATGAAACCAGGCTTTATCAGCAAAGAAAGTTGTATCTTGTTGGTCACTATTATTTAGCAGATTATTGTTATACCACTGACAAAACTGAATTTATTGAAGAAAATCGAGTGGGTGAAGTTGTCGACCATTGAAAATTTGTATGATTGGAAATGAAGGTGTTTTTTCAAGATCTTCCGAGTGGATTCGTATAGGAAACATGAGGATTCTGTTATGCAGTATCATTAACATTTGGACAATATCGAGTGTTATTATAGTGGGGCGATCAGTGAATTTTCCTTTTCTTACATTACCAGTTTGCAAGAAACGTTCATTTATTAACCGATTTTGAACTGAACTGACTTTAAAGTGAATAGAGAGACTCATAAAAGGAATGATGTTTTGGAAGTAAAATTAACATAACCTCAAAATACGTATGAAATCACATGAAACTGATAATTGATTTAGAAAACCAGCTTGATCAGTACGGTGTGCGGGAGGGGAAATTCAATCACTTCCTTATCACTGGTCGCCAACTGAATAACTAAATAGAATGCAATCAATGATTTTTAAGTGAATTTGAATCGATTCGTGTTTGTTGTAAATGGAGGACGGCTATTCTAAAACAGTGTTGTGAAAAAAGACTAAACTCAATTTGTTGTTCAGGGTATATTTCAATGAAATCGTCATAGGCATGCTGCTGTGAATAAATTCAATTACTATTGGGCTGATTCAGCAGAACATATCAGTAACAGTTCTTGATCCAACAGTTGAGACTGAACACTTATTTCTGCTGAATGAAGTTCACTCATCGTAACATGTTCCAGTCAGGTAGCGGAGAAGTTACGCTACAAAAAATGGCGAACCCTCCAACTCATCAACCTCATGAGGTCGCATTCAGCAGAAATTTGTTCAACAGTTACACAACTTTCGGGTCTGCTGAATGTGCCCATTTTCATTTTGTACTCCGCTTCGAAAATAAGCCATTACTAAAAATGTATTTTATTCTGTGCTCAAAACCATTTTGGTAATAAATTGTGATAATTAAATATCTTATTTATTTGGTTTTCTTGATTCGACAATAAACGAATTTATTTGAGTTTGACAATCTAGTGCACTAACCTAAATCTATATTTTGAATTTGAAAATCCAGCACATCAACATAAAAATTGAAAAGTGTTGCCAATCTAATAAAATAAGTCTCAATCATTAAAAGTCACTCGGTATAACAATTATCAATTTATTATTCATTTAACAATGGTAGTGGTATCCAACCACCAGTGTTGCCAACTACTGACAGTCGTTTTCCCCTCACCTTGGGTAAAAATTTCCTTTTATGTCTGCTTCTCTCCTGAAATTTTTTAGATATGTTTATCAAGATTTGTCTGAAGATTTAAATAATTTTGTCTTCAAAAATTTCCTTTTTCTCAAGAAATTTCCCTTTCTGCAATTTTAAGGCATAAAAATTCCCACGAATTGGCAACACTGTAAACGACATAGCATAAAATAGCACCAATCACAGCCTCCTCTAATCGAAGGGTTTGGTGCAAAAACCGGACAGCTCCACTTTTAGGCAAGAATGACATTTGAATGGATTTAGCTCTATAAAACATGTCGCATCTTTCGGTACAATACCCGGACAGCTACCGAATGTAGTAACCGAAATGCATGTACCGAGTGACTTTTAATGATTGAAAATTATTTTATTAGATTGGCAACACTTTTCGATGTTTATGTTGGTGTGCTGAATTTTCAAATTCAAAAATTCAAAATTTAGGTTAGTGCACTAGATTGTCAAACTCTCAAATAAATCCGTTTATTGTCGAATCAAGAAAACCAAATAAATCAGATATTTAATTATCTCAATTTATTACCAAAATGGTTTTGAGCACAGAATAAAATACATTTTTAGTAATGGCTTATTTTCGAAGCGGAGTACAAAATGAAAATGGGCACATTCAGCAGACCCGAAAGTTGTGCAACTGTTGACCAAATTTCTGCTGAATGCGACCTCTCATAAGTTGATGAGTTGGAGGGGTCGCCATTTTTTGTAGCGTAACTTCTCCGCTACCTGACTGGAACATGTTATGATGAGTGAACTACATTCAGCAGAAATGAGTGCTCAGTCTCAACTGAACAACAAATTGAGTTTTGCCTCTTTTCACAACACTGTTTTAGAATAGCCGTCCTTCATTTACAACGAACACGAATCGATTCAAATTCACTTAAAAATCGTTGATTGCATTCCATTTACAGTTATTCAGTTGGCGACCAGTGATGAGGAAGTGATTGAATTTCCCCTCCCGCACACCGTACTGATCAAGCTGGTTTTCTAAATCAGTTATCAGTTTCATCTGATTTCATACATATTTTGAGGTTATGTTAATTTTAGTTCCAAAACATCAATCCTTTTATGAGTCTCTCTATTCACTTTAAAGTCAGTTCAGTTCAAAATCGGTTAATAAATGAATGTTTCTTGCAAACCGGTAATGTAGAAAAAGGAAAATTCACTGGTCGCCCCACTTTTGCTGGGTTCAGTAATTCCTCCGTGCTTGCTCTATTCACTCCTCGAGCACTTTTGTCTTACTTTTACGTATATCAAAACAGCTGTGTTGTCACTCTACTTTTCACTCCGAGCTTGCACCGCGTGAATTTCTGAACTCAACATATAATAACACTCGATATTGTAGAAAATGTTAATGATACTGTACAACAGAATTCTCATGTTTCCTATACGAATCCACTCCGAAGATCTTGAAAAAAACACCTTCATTTCCGATCATACAAATTTTCAATGGTTCGACAACTTCACCCACTCGATTTTCTTCAACAAATTCAGTTTTGTCAGTGGTATAACAATAATCTGCTAAATAATAGTGACCAACAAGATACAACTTTCTTTTCTGATAAAGCCTGGTTTCATCTCTCTGGGTTTATCAATTCACAAAATTTCAGGACTTGGTCAGAACATAATTCCTTTAATGTGATTGATGTAAAGGCACTACATCCACTTAAAATTGGTGTTTGGTTGGCAATGTCTTGGAGAAGAATTATTGGACCAATATTCTTCCGGGAAACAATTAACGCCTATAGATATCAGAGACTTATATTGAATCCATTTATAAACCAGTTAGACGACACTGAATTAGCAAATGGCTACTTTCACAGCACGAACCACAATAAATTATTTAGAGGAATTTTTTCCCAGGATGTTTAATCAGTGCTGGTTGGTGGCCTAGTTGCTCTAATATTCAATTAAATCCGGACTTCTTACTTCCTTATTTCAATAACTTGATGTTCAGAATACGTATTAAACAATTTGGAAGAATTGCAGCAGGCAATTGCAAATATCGGACAACCTAAAACGTTAATAATGTCTTCAATAACTTATCTCAAAGGATTCGGTGCTGCTTACGCAAAGGGGGTTAACATTTCCAGGTCTTGAATAATAATAATAATCTGTTAAACAGTTTTTATCATCAATGTAAACATCAACTCTAACTTATAGCTACGCATTCCCGCAAAGTTAACGAACTTTCAAGTAATGCCAATTTCTCAGTGTTTCCAACATACTAATTTGCTTCAATCATTAAAAGTCACTCGGTATAAATGGAGTAGCCTGTTTTTGTTAAAATGTTCCTATTACATTCTTAATAAAACCGTTTTTCGTTGATACTGTAAAATTAAAAAAATGGAGCTGGTTTTTGCACCAAACCCTTCAATTACAAATTCCGTTGATCACGCGATACTTGCTCTTGTTTTATGTTAAAAGATTTTGGAATGTTTTTGCATTTGCATTTAAATAAAAATAAATCTTCTGACTCTTCATTTTATACCAAGGATCGGAAAAAAGCGGGTATTTTTGTCGTCGATTGTGGGGAATATAATTTGTTCATTGGCAACACTGACAACTATGATTCTTGACGTTTGAGGTTAGGTCTGTGTGAACACAGTAGCGTCACTCGAGTATAACTCACATTTGTCATTTTGTTTGATACCTACCGATTGGAAAATTACATTACACTTCCATAAGGGTATCAAACAATATGGCCGCCTTATTTGACACTGACGCTACTAGGTAATTTCTTATACTGTGGTGGTGGTCTGAAATAAGCTAAAAATCATACCTAATTCATTTGTATTAGATCAATGTTTCAATTAGAATCATAACGTGGTTAAGTCAATCCATTTCTGCTTTATTTTATTGTTACGTGGGAATGAGAAATGTCAAATCCATGCGTTTTTGTTTGGAAAAGTTTCCCACTCCAAATACCTCACACCAGAGCCTCCCACTAACGCCCTTGCGTAAAAATAACGTGCGTTCAAAAAAATCCTTTATCGAGAAGGCTTTGAACTTGCTTTTGTTTTATGACGGCACGTCGTAGCTTAGTATGTAAGCTGCAACCTTGAATAACTGAGAGCGACGAAAGTTACTGCTGTGGTTACTATACGGTATAAGCAACGGCGGGAAATGAACTGCGAACTGAATGAAACTCTGACTCTGAGATATGTACCACTACCTACCATTTATGTTTTAAAGTGTTTGAAATCTGATGAAAGTACTACTTACCTCACAAACTCTCAAGTTATTAGCATTTTGCACGTGCTGTTGATCATCACGTTGGATCTGATTGAGCCACACTTTGTCTTTTATTGTATCGCGGCGCTCTAAATAATGTAAATCCTTTTCTGGCACTATTCTTACAATTGTTCACGCAACACCCTGGTTTTGTTATGTCACACACTTTGCGAACACCACTTCTAACACAATACAAATAACAGACACAGAATAACAGATGACAGCTTCGCGTCAACGATCTAGGGGAATTCGGAAACATCAACGTGATTTTGCTCCAGCGGCAAGATCAAAGGTTGTCGCTACTAATAGGAGTTGTATTTAGTCTGTTGATGCAAGAACAGATAGTGACGCAACGGTCTTCTCTTGTGAATAATACTGTAAATAATTAGCCAATAGCGTATCGGTGTTAAAAAAGCGACCATACTGTTTGATACCCTTATGGAAATGCAAATAGATAGGTATCAAACAAAATGGCAGATGTGATAGTTATGTGACGCTACTGTGTAAATTCTTATACTGTGCTTATACATACCACTATGTTCTTAAATAAAGCATTAATTTTTAACAAATTAAGGGTTATTCTGCTAATAGCTATTTAAATTTAACGAAATTAGCGTCATCTAAGGTAGAGTAGGAGAACTATTGCATTACAATTCATTGTTACATTACTACAATTCATTTTCGTCTCATTTCTTGCTGTTTTCTTTTTTTAATTACAAATCAATTTTTGCGTTCGACTTCACTGAGGAATTGAGATTCAATTTTTTGCAAATTTTTATGAGTACAGCCGAATATAGTGTCGTCAATAGTAGAGCTGAATTAAAAAAAACGGGAAATGAAATTTTCCCAATTGTAAATTTGGTTTCATTTGTCAATTAATTGTCCACTTGACAATAAGGACTTGACAATACATACCTTTTAAAAAAAAATAACCTATTTATTTATAATTAAATTGATTATACATTAATTATTATGTAAGTGTATAATTTAATTATTATCCTTTCAAAAAGTAATTTTTTTAGTACATATCTCTGATGAGGCCCAATCAGGCTGAAATAATTCACGTGACTTATAAGATATTCTATTTCTCTAATACTGCCAATTAAACAAATCAATTTAATTACAATTTCATTTGGCAAGAACTACAGCTGTCATTATTTATTTATAGACTGACGTAGCGTCAAATAATTGTAACCTATTTCTAATAAAGTCATTTTCACACTATGAAAATATTGAAAAAAATGTGCCAATTTTTGTTTGACTTTCCCGTTTTTACTGATTTCAGCTGTAACCAAATTAGCGCTATCTTTGGTAGAAAAGGGGAACTATTGCATTACAATTCATTTTCGTCTCATTTTCTGCTGTTTTATTTTATTTTTTAATTACAAAATCGACTTTTACGTTCGACTTCCCCGAAGAATGAAAATTCGATTTTTCGATTTTTTTTTCAAATTTTTGTGAATACAGTCGAGTATAGTAAACGAGATTAGCACTATCTGTGGTAGAGTGGGGGAACTGCATTGCATTGAAATAATTTTCGTCTCGCTCTCTATATCAGAAGATCCTAAGTTCCAATTTTTATAATATTTTATCATTATTTTGATAATAAATCGCAATTCTAAGTGACAGTAGGACCAAAAATAAAAGTGTACTAGATTTCTTTCCGAAGTCACTTTTGCACTATATCCTTTTATTGGACAACTCTAGTACAATCGTACTAGCTGTGGGTAACATTGGGCGCGTTTAGCGAACAGCAGCTGCTGAGTTGCTTACTCAGCAATCGTTTGTGATTGGTTCACATTAAGGTAATAGCCAATCACAAACGATTGCTGAGTAAGCAACTCAGCAGCTGCTGTTCGCTAAACGCGCCCATTGAAGGTAGACAATAGGTCGCGACATCTTGCGATCGATTTTTGACCTAACATTTGCAATCAAAACCGACATGCAGAAAGTTGCGCGTAATTTTTTTAATTTAAGCGCTCTCTTGTCCATTGAAAGTTACGCGACACATCTAATAATCATCATCATTACAAGTTTTACCGTAATTTCTTTTTTTTTTATGAAAGATTTCTGGTAACTTAACTTTTCGTGCGTTGGTATTCGAGCACAGTAACAACATCAAAGTCCCTAGAGAGATTTATGTTTTAGCCGTCGAGAGGTTTTTAATGTGTTAGAAGTTCTTTTTAATTGTAGTTTTATAACGTTTTGCTTTAACCATGAGTGCGGACACTACGGGAATATCGAGCACAGTGCCCGGCGACGTGGAGAAGGCGGAGGAATTCAAGACGGAGGCGAACGAGCGCTTCAAAAGTAAGTTTCGCTCGTTTCGTGAGTCACGGCTCGCGACAATTAAGTTGCATAATGATTACATTACTATTCCGACGTTCGCATGAATTAATTCCACCTTTCACCCCCGAATTGTCGATTTAAGAAGGCAAGTCGTGGCTGACGTCCGAACATAACCTATAATGTTCGAGCGTGCGGATTTTGAATTTTTTTCCAGAGCAAGATTACAACGCTGCCATTGACCTGTACACAAAAGCAATAGAAACGAATAGTAACGTAGCTATTTATTATGCGAATCGAAGTTTCGCCTACCTGAAGACGGAGTGTTTCGGGTATGCTCTATCGGATGCTTCGAAGGCAATCGAATTAGATAAAACCTACATTAAGGGGTATTATAGGAGAGCGGCTGCGTATATGTCTTTAGGAAAATTTAAGGAAGCACTCAAGGATTTTGAATACGTAAGTGGATGATTCGAAGGTGCTTCGGACAAACCATTTTGATTTCTGTGATTGCAGGTTGCTAAAGTCAGGCCGAGTGATAAGGATGCGAAGTTAAAATATACGGAATGTAATAAAATAGTTAAAAAAATAGCCTTTGAGAAAGCCATATCCGTGGAAGACATTAGGAAAACGGTGGCCGATACAATCAATTTAGATGCCATGAGTAAGTAGATATTAATTTATTTACAGTATGGTGATAAAGCCAGCCATCAAAAATAAAAAGAAGAATGTCTTTGATTAGTTCATACAGTAGCAAGTAATTTGACAGTTGCAAGTTTTTTGACAGTTGTCAAAGCAAACTGTTGTAAAGATGGTTTTTCATTTGTTTTTATACATGCGTACAAAGTATCTGTATTTTCAAAATGGCCGAATGAATTTACAATTTACTCTAAATTTAGGTAAACATTCTCCAAGTTGGCAACACTGAAGTCACAACCAATATACAATTCGGAAATAGGTTAATTTCAAAGTATTTCTTAAAAAACAAATTAAAAATAATCAATTTGATATAAAACTTATTAAGAAGTGAAATAAAAAATTCAAGCTGTTTCAATTATGTCCAATAGATGGCATGATTTTTCTTTCTTAGTTCATAAATAGTACAGTTGCCACCGCTAGATGCCAGCAACTTCGTCGACGATAGTTTTTATTATTTCTCTTAACAAGAAATTACAAGGACCTTCTTTTCACCCAAGATTTTTTCCTTTTAACTTTTTAATTTATGAGAGAAATTCCCAAGTTGGCAACGCCCCTACATTGTCACCAACTTGTATTCTCAAAAATCCTAAGTGAAATGACGACCGTTGTGAACCAATATTTAAGTAAACAATTCAGATGTAGGCTAATTTCAAAGCGTTTCTTAAAAAAAAAAAACAAATTAATTTTTTAATTTATGAATCTACAGAATTTTGCTCCAAAATAAATTTTCTTTTGTTTTATTATTATTATGTATTTTTGTTTAGTTTTCCTCCGTTTTTTTTTTGAATTTACTGTAAAATTGATTGTCTTCTGTTTTGATTATTATTTAAATTCTATTGTTCCGTATTTTTTTTAAATTCTGTTTGCTCTGAATGTCAACGTGAAGAAATTCAAGCAAGCGCGGGTAAACGGCGTTTTCTCATCGTTTCTTTCATGAAAAAAAAAAAAAAATTACAAATTTATTAATTGTGTCGTAAAATCGATTGTCTTTTGTTTTATTTTTATTTTTTTTTTAATATTAATACATACATATTTTCTGAATTTTAATATTTTGTTCCGATTATTAATAAAATTCTATTATTGTTTTTTTTTTTTTTTCAATTGTTACATATTTCTTTTGCTTTCTCACCGTTACATACGTAGATAATCTCTTAAATTGTGACGTAAAATCCGATTGTCTTTTGTTCTCTTTTTTGGAAATTTTTATTATTTATTTATTGAAATGTCATTGCAAAAAATTGTAGTTTTTTTTTTCTTTTTATTTCTTATTATTAATTGCGCCGTAAAATCGGCCGTCTTTTGTTTGTTTTCTTTAACTTCGTGCATATTAATGAATCTTTTACGTTTCCACTTTTTTTTTTTTTTTCAGAAATTCATCCCCGAATTTAATAGCAACAAATTAAGGGATTTTCGGTGTTGATTTTTTGACAGTTCTTGAGTAATTTCTGTTTTTTATCCGTTGGCAGTGGCGTAGATAGAAACTTGTTTTTTTGGGAGGGGGCGAACAAAAAAATCTAACGAGGATGGACTCTACTTAACATTTTATTTACGAAAAACTTCTTTTGTATGAATTACGCGAAACATTATATTTTGGAGAAATTTCGGGGGGGGGGGCTTATCTACGCCACTGTCCGTTGGTAATGGTAACATATTGCATCATTAAATATCATGCCTTAGCTAGATTCGTAATACCTGGGATCTTATTTCCTGAATCTAGCTAAGACATGATTTTTAAATCCATGCCCTCCTGAGGATTAGTAATTAGTACTATAAGTTAGGTCACTTGCGTTCAAAAAAAAGAAATTCGTTATCAGTTGTACCATTTAAAAATAAAATTCAGCATTGCCAACTCAAACAGTGATTCTTGACCATTCTGTACATAGTATAAAGATGATCGAAGTCTGTCCCTGTTTATTTCATTCTTAACTATACTACGTTAGTCAAAATGCAGTAGAAGTATAAAGTTGCGCGTACACAAAGTACACAATTTATAATATTTTATAACCACATTTATTAATTGAATTTAACTTGTACTTTTTTTTGTTTGTTTTATTTTGAAAGCCATCGAGAGTGAATATACTGGGCCCGAGCTCGAAGACGGTAAAGTAACTTTAGCTTTTATGAAGGACTTAATGGAACTCTATAAGAAACAGGGGAAGCTCCACAGGAAGTTTGCGTATAAGGTATTACGGACGCGCTCGGAAATCATCACTTTGATTATGTTTCGCGTTACAGATACTGTTAGACATTAAAACTTATTTCGTGGAGCAACCGTCGCTGGTGGACATAAAAATCGGAGACGACGAGAAGTTCACCGTTTGCGGTGACATACACGGCCAGTTCTACGATTTAATGAACATATTCGAATTGAACGGTTTACCGTCACCTACAAACCCTTATGTATCCTTACCAGATCGTTTTGATGATGTGTGTGTACGTGTGGTCCTTAACTGTGACAGTTATTTAATGGAGATTTCGTGGATAGAGGTTCGTTTTCGGTGGAATGCATATTTACGTTGTTTGGATTTAAATTACTCTATCCAAATAATTTCTTTATGTCTCGAGGTATTTATTATTTATTTAAAATTTCGATGTTCCTACTGTTATTAACTATAATCACAGACAGTAGATATTTCCAGATAGCCAACGAGATGGACGCTCCAAAAATAATTTGTTAAATGCTCAATAGATGTCACTTGTTTCCGAAGCTCAGTTGGCTCATTTACCACTAGATGTCTCTTTTAAGTAACACAGAAATTAGTTTAAAGTGCCACCACTTAGTTATAGAATTTGTTTACGTGTTACCTTATATTCACAAGTTTCGTCTTCTATTACGACAATAGCGCCACCACATGTTTGATGAACTGTCTCCGTACTAACACCGAGCTCGTCTCCACATTGGGCCGCCAAATTCAAATGATGAGCCCCATCTGTCTATAGCTCTATTGTCTGTGGCATAACTTAAGTTGGTATAAAATAAGTGCAACTTTCTTTTTAAAGGTAATCACGAAAGTGCGATGATGAATCAAATATACGGTTTCCACGGCGAGGTTAAAGTGAAATATACAGCACAAATGGCAGATTTATTTACGGAAGTTTATAATTGGCTGCCGCTGGCACATTGCTTAAACAATAAAGTCTTGGTATGTCTTCCCTAAGGTGTTTGCGACAAAGTGTAAATTTAAATAATGTACATCAATTGGCGCCCAACGTGGGGCCATCAATACCATCGTCAATTGTGCAATGAAATCGTTGTTTTTAGGTTATGCACGGCGGTCTCTTCTCTCAGGATGATATAACGCTTAATGTAATACGTAGCATAGATCGTAACAGACAACCCCCGGAAGATGGCCCGATGTGTGAACTCCTCTGGTCGGATCCTCAACCACAGAACGGCAGGGCCCCCAGTAAACGAGGGACGGGCTGTCAGTTCGGCCCGGATGTGACGAAGAATTTCCTAGAGCTTAACAAATTAGATTATATCATTCGCAGTCACGAAGTGAAGAACGAGGGCTACGAGGTGGCGCACGACGGAAAGTGCATAACGGTGTTTTCGGCTCCGAATTACTGGTACGATTCGTTTCAACTGTTTCGATGCGATTTATTGACATGTGCGTCGATTTCAGTGACACGATGGGTAACAAAGGGGCGTTTATAACCTTGAAAGGAAAGGACATGAAACCGGTTTTCACAACATACGCAGCAGTAGTAAGCATCAAAAAAAAATATCCTGTTTATCATTGATTATATTTATCCGAATTTTTTCAGCCTCATCCAAATATACAGCCGATGGCCTATGCTCATTCGATAGTTAGTTTGATGTCCTAGTACCTGATTAATATAGCGTAGTTTTTGTAATTACACCAATACTTAAGTCAATTTTTTTAGTAAATTGAATTAATTAATTAATTAATTGATTAGATTAATATTTATTGTCTGATATAATTCTGTAAGAACAACAATTTGTGTTTTTTTTTTTTCTTTTTGTTATTTGTTGCAGTATTTTAAGCATTTTGTTGTTATTTCAATCTGAATTTCAAACTTCTCGTTATTTACTTTTTTTACAAGATCAGAATAAATGCATTTATTTATTTTATGTGTTCGTTTTGAGTACAAGCGAATGATGGAATTCCCCTAGTCGTTGAAACTGACGGTCATTTCTGGACGGTCGCAGAAAAAATGACGCATTGTATTCAGTGACGGGAAGAATCGAATTAAATTATTAAACGTCAATCGGTTTAGAAAGTCATCCTTTTTTCGCTCAATCTTCTTTCATTACAAAATCAACTTAATGAACTTTTCAATGAAACACTTGTTTAAAGCTTGAAAATTAAATACGGAGCACAAGAATTTAAACTGGTGCTTTTCCGTTGGTGACTTAAATTTTGATCGTCTGGCAACACTAGCCACCGGTGACGTCCAGGGTTGCCAATGTGCGGGCAATTACCCGAATTACGGATAATTTAAGCAACCTTGCGGGTAAAAAATTACGTGGGTAAAAATGGGTATTTTCGAGGAAGAAAAAAAAAACATTTTTAAATTTTTGATTGACGACTTGTTAGTGATAATGTTGGCAACAAAGAAATCACTAAAACCAAAAGCCGACAAAAACTAAATTAAGTAACTGGGGCCCAATTCTTGAAATCAGTCGACAAATGTATGCGACATGACGTCAAAGTGACCCAATTCTCGAACAATTTGTATAGTCTTGTATGAATGTCTACGTCATTTTGACGTCATGTCGCATACGATGTTTGTCAAATGATTTCAAGAATTGGGCCCCTGAGAGCCAAATCCACATTGTCGTTCAGTACTGCCAACTCTACCGATAATCCGGTAGATGTATTGATTTTGAACTCAACTTTTTTTTTAATTTTTATTAGTTTAGTTTATTCATGACACGTGTAATTTTATCAATTTTCTTTATTTCTAGATCGTATTTTGTTTTACTTTTCGTCAAAAATTGCACAAATGGCAAATCTTAATTTTAACAGTTTTGTTTATTTACTAAAAAAAATTTAATTTTATAAATTTTCTTTATTTCTCGATCGTCTTTTGTTTTTTTTTTAGCGTCAGAAGTTGCACAATAACTGTCAAATGTCTTAATTTTAGAAATTTGGACCCGGTTTTGTTAAACAATCAGGAGCAGACTTGAATTATACACAGCACTATAAACTATATTCGACCCAAATTTTTTTAACATTTCGGGAGGCACTATAAAAGTATCACAACAAATATTTCTAGCATATAAGTACATTCGAACTCGGAGTAGGGCATCAAGTAATTCATAAGACAGCCTGTTTCTAAGTTTACATTTAATAGTATTCATTACTGAAAATACTCGTTCTACCAATGCATTACTTGTAGGTAACGACAACAGTGATAATACAAACGAGGCAATTTTTCTGTAACAATAGGATTCACCAGCGTCTTGAAAAGCATATACAGTGCACCAGAATGAATTAATATTTTTTACAACATCTTCTCCGTAATTCTGCACCCACTCATATTCTCTTAATTTGCACCACTGTGATTCCAGTTGTCCTAGTTGCTTTTCATCAGAAAATTCTTTTAGGAAAGGCAAATCTATAAATCTGCTTCGCAACTGAGTTAAACAATTTTCTGGAGAAAAAGCTTTTAATTTTTGAAAGTGAGTTAAATTACTAGGTAGTCTCTCTGTTAGTTGAATGCACAGTGATTTTATATAGTTAAAAGCTCTGTGCTCCACAAAAAAATTATCTTGTGAACCTACATTTACCTTTCTATTAGACAATGTTTGATAATACACCAAAATCACAATCAGTAGTTTCCTTAAACGCTAAGTGATTTTCTAAACTTTGTTTTATTAGGTCCACGTTATTTTGTAAAAAGACAGGTGTAGAAACTTTTCTACCCAAAAAGAATATTAAGTTGCTTAAATCATCATAAGCCTTTCCCACATTTAAATAATTTTTTTGAAAAATAATATTAAGTTCTATTGCTCATATAAAATGGGTTTGAGAATTAATAAAAATAAATAGTTTTTATCATCACATAACATTTCATTAATTAAGCGTACTTTAAAACACTTCTCTTTTGGCGTTACCATATTAAAGTAACTTTTTAACTCAAGCCAATGTTCTAATATAACTTTTATACATCGGTAACTAGATAGCCATCTGGTTGTAGCTAGTTGTACAAATTTTTGAAATTTTGCATCTTCTTTGCCTGAATTGATTAAATCAAATGTTTGTTTGTACTGATGTCTTTTTAGTGCACTAAAACTAAAGTAATTATAAATTTCACGACAAAGAAATTCAATATTACTAGGAGTTCTTCTGCAGCTTTGTCCCCAGCATTATTAAGGGAATGACACGCACACCGAATAAGTTGGAGATGAGGTATTTCTTGTTTTAAGAGTGTGTAGACAGAATGATGCCTCCCACATAAATTTGAGGCACCATCTGTACCTATACCAATTAAGTTTTCCACCTTTAATTGAATGTTGGAAAGAAAACTTTTTATGTGCTCAGTCAGCGCATTTGCAGTTGTTTCATGGACACTGCACAATCCCAAATAATCACAGACAATTTTTTTTTGTCTGTCACTGTAATATTTTACACAGACACAAAGATATTTAAAAACAGAAATATCTGTGGACTCATCAATTATTAAGGAATATGATTTATCAGTTTTATCACATATATCTTTCACTATTTCCTCTAAAAAGCACGGCGAGATGACATTTTTTACAAGTTTGCAAACTTGGTTCGATGTAACTTTAACGATTCCAAGTTGCTGCCTTTTCCTATTATTTTTAATATTGTAGACCAGTGATCAATGCTTCTCACAGAACTATGAACGGCTATATGTATTGCTAGAGTAAGATCTTGAAGTTTTTCATTATCGTTAACAAGGAACGTTCTAGGTAATTGTGACTGCTTATGGTCCAGAGGATTCATTCTTTTCATATTATTTATATGATGTTTTGTGTTTGCGTGCTTTCGTAAGTCAGCTTGATGTGCACGTAGATTTGTTTTGCAAACTTTGCAAAACGCATCTAATAACGGACTATTTTCTCCTTTCATTAACCATCTTAGAACAAAGTCATTTGTACAAAAATTTAAAACAATTCTTATTTATGGTCACCTCTTGCCCATGGTTCATCTTCCCATGTTTCTCTATACTTTCTACTCATTTTCGACGGTACACAAGACACCAGCTAGCACTACACTTCGCACCAGGGACCAGCGTGACCACATTTAGTAGATTTTTACTTTTTTAAGGGTCGGTTTATCGATGCTGAGTTAAATTTATCTTTCAGTTTGTTACCAACGGCAACAATTATGAAAGTATACGTTGCAATTAGTAACAAATTGAAAGATAAATTTAACTTAGCATCGATAAACCGACCCTTACAAAAGTAAAAATCTACTAAATGTCTGCCAGGGACTTCACACATGAGACCCGAAAAAATAAATGCATATAGTAGATTGGACAAGAGATAGAAAACAGACGTAATGCTAGAGAATGGGCACTTTTCAGAATTAACCGGTTATTCCACCGGTAGACATTTTAAAATTCTAAAATTCACTGTAAAGCTATAATATGTTAATATAGCTATGATAAGTATATAATAATAATACAGTTATAATAAGTTAATTACTCATTATAGCTAAAATAACATATTATAGCTTTACAATGGATTTTAGAATTTTGAAATGTCTACCGGTGGAGTAACCGGTTAATTCTGAAAAGTGCCCAATATGAACTTGCGTAGAAATAAAATGGAGATCGCCAATAATCGCCTTAATTTTTTAAAAATTCGCCAATTTGGTCGCCAGTCGCCAAATTAGAATTAATGGCTTCGTTCAGATGAAGAAAATATCGTAAACAGTTTATGATTAATTATAAACAGTTTAAGCTGCATATACAGTTTTCAGTTGAACGATCGGTAGCGTAGATCGTTTTATTAAACATAAATATTCTAGTACCTAGTGAGTACTAGTGAGTAAGTCTTGTATAAGAAGCATTTCGACCTAAATTAAATAAAAATGAATCCAACAATAATTATTTTGGACGCAATAAACCTCTGGTAACCCATGCAAAATTTGTAGAGCAGAAATGAACGACCTCGAAATGAGAATTAATAAAGTGCTTAATCGTTCATGAAATTCTATATCACCAAACACTTCATATTGCACTCCGTTTATTGTATCAGACTTTGTAGACGCCATGTTTTTAAAACTTTTCGCTAGGGAAGCGTAAAATCAAATCGCTCTAAAAAATGGCGTCCGCTACTTAAACATGTTTCATCGCGATCCTTGGAGCGTAAACGTTTAGATGAAAAATCGTAAACCGTTTATGATATTTTCCGTCATCTGAACGAAGCCAATGTCTCCGAAAAACTAAAATCGTCGCCAAATCTGGCAACACTGATTAGATGTTATGATATTAATAGCTGCATTCGATTCACCGATTTGGATCGATCTAAATCGATCCAAACAGCTTTTCTGCGTTCGTTTCCTGCCAGATCAGTTAACCCTCACCATAATTTCAAGTGATCCAAATCACTTCAAAGTGATCCTGCTTATTTAAAGAGTCATTAGATCGATAAACTAAGTGTATGTGTCGGTTATGTGGTGACAACAGATAAACAAAACAGTTCAGATAAACTTGTTCGTTTCGCTATCAAGGATCACATTAATTTCACGATTGTGAACTGATCCAAACTGATCTAAACGAATTGATTCGACGTGTGAATCGAATGCAGCTAATATGTCGTTACAATAGTTACATAGTTTGCTTTGAATATAAAACAAAGTTAGTCAGTCCATGTTGCATAAAATAAATACGTCACACCTTTGGTACTTCCTTATTTCTAAAGTTAATACTCCTACATAATAGAATAACTTGCAAGGATCATAATGAATGTATTAGGAATGATTTGCAAGGATCATAACCAATTCATTGAAACTTGCCGACGTGAATTACTGACACACTCACACACAAGAGTTCATTTCAGCTAATTAAGGATCATAACCAATTAACCAAAATAAATCGAGTTATAACAACCCCATTAAAACAAAAGAAATTTAATTTAATATGAACCAGCGCCATTTTTAAGCTACATCACACCGTCCTTCTGTGTACAAAAACTTTGCTAAAGTTTTTCACGTTTTTTATTTTTGATTTGCTGTAACACTTCCGGAAATCGCCTGCCTGCTCCCCCCCTACCTTTTTGCGCGTCTCTTTCGTTTTTTTTGTGCTAGTTTTTGACATTCAAAACCCCTCCGTCGATTATATTGGCTCTTTCGTTTCAGTTTCCTGTTTCTTTTTATTTAAGTGTGCTTTTGTGATCGGTGATAGTACCTATATACTCACTGCTTACGGTAACGTATTTGTAGAGGCGTGACATACAACAAATTGAAAATGAATTTTAAAAATTGTTTAAGTGTTTTATTAAAATATTTGACAGTAATTATTTTTCAATAATACGTATTTGTTTTGTATTAATTTTATAGACACCGTATCAGGGCAGAATTCAACGGTGGGGGAACATGTGTTTCGAGCACAAAAATATGGTGGTGCTTGAGAGGGCAGGGGAAAGAAATATTGGGCGTAAAACGTGAACATCGAAATCTCAACTGGAAAGTGTGCTTCGTGAACTCTTGGGCTTTTGGGCTCGTTTGCGTGCACAAAGTAGGTAACGGGAAAGCAGCTTCTTTCTTTCTTTCTTTCGCTTTGCGCAGCAATGCTGCATTATTGTCTTACGGCAATCACCATTCCAGACAATTTACAATGTTTTATTTGTAGCTGGGTCTAAATCTTAGACAGTACAAACATCCATGGCCCTGGTGAGATTCGAACTCACGCCGCCGAGTGACACGACTTACAAAGTCGGCTAGGCTACCGCTAAGCCACCCGGCGACCCTAGGAAAGCAGCTAATGTGGGTAAGAACGACTTTTTTTAAATTAAAAGGGTAATCGGCTTACAGTAGGTTGGCAACACTGGTGACGTTACCACACGTTACAAAGTGACGTTTTGAAAGAGCGGGAAAATGAATAGGTTATGCTCAGTTTGTGTGCTTTCGGACAATTAAAAAATAATAAACTAAAGAATATAAAATTATTGAAGCCATGTTAATCGACTCGGTCTTAAATATGGACGCAAAAGAAGCCACTTCGCAGGTGAGAACTAACGAAACTTCAATCGCGGAATACATAAAAAATAATGAAACCGGAGAGCAAGACTGTGGTAGTGTAACCGAAAACTCAATAGAAGAAAAAGGTGCACCTGAATCTGACTTATCTAATCCTGTAGAATGTAATCGTGAAGATAGCAAGAAACGATATAGCAGATTGAAACACATAATCGATAGTGACTCGGACGATGAACACCACAACCACGAACAATCGTTGCTACCACAATTATTGCCACCAGGAGGCGAAATAAATGAAAGCCTTTCCGTTAGTAAAATGCACAAAAAAGTTGCCCTCATCGATAGCGATTCAGAATCTGACGACGAAGAAGAATCTTTGCGAAACTCAAAGCCTGAAACTGCGCGGCAAAAACCAAAGAGATTGGCAATTTTCGATAGTGACTCTGAAGAGGAGGAAACAAAATCAAAGGAACCGGATCGACCGGACGAAGATGCGGTGGTAAAAACCGTCGATGCAAATGAGACTGATGTTTATAGTTTTAATAAAAAAGGGAAACTCGTTTCTGAAAATAGTAACTATAATGAAATTGTAAGTATTCGAATTGCTTCCTTTCTTTGTCCTTTTAGATTGGTACGTAATAGATTAATTAAGAAAAAAAAAATTGTAGTATTCACGTTTGTCTGCGTTGTGTGACCCTGATACTTCAGACGAAGAAAACGAAGTCACGAGCGCAACCAACGAGCACGAATCCGAATTGCCCTACGTTACAGGAAGTGTGAAACGAAACAAGAAGGCAGAGGCTCCAAAGAAAGTAATTTTACATTGTCTTTAGCGAGTCCTGTAATTTATTAACGTCTTGCTTTTAGATGACCGGCAGAGAAGCGGCGGAACAAAAGCGAGAAATACTTTCCGGATCGAGCAGGCGAGCCCGTGAAAGACAGGTATCCCTGCCTTACCACAAGCCCAAGCACAGAAGTTTGAAGGAGTTCCTTCAGAATAGGCCTCGCTTTGTCGATGCGCTTCCAAAGCGTGCGGCGATTAAAATGTCTAACGAACAGCTCGAAGCGATGAGGTAATTCTATATAATGGAGATGTGCACCATCGAAAGAAACTAAAATATTTTCATTCCAGTAAAAACTTGGAAGAAAGAGAAAAGAAACTCGAAGAATTTTTCAAGTCCGAGAGCGAGTCCGGAGAGGAATCGGCGAATGAAATCAACAGCGAAAACGAAACACGAGTTTCATCTAACGTGAATCTTGTTGAGGACGACTTGAATTCGGATCAAACAAGGACCTGTGATGAACAACCTGAATTAGAGCAAAGTAATTCGGTTCATTCAGTGACGACGGTCAGCAAGGTAAGTCCTGAGGAAAACCAGTTAAAAGAGAACGAAACTACCGAACAAAAAAATGGGGTGGACCGTGCAACGGATTCGGAAGAATTGAAAGAATTGAATGCGAACGAAAACCCTAACGAAGAAGACGTAACAAATTCGGAGGAAGACTGTTTAAATACCGAGACGAGTTCCTTAAACTTCCAATTTAGTTTAGACGGTGAAAATTGCAACAGTGAACCGACGAATCTTGAAGAAAAAAAATTAAACGATTTAATAGCGAAGTATTCAGACGTCGAAGAAATTAAACGCGATGAAGATGAGGACTGTAACAGCGCTGAGCAAACCAAAGTAAGAAGCAAATTGGAATTATTAAAGGATGGTTTAGGTGAGTGCCAATTTCTTTTACAACTGACCGCGGTAGCCATCTGTAGATCTTTGTTTCTAGTCTGCTGCAATTTTCTTCTTAGTTTTCTCTTCTCTGCGATTAGATCCTTGATTTCTTTCGGATAGTTATTTTCCTTTGCTCTTCGTTTGATTTCTGGTGTATTCTCCCATGCTGATTTTTGAACATTAGATTTTACAACACAACGTTAATAGAGTTAATTAAATATAGATTTAACGTTTTTATCAGCGCCATCTATTGGATGTTGTCGCTATTAAGTCCATAATGAATATTTCCAAATTGACAAACTTATTTTAAAATGTTTTTACATTCTGACTTACGTCAGCTCCATCTACTGACGTTTCTTGCCATTAAATATGAAACGCTTCGAAATTTTCATATATTTTTTTTAACAAAAGAGGAAAAAATAAAAGCAATTCAGAGAATATAAGTGGCCCCACCTATTGAGCGGCGTCATTGTCATATAATTACTTAGAAAAAAATTTAATCAAATATAGATTTAACGTTTTTATCACCGCCATCTATTGGTGTTGTTGTTTTACTCTTTATAAAAGTTTGTGCTTTATCTGAAACATAAAAAATATCTGATTTACGTGAGCTCCATCTTTTGTTTTGTACTTGTAACAAAAGGCAAGAAAAAATAAATAAAAGACAGACAGAAATAACTGGCACCATTTATTGGGCGTTGATAGTGTTAATTAAAACTCACAAAGAAAATCGCATTTATGTGAGCTCCATCTATTGACTTGTACTTGCAACGAAAGGAAAGAAAAAATGAAAGATGGTCAGAAAATGGCCAGAAAAACATAACTGGCACCATCTATTGGTCGTTGACACTTGACAGTGTTAAGCAATACTTGTAATTAAATTTCGTCACGGATGAAAGTTAACGGCAACCTCTGTGATGGAATACTGTAGCAACAAACTAGAAATGCGTGTTTTTGAATTGCCTAGTTGTAGACGAATGATAAAATAAAACTAACAAAGTAACTTGTACACAAAAAAAGGATGAAAGTCGCCAGTGTTTTGCATTCACCTTCTGCGATGAATAACTTAATAGCTCATCCTCGTATAGATTAAAGTCTCTTTGGTTTTTAATTAACAAAAATATTTTTTTACAGCTCAATACAAGCCTAAGTTGAGCGGAAACCCCGACCAAGTCATCGACTTAGACGAAGGTGTAACGAAACCGAATGAAGTCACTCAGCTCGTGGAGCGATTCATGCAACACAACGTGAAGAAAAACCATCACAAGACGAAAGTGCACGTCGAGTAAGCGTGCCTGCATTTATTTAATCCAATCAATTCGATAAGCATTTAATTTCTTTCAGCGTAATAAGTATGGTAGACGGTGAGATACGTAAGGAAGTTCTGTCGGTACCGGTCGACCTAGACGAAATGGAATCCATAGCGGTGATCGAGAAACCCGGGGCCAGATTGAAGAAGCTCCGGGATGAGCTGCAAACTCAAATGGCACAGCGCAGATCCGAACTGTGGAAGCAGAAGAGTCTGCAGCACGACAAAAGAGAAAACAATGACGAAAACGATGTTAAAAGTGAAAGCTACGATGATCCTATACTCGATGATGAATGTGAATTCACAGAGAGCGAATCTGAGGCATCAGACGAAGAACTCGAACAGGAAAAGCCACGCAAGAAATTGGCATTCGCAGACGAGGAGGTAAAAAATAGTTTCTTTTAAACAAAATTTAATCGCAGCAAAAATCTAGGCTGAAGAGAGTGACAGGCAAGAAAGCGATGATGATGTCGATGAAGAAATAAACGAAGACAAAGGCCCGAGCAAAGAAAATCCTGAAGACGATGTTGAAACCGAAGAAAATCCCGAAGTACTCGACGGTGATGATGAAAGCGAGGACACGGCCCAAAGCGAAGTGAAGAGGAAGCGAAAACTGAGACGGATCGTGCAGGCGTTCACCGATGACTCTGATGAAGAAAACGAGCCAGTTTCTGAACCCCCTCTTCCCGTCGCGGTTCAAAAACCGGAGCAAAAGAGCAAGAACGCATTCGATGATTCCACGGACACCTGTAATAATCCGTCGCTTATCCGGTTGTAAATGTCGAGTTAATTACGCTTTGTTATTTTGTAGGGGACGATAGCGGTCCACCTCCGAATCAACCCAAGAGTAGTCACACCCCCCGACGAGAGTTTTCACAAACCCGGTCGCAGTTAGGCTTCTTGACTCCCGTTTTTCATTTAACCGGACTTCAGAATTTTAATTCGGGATCTAAGGTAAGGCACATAAAAGTTCTTTGACTTACCGATCGATCAGCATACAAAAAAAAAAAAACCTGTAGGTAACATACGCACGCTTGATACTATTTCTGAACGCACTTTTACTTAAAAAGTTAAAAATTACCGACAATTTTTTAGAAAAGTGTCGCTGGTGGTCCATAATTATATAAAATTGTTAGGTAGTAGGTAAATAAAGTACTTCCTGATTTGTTTTTAAAATGTTATAAGGCTACCGGTTTCGATATTGAAATCTTCATCAGGCCTAAAAATTACACGCCGTTGTTGGAGAAATTGAGTTTTTATAATAAATAATATCGCCGTTCATTTATAAGTTCTAATATTGGATGTGGAATTTGTTACAAGACTTTTTAGAGTGCAATGGTAAGTGAGGTTATGTTTTCCCTATGTACCAACGAGTTAAGAATAAACAGGAGAGAGTCATACTAACTAACAGTAGTTTCTCGTCCAAACTGGTCACTAAATATGGCAACGGTAAATCCTAGGCGCACGCAAGCGTTTCACAAGATTCTGGAACGATCACAAACCACACAGTCCACCATAACACACTTACACACTAAACTTAACAAAATAAGATCCTTAGATTCGTCGATTGTTTTCTAAACACTGGAGTTCTCTCGGAAAAGTACTTGGAAGGAACTCACTTACATACGCCTGCTGTGCTACTGATCGTCGAAAAATTCTAAAACTAACCTAAAAGACAATCGATTTTACAACACAATTTAATAGATTAACATTTTGAAAATGATGGTGATTGGTGACAAGACAAAGAAAACAAAATAATAAAAATTCTAAAATAATCAATTTAAAGAAAATAATAATAATAAAAACAAAAGACAATCGGCTTTACAACACAATCTCATAGATTAATAAATTTAAAAAAAAAACAGTTAAAAAGTTGTGACAAAACAAAGAAAACAAAATACATAATAAAAATTAAAGAATAATCAAATTTAAAAAAAATAAAAACAAAAGACAATCGATTTTACAACATGATTTAACTGATGCATAAATTAAAAAAAAAATAGTTTTAAAAGAACTTATTTACGTGAAATTTAAACTGCGAACCTATTAGGAGCGCCGCGCCGTCTGCTGAGTTACAGCAAAATTAATTTAAGTAATGACTGCGATGCTGCTCTTACTTTTTAATACAATCTGAAATTTAACTTTTTATTAAAATTGTTCACGTAAAACTAAAACTTCGAATCTACTTGCAGCGCCATCTGTTGTGTAATGACGACGTTAATTTAAGTAACGCTTGCGTTGCTGCTCTCATCTTTCTAATATAACCTGAAATTCGTTTTTATCACATTTATTATTAGAATTATTTGCATCAAATCAGGTCCAGTGGCCCTTGAGTTATGTCGTTTTAAACGAATTGGCGTCTTCGATGTTACTTTTATCTTTTCAGTACTTTCTGAAATTTGATTTTTACTTCGTTTTTACAATACGAAACGCTTCGAAATTTTCATATATTTTTTTAATAAAAGAGGAAAAAGTAAAAGCAATTCAGAGAATATAAGTGGCGCCATCTATTGAGAAGCGACATTGTCATATAATTACATAGAAAAAACAATTAGTTGAATATAGATTTAACGTTTTTATCTTTATCCCTCTATTGGATGGTCATTAAGTCCATAATGAATATTTCCAAACTGACAAAACGGCATTGTCCATAAAATGAAAGACTTATTTTACATTCTGACTTACATCAGCTCCATCTACTAACGTTTCTTGCCACTAAATATGAAGCGCTTCTAAATTATGTTTTTTTCTTTCTTAGACAGAAGACAGTTATCCACAAAAGGAAACAGTTTTCGAATTACATATCATGATTTTTTTTCAAACATGTGAGGAAGAAATAAAAGCAATCCAGAGAATATAAGTGGCGCCATCTATTGAGCGACTACATTGTCATATAATTACATAGAAAAATTAATTTAATTAAATATAGATTTGACGTTTTCATCAGCGCCCTCTGTTGGATGCTGTCGTTATTAAGCTCAAAATGAATACATATTTTCAAATAGACGAAAGGCAGTTGTCCGCAAAATGGAAAAATAATCAAATTAAAAAAATAAAATAAAAACATATTCAACACAACTAAAAATATATGAATTGATAAGATAAAAATAAATAAAATTTACTAAATGTTATAAAGTGTTAACAATCACCGGGTAATACTCCAACAACAAAAATCACTAGATCTGGTGATAAATCATCATCTCTGGCAACACCGCTTTCCATCACAATCGTCAGCGCCCTCATCGGTAATTGCAGTCGCCAATTGATTTTTGGTCGAACTGTCATTTAGAATATGTGATTAATTGTCATAGTAATGATAAAGTATTAAAAAGAATTCTGACTTGTACTACATTTTGTTTGATACCCACCGATTTGCAAATTACGTTACATTTATATAAAGGTATCAAACAGTATGGCGGCTTTTTGACACTGACGTTTAACTGACGCTACTAGGTAATTACTTATACTGCGCAAAGGCACCATTATTAATGATACGGAAGTAACAGTTCTGTCAGATGTGCCAGGTTGCGTTCATAAAATATGCCTTCGAGTGCACCTTTGCGATGTAATCGTGTCTCTCTTAATCACGAATATTTGTTTATTTTGCGTCTCGCTCATCTGTTTCAAGAAGTCTTGTGCTTATGACAACGGGCGCACTTTTTACGTCCTACTTTTAAGTAGGGCGTAGAAAATGTGTTTGTTGTTAGGGAAACCACGCCTGATTTAGTTTTTTATGATTCATAGATGAGAAACAAAATAATAAACTCAAGAGACTGCAAGAGAGTAACTCTAGAGTGTCTTTTATGAACACAGCAATGAGTTTTTCTTTATTTTTGTAATTTTTTTTCTAATTTTATTCAATGAGATTTTCCTAATTTTATAAATTCCTCAATTGTCTTTTGTTTTATTTTACGCCAAAAATTGCCTAAAGTTCAAATCTTAATTTTAGAAACTTTTGTTTATTTAATGAGAATTTTGTAATTTTTTGTAATTTTATAGAAAGTACAAAGTTTTGTTTATATAATGAGAATTTTTTAATTTTTATTTTTTTGTAATTTTATTTAATGAGATTTTTTTATATTTATTTTTTTTTAAATTTTATAAATTTGTCGATCGTCTTTTGTTTTATTTTACGTCAAAAATTTCGAATCTTAATTTTAGAAAGTTTTGTTTATTTAATAAAAAAAAATTAATTTTTATAATTTTTTTAAATTTTCATAATTTTTTGTAGTTTTTATAATTTTTTGTAATTTTATAAAAAGTAGAAAGTATTGTTTATTTAATGAGAATTTTTTGTTTTTTTGTAATTTTATTTAATGAGATTTCTTTTATTTTTATTATTTTTTCCTACTTTTATTCAATGACATTTTTTTATTTTTATTTTTTTAAATTTTATAATAATAATTTTATAAATTAAATATAAATATATAACAAATGTCTTAATTTTAGAAATTTGGACCCGGTTTTGTTTATTTCATGAGAATTTAAAAAAGAAATTTTTAGTGCTTTTCAAAAATAAAAATCGCCTGAATAAAATCAGTGATTGTAAACATGATTTTAATCAAGTGATTTAAATTAGCTCAACCGAAATTCAGAGACATCTATCGGAATTTTTCACAACTATCTTTCGAAATGCTTCGCTTGGTCGGTTGGCAGCACTGTTACCGATTGCCTAAGCTTACTGTATTTAGAAGGTACCGCCATTCATTTCCGCGGCTTCGTCCCCCAAATTAAAAAGGACGCGATGAAACGCTAAAGAAGACATAAAACAAGTTACTGTTGCTAAGGAGTTTATGAATGAATTTGGTTAACCCCAAATTAAAAGAGATAGAAAGTTGGCGCTACCTTCTCAATACAGTAACCTTAGATATAAAGTATATGAAGCGCCATCTAACAGAAGAGTAGCCAAACTACTAGCTTTAGCTACTGTAGGGAAGTAGGCAACAATTGTATTCTTTCGTCAAGTACTGGTACATGACTTTGCAAAATTTGCATTTGGCATAAGCCCACTTGATAACGGTTTTTTTTAACGCATTTTACTTCATACATACGGAAAACATAACCTCAAATTCATTTATTTGCAAATTTACATTCTAAAAGATCTTGTAACAAATTTCACATCGAATATTAAAATTTATAAATGAACAATGTAAACACTCACCAATATTTGTTTATTTATTATAAAATCTAATTAATAATTACTATTAGTTACAGTGACATGTAATTCGTGGGGCTTTACTTACCACTTGACTTTTTTTTTTTTTTAATTTGTAGTTCCTGCGAGAGTCCCCCGTGACACCGTTTGATCTCAACGTGCCACCGTCTCCCCTACCACCCACCAGTCAAGTCCTGCAGAAGAAACTTTTCGATGAAGCCCCCGGTGAAGAAAAGGTGGTGCACCTACTGCGCATGCAATTTTTTAAGCACGTTCATATTCGTTGTACATTTTCGCAGACCCCAACCAAGAAAACACCGTCACCAAGTAAGACCGACGGTGCACGGATGGAGACCCTCGAAGAGATAACCGAGACCACCGTGCCGTCAACTCAAGACCTATTGGAAATCTGTTCGGGTTCGTTCTCGCCTAGTAAAGAAGGTTCAACCAGTGCTCCGGAAAGTACTTCGGCGTTCGGCAAGGAGAGCGAAGTCCTTCCCGAATTAATTTCGAACGAAACCGAAGCGACTTCCACCGGGTGTAAATCGGACGGTGACAACGACGACCGAATAATTTCGCAGTTGCTAGACGAGGAGGAACTGGAGAATTTCAAGAAGAAATTCGCGTCGCCCCTGGTCGCCCCGAGTCAAGCGCCGGCGAGTGTTTCCTCCACCAAAGTGAGTCGCTTCGTATTCGATTCATCCGACGATGAGGAAACGAACGACCGAACGGTGCAAGTTAAAAGCAGGGCCAAGCAGAAGAAATTGGTCTTTTCGGACGACGAGGACGAAGAAGTTTTAAGCGAGCACTCCGACGAAGAGAAAGTCGTCGAATACGACTCGGAAGAAAACGAAATTGAAGTCTTTAATCGTTTAGAGAATATAAAAGCATCGGATTTCGTCGAAAACGAAGCCGAGTTGTCGGAGTCTGATTGGGGGGGCAGTGCCGATGAGGATGAAAAGGACTTGGACGAGCTTGAATTCGAGCAGGGCGACGCCGAAGTGTTCGATGAAAACAAAGTCCGCAGCGACTTAGAACGAATACACATGTAAGACGACGAGTGCAATTTCGTTCGTCCCCCGATTTACAATCCCCGTTGCTTTCAGGCGAAGGATCTTGGACGATGACAACCGTGAGGTGCGCCTCCTTCAGGAGTTACTCCTGGAAGACGGAGAGTTGCACGGAACCGGACGGCAGAGGCAATTTAAATGGAGGAACATCGGTACCCGTTCAACTCCCCCGTTTCACTTCATTTTTAATACTTGCGTTATTCCTTCCAGATTCCGTGAATAACGACGTCGATGGTGTTAAAGAAGACGAGTCGGGGGTCTACCTGGATGAATACGCCGACGGAGAAAACGAAGAGCAGTGGAGGAAGCTGAGGTATCAGAGAGAACTCTTTTTAAAAAAGAAAGTAAGTGTCTCTTTATTTTGCTAAACGAAAGGTGGGTGCAAATCGGAGGCGACTTTGCAGGTGCAGAGCGAATCTCAGGAAAACGGCGACGATGAGACGTCCGTGTCGTACGAAAGCCAAGTCTTTAAGTTGGGGCAGGCCGCGATTAGGCGGAGCACTTCGCAGAACAACAACGAAAAGCCTGCCGAATCCACCGCCGTAAAACAACATCATTTATTAGTGGTACGTATCATACAGATTCTGTAAATGTTCAACTTGACATCCTGTTATAATGCGTGCGACAGAGAACCCACTAGAAAAAGAAAGAGAGAAATTTGACCTAATCACGCCCACTTGTGCACTATTGCCAACTTAGCGGATTTCCCCCTAAATTTGGGAGATTTTTAACACTAGAGAAAAGACCAAAACTTAGAACTAATTTTTTAGTTACGTCACTTTCTGGCTAACAAATTGATTAAAATGTTTTTTTTTTGATAGTGCATTGTTTTGATAGTGATCGAGAGCGCCATCTCTTGACGAGTAACGAATACTCCTTGGATTTTTACCTTCCGGGTTAAAATTTCATTAAATCATAAGATTTTTTTGACTTCATAACGATTTTACAAAATCGCGACGAGTGAGCGCCACCTCTTGACAAGTAACGAACACTCCTTGGTTAAGATTTGTTTGAATTTTAGAAAGATTTATGTTTTTATTAATTTCTCCAAAGTAACTTTAAATATAAACTATTTAACAAAAAGATTAAAGAAACAAAAATGTATTTAGTTTAAAAAAAAAATTGTTTTTGAGGATAGTTGGTACTAGGAAAGTGAAGTTTCTTACAAAGTTACGTAATTGTAAACAACTTCACTTTCTTATCCAGGAGTGCGTTTAGATTCTCAGTGTAAACATCCGAATGGTGTGTGACGTAAAAATATACGTCACACCTTTTCTTCCTATCCTTTTATCCACTTTTATGAACGCTTGTGGTGTGCGTAGCCCCGCACATGCGCATTTATTTTATATGGACTATAGACATTGAATTATGTAAATATATTGCCGCAGATATTACACTGACAGCCGCTATTACTGTTTTCATTTTCACTACTTTTGTAAGTTAAAGTAAAACCATCATTAAAACTTAAAATTTCAAACGTTATAACGTGAACACGTCTAATGCGCAAGTCACACACCAAACGCCGCAGTAAAAAGGAGGATGAAAAGTGTGTCGTCCGGACGAAGTTTCAGAACGGTGCGAGTGTACGTTCTGGGATGTGACGTCAGAAACATCCTACTTTTCGAACGAATGGTGCGCGCCCGGGCGTACTTTCTAAACGCACTCCAGGTGTCATCATCATCATTCCTCTTTTCAGTTTAAATTGTTAAGAGCGTTTCCATATGGTTTTCATTTGTTTTGATTTTTCTTTGGAAAGTAAGACATGAGATTTTCTTTTGTGTGTGTGTGTTTTTTTTTAAATTGGTTTCGAAATCTTATTTTATTACGCATGACTTACTTATGTAGTACGTTGTTATGTTACGTACTTAACGGTCCGAGGTCAGTGTTGCCAATCCTAAGGTGTTTAGGAAAAATATTTAATGAGTAAAGTGTTTCTAGTGAATAATTTTCTGCTTGTATGTGGTAACTTTTCAGTGATTATTTAATACGTTAAATTTCCTAGCGATGGCGACACTGGCTGAAATCCTTTCTAACCTCAAACAAGTTGTTCGCGTGCACTGTACAGGTTACATCATTGTAACTTGCATTTACGGCCTGATCCGATTCGTGCTCTGTCTTAAGCCGTGCTGAACACGTATTTTGTAATTTTATTTGCGTTTAAAAAATGAGCTTAGGTTTGTCATTTGCACTGTCACGTAGTTCAATCCAGTGTTGCCAACATAAGGGATAAATCCCCTTTTAAGGGGTCTTTTTGATGCCATTAGTGATCAAGCGAATTTTTTTCTAAACAAGGTATTTTCAAATGTTATTTCACAAAAGAAGCTGGAAGCTGACAGCCCTTAGATAGCTCAGTTATTCTATAGGCGGGTAGCAAACGGCGTCTCGAGTGCCACTAGCGGCCAATGTAGCAAGACTATATAGGATCGTTTTGAACCACTTTGAAAGGGAAAACGGTCGTATCAGCGTTGGTAACAGTACTGTTAGTTGACTGTCACTGGAGTTACGAGGACGATCTTTACCTTCCATACTTTAAAACAAATCGAGAAAATACTAGCAAACACGTTCAAATCTTCTTCGAAATGATATAAATGGATATAACGGTTTCAAGTCGCCTCCTACAATTTTTGTCGCAACCACCACCAGGCGGCGCCACCAGGTAGCTTGCTAAGGGCCTATTATGTAGAAGAAAACCACCTCACATCGTATTTGTGCCAGAGGTAGTGTCAGATATTGAACAGCGCCATCCATTTTTTTTAAATCTGTTGACAAATAATTCTTTGTTTTGTCACTGTTTGTTCGAAGTAGTTTCTTTTTTTTTTTTTTTTTTTTTATTTAAGAATCTCCCGAAATGTGCTTAAAAAATCGATTGTCTTTTGTTTTTATTTTCTTTAAATCGAATTATTACTTTGTTTTCTTTATTTTGACATCATTCTTTTTAATTTTTAGAAATTAATTACGGTTAATATTAATCGACCGAATTGCGCTGTACAAGCCACCGTCTTTTGTTCGTTTCTTTAACTTTATGTATTTTTAATGAATTTTACGTTTTCTTTTTTTAATTATTATTATTCCTAAACTATGTATGTAGTAACAAATTGAGGGATTTCTGCCTTTTGCGTGTCGGTAACACTGGTAACATCTGACACAGGACGCGACGATTGCATTCACAAGGAATCGCTTGAACATATCAATTTCTTGCGAAAGTGTAAAACGCTTAATTTTACCTGCAATCCATTTCGACGATTGCATTCACAAGGAATCGCTTGAACATATCAATTTCTTGCGAAAGTGTAAACCGCTTAATTTTACCTGCAATCCATTGCCGAGGATTTTTTTAAATAAATTTAAAATTAATCGAAATTAATAAAAAAATTTCATTAAAAAAGAAACGGGGAGAAAGCGAAGTAAGATCGCAATAATGTAGGTAATAGTGAATTAACGAGAAACCAAACAAAACCAGAACAAAAAAAAACAACGAAATGCGAAGAAAACAGTTGAATAAAAAACAACCGAAGTATAGATGAAAAATTGGCAAAAAATAAAAGCCCAAGAAATCAAAAAAATAATTAATTAAAAAAAAAGAGATAACAAAACAAAAGCGGAATAAAACAAATTACAGTGAAATAGCGAAGAATAAGATTATTGAAGCACAAAGAAGATTGACGATGAATGAAAAACAAAAGAAGATAGACGATGAATTAAAAACATAAGAAACTTTACGAAGTTCCTCCTTTTGATTTTCAGTTACTTGCCGCGCAGAACGAACAAACGAAAGCGCACTTAAATAATGCAACGCGAAATTAAAACAAAAAAGAACAATGATTTTCGGATGAAAGGCTTTGGACGATAAAAACCAAGAAATTAAAACAAAAGAGATACGAAAAATTCGTTAAATATAAAGAAACAAAAACGAAGTAACGAAAAATAAAATGAATGAGGAACAAAAAAAGATTAACGATATTCCTCCTTTTGATTACCCCGCAAACAAAACAAAAAAAAGTTAAAACAAAGGAATCAAGGAAATCGATGATTCTCCGACGGAAGGCTTTTTGAATCTCAAAAAAAGAAAAACGCAAGGAGTCAATAAAATGCGAGAATATGGTATTATATGTAGAAAAAGAAACAAAAGCGAAATAAAACAATCAGCAACGAATTAACGAGGAATAAGAAAAACAAAAGAAAACTGACCGTACTCCTTTTAAATGTAGTTAAGTAAACAACAAGTTAGATTTAATCCGATCAATTTACAATTAACGTTTAAAGTGATTAAAGAAATTCACTTGATTAATAACAAAAAGAAAAATAAAAATAACAACACCGCGGTAAGGTGCGTCAACACAAACAAGTCAATAAAAATAATTGAAGTAATTCCGACCTTGTAATTCAAACATCCAGCGTCATGACAGTCGGCTGTCAACAGTGTCAAAGCGCCCTCTCACGATGGTAAGTGCAATCAGTCAATGACATACTTCGACGCAAGGTGTTACGTCATCAAGCGGCGTCGCGTTTGCAGGTTGGTCGGATCCACTTTCACGGACGAAGGGTGAGCCGGGGTTGTATACGTTTCAAACTCCGATTCCGACCTTTTCTTTCCGCCCAAGGGTTGACGATATTCTCAATCAAGGTAAAACTACCACTAAAAGCCTAATGGAAGAAAGATACGCTTACGTTTCAACACGGACACAAAATGGCCACAAACATACCTCTTTCTTATTTCAACGACAGGCTTTCGAAAAGCTGTTTAACAAGCTTGAAAATCACTCGGCGTACTTTAACAAATCTCGGAGAAGATTCCGTTTCAGGTTTTAATCACAAAACTCCATGAAAGAACCACAAAGATTGAAGACGCAAATAAACAACGGCGTTCTTTCCACTATGCGCCGAGACGGAAGTCGTTACGAATGAAATCAGTTTTTAACCGGACGACAGAGTGAAATGGAGATATACTGTAAGACTAAATAACAGCGTACGGTTTTTTCTGATGTAAAATTTGTGCAACATTGAGAAATATGATAGAAATCACGTACGCAAACTGAAGTTTGGCTTCCCGTAAAAATACAGGATGTTCGGAAAATATTATGAATTTTTCAACCGTAACAATTTCGTCAAGAAAACTAGCTTTCATCAGGGTTTCTTCTTTTGGTTTGGTTGGATCCCTCTCCGCATTTACGCTGATTACACTTCTGTGCTTAGTTTTTGTGACTGCCTTTCTCCACGCGGCCCCTTCGAACTCGCCATTGAACGCATCGAGGGAATGGCTTAAAGCAGTTTCACCGGCCTAAGAGGACTTCGCGTCTTGCAGACATCGCAACCACGGAATTCTAAGGTCGGAACAAACCTAATCATTTCTTTATTTTGTTTTATCCAGAACACTTTTTCTTTGTTTTGAATGCGGTAATATTTAAATTACTTTTGTCTTTTTCGTTGAGTTACTGTTCACGTATTTTTCGTTACTCTTGCGATTTTTTTTATTTATCACGATAGCCAACCTACTAACTTAAAATCTCGGCCTACTTCAATGATAATAGTGAATGATTAGGATTTTATTTGTTATTTTTTGATTATTGCGAGAGTGTTATTTATAGGTTAAACGTGGTTCGTTTCTGTCGAGGAATGACGAGGTTTTGACGAGGTTGGCCGAATACTCGAAAGTGACCAGCGCAAGCACGGGGGCCGCCGTGAAAAATTCCAGGAAGTTTGTTTTTAAGTCGGTAGTTTCGACGGAAGAAACTACCAGGAAAGAAGTAACCGTCGTAAGTACAATTTTATTGTAAGCGAGTCGAGTTTTTTTTTTTTTTTTTACCATCGGTACTTTAGGGTGGGACAAAAAGGAAGCCGAGCGATGGAACACCAACCGCAATAAAAAAGTTACGGCTCTCTGATTTAAGCCCGGCTGCTGTCGCTCGCAGTGAAAAAAGCAACAGGGTGAAGAAACTATTCGGTAACTGGTAGCTGATGTACGTGTGTAAATTAATAAATATTTTATTATTATTGTTGTTTATTCGCCGAAATTTTATTTAATTAAAAAAAATGTGTCTCGCACACAACATTAAAAAATAAATTAAAGCGTGAAATACTCTAAATGCATCTGTTGGAATCGCGGCCTATTCTTCGCCTTCCCCCTGTTTCTTCGCCGCCTGCTTCTTGGTCTTCTTCGAGGACTGCTCGACGTCGATGGGGGCCGGCTTAACGAATGGAATAAACGACTTGTATTCGTCGGGCATGAATTCTTGCAACGCTTGCGGAATGTTCACGCCGGTTTCCGTCTGGTGGACTTCCAGGATCGCGCAGATCACCCTCGTGGTGGCGCACATCGTCGCGTTCAACATGTGCACGTAATCGGTGGCCGCGTTCATTTTCTTCGTCTGTCCGTACCTGACCAGGAGGCGCCTCGCTTGATAATCGAGGCAGTTACTGCAGGACACGAGCTCCCTAAAGGCACCCGATCCGGGAAACCAGGCCTCCAGGTCCAGTTTCTTGGAGGCTGCGTGGTTCAATGCCCCCGAAACGATGTTTACGATGCGGTAAGGAATCTCCAGTAACTTATAGAGTTCTTCGGCGTTGCCGATCATTTCGTCCATCATTTCCCACGATCTATTATCGAACGGGGACGTCAAGCAAAACTGCTCGACCTAAAATTAAATGTAAAACTTTTAAAAGCTGTCCACCGTTACAAATTAATTGATAGATTTAAAGACGACGGGGTTCCTAAAAACGAACTTAATGCGCTGATCAGTTTAATTACTCATTAGAGTAGGAAGTGAGTTTTTTTATGTTGGAGTCCCCACTGAGTATTTACTTAATATACTGTGACAAGAGTGAGAGGGCAATTGCCCAATAACCGGTGTCAAACTTTCCGAACCTGCGACATCACATAAAGAATGTGCAAGGTAAGCGCAAAACACTTAATTGATTTATTTCAAAACAACATTAAAGCTTGAAGCTGAAATTGCCGTTCTTCAGCTTGAATGCACAAACGTACCCTGCATGTTTTCAAAGTTCAAATGCGTTTGTCAAGTGTGCAGCATGAAAAAATAATTTGACAACCACCAGTAGGGTTGCGTTCAAAAATGAACACCCCGGCGTGAGGTGTGACCCGGCGAGGCGTTGTGACGTTTCATAGTGGAGTGTACACCGTATATGAACGCTTGGGGTGCATGTGGTGTGTCATGTGAGGATAATTTAAAGTTAAATGGACATATTATCAGTCATCACTGTCAGTGATTTTAGTATTTAACGGTTAATAAAATATTTTGATTACTTAACAGAATTTACAGCGGATTTAATAATAAGAAATTAGCTAATCGAAACTGATTTTCGCACGCTTGCTTCACATTGCGCATGACGATAAATTTTTTCCCTGTCGCGACCGAGGAACGAGGAGTGCACCCAAAGTGTGCGCCCGAATCTTTATTTGAACGCTTAGGGAGTTTCCTTTAATTCATTTTTGAACGCTTGAGGTTCGCCTAGGTATCACTCTTACCCCGGGGTGCGCCATTTTTGAACGCACTCCAGCGTCAATTAAACGTCAGTGTCAAAAAAGCCGCCATACTGTTTGATACTCTTACGGAAATGTAGCAAATCAGTAGGTATCAAACAAATTGGCAAATGTGACAGTTATACTCGAGTGATGCTACTGTGGGTAGGTTCCACTTAACGATCAAAGTAGCGGTGGCATTGTTCCACATAACGCTCACAACGATCAGAACAATTATAATAGACACCTGGGTGCGAGGCTAGGAAAGCGATCACATCGCCCACAAAATGAACCTGAGTCGGCGTAAGACATCACACATGACGGCGCGAATTTAAAATATGTAATTGAAAAGTTAACCTAGCATTTTGCATTTTGGACGCAGTTAAACTTAATTACTGTTTTCCGTTTTACCGTAGCAATATTCTCTTGAAAACATAAACACAACAGAATCTCTGAACAAGTTCGTGAGAAGGGCACACAAAAACCGTTCCACTTCTCTCGCCGTTAAGACCAAATAATACAAGTGGAACGACGCTACATACTCTATAGAACATAATCATTGTGATCCTTAAGTGGAACCTACCCTGTGTAGATTGTGACAACTGTCAGTGTTACAAACCTTTAGGAGAAAAAACATTGAAGTCAGAGCCTACTTTAATTTGGAATGTAATTTTAAATTTTCTTTCGGTACCTTTTCAAACTGATGAACTCTGAATATTCCCCTGGTGTCTCGACCGTGAGAGCCCACTTCCTGCCGGAAACACGTCGACACACCAGCATATCGTATGGGCAGACTGCTTTCGGAAATCCACTCGTCTCTGTGGAATGCGGCGATCGGCTGCTCCGACGTGGCAATGAGATACTTCTCGTCGACTTCCTTATCGTCAGCCCTTTCACCTTTCCCTATGACTTTGTAGAGTTCTTCGTCGAACTGAGATAGTTGAGCGACTTCTTGCATAATCTAAAATCGGCAAAGAAAAAAAGTCATCGCGCGCGCACTGCTTTAATTTAGTTCGAAAATTGCCAGTACCTCTTTCTTCATGAAAAAAGGAGTGTAGAGGGGTTTGTAACCCTTTCGATGCAGCCTTCGCAGCGATAATTGAATTATAGCGAATTCTAGAAAGACCGCGGGTCCTGTTAGGTAATACCCCCGTCCTCCGGATACCACAGCGCCCCTTTCACCATCCACCCCTAAACAGGCGAAAGAATTTCTGACTTGTAAAAAAAATCTACAGGGTGATTCACGGAACTCCTTCATTAGAAATGTTCAAATACTTTGAACAGGTTTCCATTAAAAAGTGCACTAGCAGCTGTGGGAGAGTACAACAAATTTTCAGAGAGAAATGATGAACGAGTTCTGTGAATCACCCTGTATTTGGTCATCATACCATCGATCATATGTATTAAGTCGACGTGAGAATATTTTTTACGAATTTCACAGTCGCCGAACGTTCGCTCCACTCTGTTCTGGTCTTCGTCGTCGCTGACGGGCACCGACTCGTGCAAGTGATTTCCCACTTCGCGCAGTGCGGCATTCCTCTCTTTCTCGCACCGAAGCAGCTCCGTTTGGTTTCTAACGATGGCATCGTCTATTAAAGCACGCACCTACGAAAGCGCAAGCAACAACTGTTTAGGTACTTTTAAATCAGCACGTGTGCGAACCTCGCACCTTCTTTATTTGGTTTACGGTGAGGGGCTTCAGCAAGTCGCTCGTTAGGGCCTCTAATTTGGTGGAGACTTCCTCGAGGACGTCGTCGTTGACGTCGCCCTGGGGTTCTTTCTTTTTCATTTTCTCGCCGATTTCTTTGCTGCAGACGTTCTTCAGCTTGTTCCAGTTGTCGGCCTTGTGCCGCAGCTGCCTCCAGGTCGCGTCCCTCTCGATGACCGTGTCCACCAGGGCCACGTCCTTAAACCGGCGTTTCTGATTCTCGCGGACCTTCTCGAGGTTACCACCTTTA
Organism: Dorcus parallelipipedus; assembly: GCA_958336345.1. Taxonomy (NCBI): domain Eukaryota; kingdom Metazoa; phylum Arthropoda; class Insecta; order Coleoptera; family Lucanidae; genus Dorcus; species Dorcus parallelipipedus. The sequence goes on from OY284479.1 coordinate 41,702,196, forward strand.
TCGGCGCGGAACAAATCCAGATCGAGCACCATATTTAATTCGGTGGGATATCTTCCGATATTAAAATCGTCCTTTTCTAAGTGCTGATGCAAGACTCGCACACGTTACAGAAAACGTCACATATGTGCGACTTCGAGGTTAGGCGTTAAGTTATTGACAAACGTGGTAGCCAACTTTTCAGTGAGAAGTTTTTCTACCGTTTTCACTGCAAAAATCCTAGGGCGTGTTCGAAAATACAGGGACTAAGTGAGTTATACCAACAGAGTGAATAAAGTGAAAAGCAAAATATACAAAATGATTTATATGAGAGAGAAAGAATATTACCCAAGAGTAACGCTCTGAGTTTTAGGAACCGTTGATTGAAATGTATTTATTAGTTTTGTTCCCGCAGTAAATAACAAACCGCTCGAGAACTTTTATCAAACTGGTTTCAGATATTTTCAATTTGGAAGCTAGTTTGCAAATATTTTTCTGCTGGAACACGATTTCGACGACTTGTAATTTTAAAATAATTCCCAGATACATACGCTTACGTACAGTTGCGGACAGAAAATTTCGGATGTCACTAGGGAGTTTTCGCAATTTGCACGTTATGGATAGCGTTTACGCTAAATGCTACAAAACTATTAATGCGAGTGCTCACAAACAGATGAGCAAGCGCATTACCATTTTTATAGCATTTAACGTAAACATTATTCATAACGTGCAAATTGCGAAAACTCCCTACTGTCATTCCACTGACGTAAAAGTTAAGAAATTCATATATGTATATGTCATATGAGTGACAGTGACATCCGAAATTTTCTGTCAGCAACTGCACGTGTCTAGTGAGCGTCACGTGAGCGTTCAGTCAACAGTGTTGCCAACAGAATAAAATGGAAAGTCTCAATTTCTTACTTTAGAAATCACCAAATTCAGAAAGCGTTACACGAAAAATCTCCATATATATATTATCACCCCTATGCTGTATCATTTACGTTAAACATAACGTGACGTTATCGAAGAGTTTACATTCAAATTCCTATATCAAAAAAAGATAACAGCACGTTATATTTAACGTAAAATGATACAGCATAGGGGTCTATATATATATATATTTACCAGAAAGCATTTGTGATTTAAATTAAACAATTTGGCCGCGACTGTACATATTCAACCAAGTGCGAAGGAGAAGAGGAAAGTTTGATCATGTTGACTACCAACCTTAATATTATTTAAGACGGACACTCAAAAATTAGAAGAAAAAAAGAAATGAAAAACAAAAATCAAAAATGAAAAGCAAAAGAAATAAAAAATGTCAATGACGTAACTAAAAATGAAAGCAAACTGAAAGGAAAAATAAATTTGAAGAAATCAAAAACCATAACAGAAAGCAAATAAAGAATGAAATGAGACAAGTGAAAAACATCAATGGAAAAAATTTAAACGAAAAAAAAGTCGAATGAAAGACCAAAGGGAAATGAGAAACCAAAAGTAAAGGAAAAATTAGAAAAAAAAATGAAAAACGGGAACAAAAAATGAAATTAAAAACCAAAAGCAAATATTAAATGAAAAGAGAAATTAAAATGAAACCCCAAAGATAAACAAAAATAGAAAAATTTGAAAAAAAAGACACAAAAGAGAAAGAAAATTAAATGAAAAAAAAGCAAAAATTTAAAATGGAAAATAAAAGAAATGAAAAATGAAAATTGTTATACACATTATGATAGTCATTTGTTTTACTGTCTTTTCTCTTTCGTAAAATTTACGATCGCCATTTGTTTTCCTTTTGAAGTTATTGTTTCTTTCTTTTCTATGTCGGTGACATTTTCGCAATAATCAAAAATGTTTTTCCTTTTTGTTTGTATTTTCTGCGTTCCTTGTCCTCTCACAAATATTACGATCGTCATTTGTTTTACTTGCTTTCTTTAGAATTTTTTTAAAATTTCGAATAGATTTCTCAATTGTCCAAAAAAGTTCTTAGTTTTCTCATTTTACCATTGTTTAGAAGTTAAATACATAATCAAAAATTTATTTTCAATTTTTTGCGTTTTTTTTTCTTTCGTAGATGTTGCGACTGTGGCTTGTTTTCCATTCCCTTTTTTTACGAATTTTAATTACCATTACGTTTGTTTTAATCTTTTTTTTGAGTTTTAATTTTCTACAAAGTAGTCAAGAATAACTGTTTGAGTTGGTAATATAATTTACGGCATTTCTTTTACGGCATTTGCAACACTGCAACCGGATATTGTACATTTTGTTGGTTTCTTGACATAACCTGAACAGCGACAAAATTGTAAGTTATGTGAATAGAAATTAGCTCTTTTTAATTTGAATTTGAAATGTCAAATGACGCTTGTAAAGTGAAGGCTGTCAAGCCGTCAACAACAGGAAGTAAAACGTCACACAACTCACACACCACTTTAAAATTCACCAGTTTTGAGCAGTGTTGCCAACATTGGAAATTCACATTCTACCAAAAGGATAAATGAATTCTACCAACCATGCACAGGAATGTGGCGGTTCGCGGATACGGAAACGGTCTAAACAAAGAGGGGGTGATTTTTAAAAATATGCCTAAAAGAAGAATTGAATCTTCAATTTAACTTTTAATTAACATTTCATGTTTCAAATATATGCTTCATATAAGTTCTCGTAACCATTTTCATAAAACTGTGAACTTTTGTACGAGAAAACTAAGAGCCAGAGGACAATTTCTTTGCTGTTTTGTCTTCAGTGCCCATAGAGCATCGTTTCTCAACCTGGGGGTCGCGGTGATATCAAAGGGGGGTCGTGTAAATAGCCTAAACAATAATAAAATCATTTTATGACGTCATTCCTGTATGTTCATACCCGTCGCTATAAACGCAGCGACATAAAATTATAGGAGGGGGGTCACGAAATATTAATTTTATTTGTATTTACTATTTGGGGGGTCGTGGATCTAAAGAAGGTTGAGAATCGCTGCCATAGAGGAAAGCTTTTGTCTTAACCTTCAAAGACATTTAAGGGACACCTGTATATAATATACCTTCCTTTCCTAGTTATGCTATTAGCCACTAGAGGGCAAAACAAAAAATTGCTAATACAATAGATGTCACTAATAAAATAATTGTAAATGTACCTACCACACATTCAAATCATTATATCGAAACTGATTTAAGTAATTAGCATAAAATTACAAAAAATTGACTAAATAATTTATTAAAATCTACCAGATTTTCTACCATCTACTAGATTAAAAATGTTCTCACTAAATTAGAGTCCAATCTACCAGATTTAGTAGAAATTCTACCAAATTGGCAACACTGGTTTTGAGACAAGTCGCAAGTCACGTCAGAAAGTTGCAACCACTTGAAAGAAATTACCAGATCTGGTGAAAAAATCACCGAGTTGGCAACACTGTCAGTAAATCATACAACTAGCGTCTGCAGACAGTCAATGAGCCACCCCACGAATATTGCCGAAAACTACCGATCGAATTGTTTGAAAGTGAGCGTTTAAATAAAAATTTCTGCCAATCACTTTCTATTTAGCTTCTCGAGTTGACCGTTGGTCTATCGTGCATATAAATATTATAGCCTTTTAGCAAATAACTTTGTTAATAAATTGTTAAAACGTGAAAATGTCTCTGAAAGGTAAAATTATTAATCCGCTTTTAATACTTACTCTTTAAGAGGGATATTTTTTGCAGAAGATGAGAAAATACATCAAGAAATTGTGTTATATCAGTGTGAACACTGTAAGAAATTTTTTAAATCCCTGGCGGCTGTTAAGGCACACGATAAGTGGAAACATGCTGAAAATACAGAATCTGTTTGCATTAAATGCAATAAAAGATTTACGAAGAAAAACAACTTACGAAGACATGAAAAAATCTGCATTATTACAACTACTACTACTATCGATTGTCCCTTGTGTGATTTCAAAACAGGAACTAAACTGTTGCTTCAGCAACACTATGGAACTGTTCATGAAATTAATATTATCCCTAATCAAATGCAGTTCAGCAAATGGGAGGAATTTTTGGCATGGAAAGAAAAATTCGAATTTGAAACGAAAGCGCGGTTTGTGAAAACAAGTGGAACAAAATTTAATAAAAGCCAGACTCGACGTTATATAAAATATGTTTGCCACAGGGATGGCTATTTTGAGTCTAAAAGCAAAGGAATGAGGCATATAAAGGTACAGGGCTCTAACAAAATAAATTCATACTGTCCGGCTAGAATATGTGTCTATCAAGAGGATGATTGTGTGAAGATTGATTATATTAGTACACATGTTGGGCATAGCTTAGATATTGGGCGTTTAAATATAAGCGAATCAGAAAAAAGTATTATTGCCCAAAAGCTTGCCTTAAAAATTCCTTTTCAGGAAATTTTAGATGACATACGGGATTCTGTCGAAAATTATGAGCTTGGTAGGATTCATCTGTTGACACGGAAAGATTTGTGGAATGTTGTGCATACTTTTAATTTACAGCATGAAGCTATATTGCACGAGAATGATTATATTAGTGTAGATGCTTGGGTTAAACATATGCACTCAACATCAAATCTTATAAGGTTGTATAAACCCCAAGGTGTTATTTCAGATGATTACCCCCAACTCAAATCTGAAGATTTCTTTTTAATTATAATGAATAACGCGCAACTATCAATTTTGCAAAAATATGGTGATGACTGCATATGCATTGATGGAACGCATGGATTAAATGCCTATGACTTCCAGTTATACACCATAATGGTTTTGGATGACATACGACAAGGTTTCCCATGCTGTTTTCTGTTTTCAAACAGAGGAGACACAGTAGCAATGCAGTTATATTTCAAAACTATAAAGGACTGTTTTCAAAAAAATTGTATTTCTCCAAAAATATTCATGTCCGACATGGACGATACATTTTATAATGCCTGGTGTGCCACTTTTGGACCTGTTATACATCGCTTACTTTGTAGTTGGCACGTGGATCGTGCGTGGAGAAATAATTTAAATAAAATTAAAAATAAAGAAAAACAGGCCATTACCTATAAGAAAATTAAAACTGTAATGTTTGAAACCGATGAAGAATCTTTTAATATAATGATAAAAAATGTATTAAACGAATTAAGTAGTGATGTTGAAACAAAAGACTTTTATAAATATTTTGAAAACTATTGTCATAATGCATCTACTTGGGCATATTGCTTTCGTAAAAACTGCGGAATAAATACAAACATGAACATAGAAAATATGCACAAAGTTTTGAAACATATTTACTTTGACGGAAAGAAAGTAAAACGCATGGATAAAGCAATTTTTTTGTTAATGCGGTTCATTAGAGATAAATTATTTAATCGACTGATCGTATTACACAAAGGAAAGCTTTGTAATAAGTTAACATTATTAAGAAAAAGGCATAAGGCATCATTAGAACTTTATAATCATAGTGTAATGCAGGTTTTAAATGAAAACGTTTGGACTGTATCAGGGACTGATTCCAAGAATGTCCACACAGTAGAAAAAAATAATATAGATTGCAACTGCGAAATTCGATGCCAGTAATTATTGCATTCACAATTTTTTTTGTAGTTGTATAGATTTCACCATAAAATGGAATATGTGCAAACATATACATCATGTATGTATGCTTTTGAAGCATAATACATCAAATCAAATTTCTTTTATTGAAAACTTAACTCATGAACCTAAGACAGCTTTAGCTAGTGAGGTAAACGTTATAATAGGGGAAATTAGTAGCTCATCTTCTTCTACTTTTCTTAATCGCAAGAAAGAACTAATGGACAATTTTCTAAAACTGTATAATCAAATAGAAGACAATGAACAATTAGAGATCATGTCGAAACAATTAACTCCGGTTCAAAGCATTTTTAACGCATTGTCAAACAAAGAAAAAATTTCGTTTCCGGAGAATATTAATGAACCTGCAAATAAAAAAATTAAGCATCAACGGTTTTCTTCTACGAAAAAAAAGATGTTATCTAAAAAAAAATCTTTAAAAAACCCAACTCGAGCCGAAAAAGACAAATTATCTTTGGAAATGATGTGGGCAGAAAACTAAGTTTTTTCTTTATATGATTTTAGTTTTTAGGAATACTTGGATTATTGTATTTACTGACATTTCCACAAGCTTGGTATTAGTATTAAATTTATAATATTATAAGTTTACATTTAAGTAAAATGTTTATCTAATTTTATGTCTTAAGTTATTTGCTTAGCATTAGGTTTGTCCATTTCAAAACTGTTTAAAGATATTCTAATGAAAAAAACAACAAAGGGTATTAAATAGAATAAATCAAACAAGCTCATTCTATCTAACCCTATTCCACTGACTGGCATTTTATTTATAAAAATAATCACATAAAAATTAACCTTGAAATCATATTCAAAAGCATTTAAAATTGAATTGTAATAAATAGACAATTGAAATTGTCTATTTATTGTTTAATTTTATTCCGCTCGGACCTCTAATTCTTTGAAGTAATTTCCACAAGCTTTTAAATTTAAATTACCGCCACAACTACTTACAGGTAAAGATGGTGGGGATGGGGTTGCTCATTGCCTGTTTGCAGACGCTAGTAAATCATACACCACTCACTGATACCATCCCTGATATCTAATCACGCTTTTCCACTTATGTATGCCCATATCTATCAGATAAATTTGTGAAAGATCCATAAGCTTTACAAACAGTTTGCAAATGGTTTACAGAAAGTTATGATGGCTGCTGGAACATCAAACTATCAGTCAATTTATCGAACTTTCTCCTGCTGGAATTTACATCTGCGCATGTTTCTGACAGTTGGCAACCGGTTAGAACTGTAGCAGGAACAAAGCTATTGTAAATACGCCGGAATAGTTCCGGACTACAATAACACTCTATCCGGTGATAGATTCGAAAATTTCAAATATCCTAACATATTGAAATACCTTAGAATCGAGTAGCATCGAGTGAGCATTTCATGAGCTTGCGGTTGATATTCGCGCCCATGAACGAAAGACTCACCACGCGACAGAATTATGCGGAAACTAAAAAGGTGATGAAAATAAGGTTAGGTTGTGTTCACAAAAGACACTCTAGAGTTACTCTCGAAGTCTCGACATATTACAGTCTCTCTCGTAGAAATGAGTTTATACGTATATTTTGTTTCTCATCTATGAATCATAAAAAACTAAATCAGGCGTGGTTTCCATAGCAACCAACACGTTTTCCTATTTTTTAATGAATCTTCTAGGTTTTTTCTTTAAATTTATTCCTGAATCTAGTAATAAATTAAGGGATTTTCTATGTTCAAATAGGATTTCTTGGACAACTCTTAAATATAAAAGATAAAGTAAAAAGTGAGCAAGAAAAATTAGATTAGAGTAGGCGGTGCAATGTTTGTGATTAACTGAATTAAGTAATTATTAAGGTTTATTCGTTTATTCGTTTGTTTGCAAGCAATTAGTTGTGTTGAACGTGACCAATGGTCGCGTTCACCAGAAGTAATTGCTTGCGCCATTTTTTTAGTCGTAAAATTTTAACGCTGAATTAGGGCCGCCAGCAGCAAACGTGTTGAAAACGTCAAACATGACATCATTGAAGATGCACGGTCTTATTTGTTACAATAACCTAATTTATTAACATAACCGAAACGGAAGATATGCATAAATTATTAGAAGGTAACCCGTAAACAAATCACAATTCGAAGTAATCGTTCACCAGACAGGCAACAGCAATCACAAACTTCACAAGGCAACCAATGCGTTGGCAACATTAGGCGTTTACGATAATTGGAGCGGTACATCCGTACATGTATAATATCGAGGTAGAAGAGTGAGATAGAATGAATGCGTTTAATGCTTGTAAGAGTGAGAAAATAGACTAACCGGCTGTGTAACCGGTATAGACCGCTCCAATCGGTGGCTCCAATTATCAGCTGCATTCGATTCACACGTCGAATCAATTCGTTTAGATCAGTTCACAATCGTGAAATTAATGTGATCCTTGATAGCGAAACGAACAAGTTTATCTGAACTGTTTTGTTTATCTGTTGTCGCCACATAACCGACACATACACTTAGAGTGCGTTCGACTTGGGCGCTTTCGTGCTGACAGCGTTAGTGCTGGCAGTAAACTTTTTTTTTCGTTCGAGAAGGTCGCTACTCTGCAAATGCTATCAATAAGCCGAACGCTTTTTCTGTGGTGTTGATACTTGACAGTTGATATTTGAAATTTGAAAATGGCAAACGAGCAACAAAGTTTGATAATTTCAGCAGCACTGCACGAACATTATAACTATAACTGACATTATAACCAATATCATTTAATTGCTTGCTAATAGCTTGCCAAACTTTTTTCTGTGCTATTTTTCCAGAATGAAATTCATTCTCTTTTTTTTTGATATTGTTCTATTAAAAATAGTATTGCGTTGCATTTTTTGCTTCTTCTAGTTTTTGAGTAGCGAAAACTATTTCTGCAAATGTACAGTAAGATTTCAGTTGAAGAAAATATTAGTATAATAAATGTAACGTAAAGTATAATAAATGTAACAAAACCATTGGTGTTTAGTTTACAAATATTTTTTATTCTCAAAAGTTAGATTATTAGTTATTATTTGTAATTTACACTTTTATATATAATTATAGACTATTTACCTGTTTCAAAGCGTTTGGCGTCTGCAGGTGTCATCTCAATGCAGTATGTAATCCCAGTTCCCTCGTCTACAACATTTATAACGTTCCATTTTCGTTCGGTTTGCAAACAGTACTTACGCTTTCTCTGCACTACCTGTTTGAAAATAGCGTTGTAAGCGTCCAAATGATGACGTATTGAGGCAAAAGTATGACGTCATAATATTTGTCTCGGCGCTATCAAATGCCAAGACGAACGACAAATAAGTTGTTCGATGGTACTGTCAGCACGAAAGCGCCCAAGACGAACGCACTCTTAGCTTATCGATCTAATGATCTAAATGATTCTTTAAATAAGCAGGATCACTTTGAAGTGATTTGGATCACTTGAAATTATGGTGGGGGTTAACTGATCTGGCAGGAAACGAACGCAGAAAAGCTGTTTGGATCGATCCAAATCGGTGAATCGAATGCAGCTATCGTAAACGCCTATTGACTGAACGATGACGAAACATCAATTTTTGAGGTTATGGTTACGAAAAACGCGCTAAAATGGTAAATTGAAAAAAATTAATGTTTTTCTTCTTACCTATTTATACTCATACTGAAAAGACGTAAACCATACATTACATTACAACAACTTATGGTGAGGTTCACCAAGCTTCAGCAACAGAAGGGGGCCCCAGGGCCATCAACATTACAAAAGATGCAAGTCCCTTGGCACAAACTGACTTGCAGTCGGAAGGAACTCCAACTTCTGGGGACGTTGAACGGGGGCCAGAGCTTCCGGTCGGTATTTTTTCGCTCGAAGCAATTAAATAGTTTAATCAAAATAACATTCTTTGAAGGTGGAAGATGAATGAAACAAACGATAAAGAGCGATGGATAGGTGTGTTCAGTAAAAGAGTTTGGGTTTTAGAACAAGACGACGAGCACATATTATACCAAGTTCACGAATCGACTTCAAAATCAGATGAATTCCACGAAAATACTTTGCGAAGTTACTTCCAGTTGGGCTTCAATTTGAAAGAGCTCTATGCCAAATGGTCCGAGGATGATCCGTATTTTAAAGAGGCCGCACGACAATTCTACGGAATCAGGATTTTAAAACAGGACCCCGTCGAGAACATATTTTCGTTTATATGCTCGTCGAATAACAATATTTCGAGGTTTGCAAATCAAATGCCTTCGTGCTTTAATCCTTAAGTTCCCCAATCTGCAGAATCTCTAGCATGGTAGGAAAATTAGCCGTGTTTTATGGAGAGAAGATATGTGAAATCGATGGGATCGGTTACTACTCGTTTCCCGAAGTTAAAAGACTGGCAGAATCCGGAGTAGAAGAGAAACTAAGAGCGAACGGCTTCGGATACAGAGCGAAGTACATAGCTAAGTCGGCCCAAAAAATAGTGGAGAATGGCGGCGATGTTTGGATAGAAAAATTGAGGGCCATGGATTATGAAGTGGCAAAATCCGAACTAATGACTCTCACTGGAATCGGGGCCAAGGTCCACTCAGTACTTACTGTCAAAGACGTCTCCAAAGTTTTTTCTTTACAGGTGGCCGATTGTATCTGCTTAATGTCTTTGGGGCACCTTCAATGCGTGCCCGTCGATACGCACATTTATCAAATTGCTGCGAGACTATATCTTCCTAATTTGCCTAAACAGAAGACGGTTACCGAGAAAGTTTACAATCAAATAGGTGATCACTTTAGGAAAATTTACGGGCCACTGGCCGGATGGGCACATACGGTAGGTGTTGTAAAGTCGCTTTGTTTTTATTTTAAAAACTTACGTTTATCGTTCTAGGTATTATTTTGTGCGGACTTAAAAAAATTCGGCTCTCAAGAGAAACGGCAGGAAGTCGAAGCTACACAAAGAAGGAAAAAAATCAAGACGAAATAATTTTTAATATATTTTTTTAAAAGACCCTCGATGAGGCTGATTTGTTGGATGCAGTGAAAGAAAATCGTTGTTTCCGACAATTAACTTGCACCAAATTGTTTTAATAAAGTACTGACTTTGATGACATACACAAGGCTTTTCTTATTTCCTTTTTTTTTTATTAAGAAAATAGCGTAAAAAATTAGATTGTTAATCAAGAATAAGTTGAGCCAAATGTAAACACATTTAGCTGAGCTGCAATAGCTATTATTATCTGGTAAAAAAAATTTCAAAAATGTTACGTGAAAGGGAAGGCGAAATTTTTTGATACACGTTATTAGGTAATGTCAAGTGTTTGTTTTAAAAATATGGAAAAATACTATTCGTAGTAGACGATTTTTCTTGAGAACGATTTAAATTTACCGCCATAATAAACTGACATATGCAACTAGAGAGCAGCACCTACTTGAAATGCGTTCGGAAATTACATTCTGGGCTCAAACGTGCATGCATCCAGTTCAATATTTCAGTCTTTCTCGCGCAAACGATTTTGAGTTTCCATATTTAGTTCTACGTATTAGAGAAAAGTAAATCAAACTTGGTTACAACCACGAAGAGAAAATGAGATATATAAATACCCAAGTTTCAACGACTAACGAGAAGCAGCAGCAACACCACCAGCAATGGAGAACGAAACGTCGATAAGAGAAAAAGTCAACGTCACGCGATTCCAACCAGAAACCAATTCAAACGTATAAATACGCGTACATTTTGTGATTATATACGCCGGGAAAAATTAATTAACTACTTTAAAAATTACATTGTTTCCTACTTCTTCATTTTAAGGTTATAATTAATTATTTATAGACAAACTAATGAGTGGATAAATTTGTTGTATATAAGAATTAAAAAACATGAAAAACGCAATATTTATTTGAAATATATCGAATGAACATTCATTTTGAGATTAGAAATGTGACATATTACATAAACCACGTCGAGTAAAAATTACATTTAATTACGCCCAGACGTAATGTAATGTAGAAAATATTATTTACACGTAGTTTTCCCAACCCTGGTTACAACGCTAATAAAAAATATTTTCTCAACTTAAAGACAGTTTCTGAACGCAATCATGCTTTATGCTTAGTGGGGATGATGGATGATCAATATTATCAATGGCCGCGTTTAGCGAACGTAGCAGCTGAGAAGCAGCAATATGCTTTGCTTAGTGTGCTTACAAGCAGCACAAGCGATTCTCTAAACCGTAAATCCGCTGTTTCTTGTTACGTACCATTATTTATTATTTTATTCAGTATTACTTGGTCTTTCAGAAATAATACTGTTTTTAGAGGAGCTTGTGCCATGTTTATAAATTATAACTAATATTTTAGATTAGAAAATATTCAATTTTTAGTCAAGGCCACTTATGCAGCACGTTTAGCTTGAAAGGCAGCGTTGTTTTAGAACGCTGACTAAATCACTAAGCTGCTGACTGACAGCGCAGTACAGCGTAATCGTTTAGCGAATGCAGCAGTGGTAGCAACTCAACATGTTGCGTTCGCTGAACGCGCCCAATGATTATAAGAGTTGCTAACTCAGCAATCGTTTGTGATTGGCTCACATTAAGATAATAGCCAATCACAAACGACTGCTGAGTCAGCAACGCAGCTGCTGTGGTCATCTGAACGCGACCATTAGCTGTAAGTTTGTATAGGAAAAGGAAAGGGAAAACGGTCGTATCAGGGTTGGCAACACTGCTGTCAGCTGATTGTCAGTACTATCATTGGAGTACGAGGACGATCTTTACCTTCCATATTTTAAAACAAATCGAGAAAATACTAGCAAACACATTCAAATCTTCTCCGAAATGATATAAGTGGATATAACGGTTTCAAGTCGCGTCCTACAATTTTTATCGCAACCTCCACCAGGCGGCGCCACTAGGTAGCTTGCTATGGGCCTATACGCTGGAGTTCTATGACTAAAAGTACTTGAAAGGAATTTACTTACGTTATGCTTGATGCGCCACTGAAGATCGAAACATTCTGAAGCTAATCTAAAAATCAATCAGTTTTTAATTGAGGTCTATAATAACTATAAATGTACTACTGATCACAGTTGATAAATAAGCACATAGATTCGTAAATACTACACTCAGATACAAACAGAAAATTAGTTGTCACTACGGGTTTCAACAAACCGCCATATTGAAGAAACTGGCCTATCGCAAAGTGGTAACTTCCGTCATTCACCCATGCCGTGTGTTCTCTCCTCGGTAGTAAATGTAGAAGGTGGCGCCATGCATATCTGAAAAGTAGAATTACGTATCGGGAGGCAACACTGCCAAAAGAAAAACTCGGAACGAGTCGATCGTCGACCATTGGAGACCAGCTGATTTGAGTTGACAATAAAATGTTCCGGTCAGATCTGCATATCGCAGCGGTACTTGTGCATGAAATTAGTGTAAGAAACTCAAAATACGATTGAAAGCGGCGGGGAGTTTGCCAGTAGCGATGGAAAAACAGCCATGGCCTCCCAAATACCAACAATCTGTGGTAACAGGATTAGAAAGGCGAGACGAACTTTTAAACAATGGCAACTCCGACAACTTGCTGGACACGAACGAAACAAACGGCAACCTCAGTGAAAGCAAATGTGATAAAAATCATGTAAAGGACGAACTAGAAGCGGCTATTGGGTTAGATCAGTTCTTATTAATTAATGATGTGCTGGAAATATTTTCAATGATAATGCTTGCAGCGAGAAGGCGAAAATCAAGATACAAAGTATTTTGGACCAAGTCAACACTTTAGTACCGATAGAAAAATTGCTTTTGTATTTGAAGTTACCCACAGAAAATACCAACCACGTAGATCCTCTACGACAACCTCTCAATCCTTTGGGCAGCCGTACTGAAATTAGTCAGACTATAATGTGGATTAAAACACACTTGGAGGAAGATCCAGAAATTTCATTGCAGAAAAAGGGTGTTTATGAAGAATATGTGTAAGTTATAATTTAATTTCGTTATCAATGCCAAGGTAACTCTTTATTTACATCAGTTATATCATAACTGCGATTAAAAAAGCACCACAGTCCTTCATCTGGCAAGTTACGTTTTACGTTTGGAAAAAAAATCTCATGACAGTTCTCATTAGTGTAGCTCCCTCTGTACAATTTTGAATCAAAACTTCCCCATTGCCATAGTTAAATGCTACATTTGATATTTGATATGAATTCGAATTTTGTAGTCGCAAGCAAAAGAAATAGTTACCGTCATTCAAAATTTATTTGCACTAAGTTGCCCATTCAGGAAGCAACAACTCAGCTATTGCGTTGACCTAAACGTATTGACATTGCTAGAAAACAATTTTGGTTGTTTTACTTCGTTGTAAAGTCCCTAGATTAACAAAGTACTACGATCAGGTAAAGTTAATATATTAGTGTGTTGGAGCCAAAATGGCGGTAACATTGTAGTCAGCTGTTAGCGTTCATGGTTTTGCTGTTAGTTTTAACATGCGATTAGTTTCGGTACAAAAATAATAGGTCAAAAATCATGTTTTGTTTGTCTAGTTTTTGTGTGTACATAGGAAAATTACTTTTTTTTATTTTTGAAAATTGCAACCCTTTAAGTCCGAACGCGGTCCCACATTTTACAATTAGTAAAAAAAAAAACGATGATGTTTTGTAATTCAAATTAACATAACCTCAATGTATGAAATGACATCAAATTGATAACTGGCTGTAAAAATCAGCTTGTTCAGTAGGGGGTTACTTCCTTCAATTGAATTAATAGTAAACGAAATGCAATCACTGATTTTTAAGTTAATTTAAATCGATTCTCATTCGAATGGGTTGTAAATGGAGTTCCTTATCTGGCCGATCGCGTTCCTAGTTTAAAACCATTTTTCTAATTCGAAGAGGGAGCCACTTTAGAGTGGGTGCATTTGACATAATGGGCGCATTCAGGGACGCTCAGCGGCTTAGCTAAGCTGTAATTTAGTCAGCGTTTTCTAAGTGTCAGCACATAGTGATTCCCTGAACGAAGTTCTGAATGGCAGCTGTCTCACATGCTTGGCTTACTACATGGGCGAGTTAAATAAACGGTCAATCCCGTCAATCTGCACAAAATCGTCAAGTCAACGGTCAGAATAAACTGCCTGACCAATCATCGACTGGAAAAATTGAATACAGACTCAACCAATAAATTTAAATTATGCCCCCACCACTTTTTTCCATAGCGCTGAGGAACTCAGCCTACAATTTGTGCGCTGAGTAAATATCTCAGCGGCTTTCTTTCAGCGGTCTGTCAGCTTGTCCATTCAGGGAAGTTGCTTACTTAGCCTCTCAGCCGCTGAGCGTCCCTGAATGCGCCCAATGCTCGGAGCGTTCTTTTGTCTCACTCTTACATGCACTGAAACGCATTCGCTCTCTCTTACACTTCTGCTCAAAGCTTGCCCCGAGCGTAATGTCGAACGTATCCACTACTGTGTTTAGGTACTATCTTCACTTCAGAAAAGTGACGTCTGCAAGCAAACAGTGAAAGTAAATGTTACTTTTTGGTTTATAATTAATTATGCAACACTTTGGCATCTCGGTGTGATTAAAATACAATATATTTAGGATCTATCATTCAGATTAATAAAACGGTACAAAATTCGAATTCAAATCAAGGAACTATTTACGTGATAACCATGGCCAGCTCCATTAACATTTACTGACGTGTATGTATGGCCGTTTCAATTCGCTTAAATTTCGGTTACGAGAAAGTATGCCTTGGAGTACTCCTCTCAGCGCTCCCTATTAAAGATACTACAAAACTACTGATAGTAACGTAATGACAACTGCTTAAAATCTGCTACTTAAAAACTCTGAGGCGCTGAGAGGAGTACCGTCAACATTTTTAAAAGTCAAATGGGAACGGCCATACATACACGTCAGTGAATGTTAATGTAGCTGGCCATGGTGATAACTATGGCAGCGACCGAAGTTTAATTCAAAATTATACGTGCACAGAGGGAGCCACTCTAACGCATGAGAACTACATTTATAAAAAAAGCTTTGGAGGTTCTCCTGAATTTTTAAATTGAAAATATAAAATTTAAAAGTTCCAAATACCTATCTATGAAGGCACATTAAACTTAAACTGACAATTCTCTCTGCACTGTCTGTATTGTTGGTTAGTGATTATCAAGCACACACATAAATAACTTTAACACTGTTTATTATAATATTAGTAACTTCATAAGACACATATTATTGTTGATGTTGAAGACCCGCGTGCTAATACGGCGCATGTCATGACCTTGTTGCCAACCATAGAGTTCTCTATATAGACCAGTGATTCCATGGACGTTACAATTGCATGAGCGGGAGGGAGGAAGGTTAATTTGTCTGTATTTTTAGAGTATTATATATTTTAGGCAATTCTGTGAACCGAACAACATAAAGCCTTTATCGACGGCAGATTTTGGAAAAGTGATGAAGCAAGTCTACCCGAAAGTAAGACCGCGGAGGTTGGGGACCAGAGGCAACTCGCAATACTGTTACTCCGGCCTTCGCAAGCGCATTAAACTGTCACCGCCCGTTTTACCGGATTTGTCTGACAAACCCTTGGTGAGTGGTGGCGCTCGAGTTTCGTTCGGGCGGACGTTTCTAAAGGAGTGAAATGTTTTCAGTCTACAGAGCCACCTTGCAGTCAAACGGATTTACTTACGGCCGCTTGGACGATAGTCAAGGAGTGGTCCGAAAGCAAGCTCGGATCGCAGTTTCAGAATTTGCACGGCTTAGCTTTCTATCTCGTAAAAAATCTTTCCGTAGGATTGGGAAGCACTTCTGCTTTGCTCGTGACTTCTGCGGTGCAGAGTCAACTCAGAGGTCCGTATTCGAACAAATTTATTTTTATTAAAAAAAAAACAGACAACTTCGTTGCAGGTGATATGTCAAGTAGTGTTAGTAACAGTCGACATAAAGAGACTATACGAAAAATTCAACAGAAATGCGAAAGTAGGGATCAGAAGAGGAAGTTGCAGGTAATTTGATTTCCTATGGAAATATGTTTTTGTGTAGTTCAAAATTTTTGTTTATCGCATCAGTCACCAAACGGTTTTGCCTTTCTGTATTTGCATTAAAACACAAAAAAGTTTTTAATTGTGAAATAATGTGCTTCCCAGTTTATGTTTGGTATTAAGGAATTAAAGTTTTATTTCGTTTAAATTTACCAGATCAGTAGGTTTTTATAATTAATTTAAATTCATGAAAGTGCTACTGAATTGATTATTTAGTGTTTAAGAGAAAATGTAACCAATTTTATTTATTTATGAAAGTGTGCGAGTTTGTCTTTCTTTGAAAGTATTGAAAAGGGTTTGTTTGCTGCAGACACCGCAGTTGAAAATCGAACCGAAATCTCGCTCGAAAAAGCCGAAAATACAGCTGCAAACTTCGACCAGTTCGAGCACGTCGCCAATAGCTATTAGTGAGATAAAAACCAGTCCATCTCAGGGCCTCCAACCTGTCTGTGATAAATCTCTAGATTTCACTAATCTACAAGCGTTACCTGACTTTAGCAGTTTTCAGAGATCGGCAAGTGATAGGGCCTCTGAAAAAAATAATTGTGATGTAACAGTGAAAGACGCCGACGGATATGGTAGCTTTAACACCGG
This sequence comes from Dorcus parallelipipedus, assembly GCA_958336345.1. Lineage (NCBI taxonomy): Eukaryota > Metazoa > Arthropoda > Insecta > Coleoptera > Lucanidae > Dorcus > Dorcus parallelipipedus. Next base: position 41,719,336 of record OY284479.1, read on the forward strand.
GGAAGCGGCGAAGGTGCCCATACCGCGTCTCACGGCCAAGCAGTCTCCGGTGTTGTCTCCTAAGAGAACAAAGAACTTCAAGTACAAACACATCCAGCCGAAACCGGAACAATGTGATATTGCCTCGTACAACCCGCAGCCGGTACTCAGCGCTGTGGATTCTAGATCTCAAGAAACGGTTACAAGTAAGTCGAGAAAAGCGAAAAGGAAAGAGTTGAGCAGCAACATTGCGTCTTTGGACGAAGACCAGTCCGTGGTACATTTCACGAGGGAACGTCTGATTAGCATAGGGAACGTCTCTAAAGACGCGTTCGATGATTACCTAGGTACAAATAACAGTCAAGAAAACGAGGAGGAATTGATGAAGTATTTCGAAAACGAAAACAACATTAACAACCACCAAGAGCAGGACATCGCCAAGAAACAGAAGCTCTCGCAGTTGCGCCTCTTATTAGAGCAGAGCGTTGCGTTTCCGCCGGAAACACAGGACCTAAATAAGATCGTAGGATCGAACTCGAGCGCCTTCACCAAAACCACCGCCTGCAACAAAGATTCCGTCTTGGTTTCGAACGCGTCGGAACGTCCGAATATAAATGTACCACCCCAATTGCAACCGAACATCGGAAGCGCTAGGAGACGAGTGAGCTTCGATACGCACGCCCATGAAGACAACGTGCCTCCAAGTCCCAACACACGAAGAAAAAATTTCAGCTTCACCCCGATTTCACCCGGCCCTCACTCTCCTACGGGTAGACAATCGAAATGCTCCAGCACCAACGCAAGCCCCTTCGTAAGTCCCAGAAACACGCCAGTCCCTAGAGCAAGGGGGAATTCCCACCCTTACCCTTCTAACTCGATGAACGTCGCGCTAACTCGCAAGGTAACCGCAAGCAAAAAAGTTAAGCACGAACTAGATTTAAGCATCGACGTAAGCCAAAAGGAATTATTATTAAAGAACAATCACGTGAATATGCCGATGTCTGCTCCGCCCAGCCCGAAAACTAACTTGCTCCAAAACATTTTAAACTCCAATCAAAAGTATTCGTACACCCCGAATTATAACGCGGCCGCCATTAGGAACGTGAACCTCGTCGACCAATTATCCCCGGAGGTAACCCACCTGTTATCTAATAACACGCAGGCCGTTCTAGAACCCGCCTTAAGGTCGCAATCCGTGCCATTGAACGTAGTTTCCAACTCGTGCTTCACCCACTTCCCCTTCAACATAATCAACAACGAGCAGGACGGCGGAGGACAGAACGACTTCAACGACATGGACACGTTCGCCGAAGGCGAAAACATCAACGTGACGAAAATTATCGACACGATCGATCAGGCGAATTTAGGTACGCTCTTGGACGACGGTAATTTGCACAATGAGTTCTGTAATATCCCCATCGAAATCAATAACATCCAGGCGAACGTGCAAAGTCCTTCCGCGGAAGTCCTTCCGCCGAATTTGAGGGGCGCCCAGGCGGCCATCGACATCGACGAGATAAATTACATGAAGTGTAATCCGTCGCGTTCGGTGCCGAGCACTCCGGTGCCCTACTCGAAGACCCAACCGGAAAGTTTGAAAATCGACGTCAGTCATTACTCGAGGTCTTACCCCTCGACGCCCTTGGCCAATGAGACTTTCAAATACAACCAGACGCAGGATTACTTGCTGAACGGCCAGCCGATCAAAGAGAAGATCTTGGACGACGCGTCCAACGAGATAAACCTGCTGAACATGAAGGACGATATGTACGTGAATATGTTCCATGTTGCCGGCACTTTGATTTCAGACAATAAAAACAATTTCAACTTCGACGGGCAAATCGCGGAGGGCGGCGGCGGCGGCTTCGGTGCTAAGCAGAACATCGATCCTGTCATGAATCAGGAGTGTATTATCGAAAACGATTATTTTAAAAGCGTGCCTGATATGAATAGAACCTAAATTACGTAATAACGTACACTCGTGGCCAAGTAAATCGTTACGACTCGAAGAAGACACGTAACCCTGAGCGGGGAGATCTAAACGAATCTATTGATTATGCAACTGGTCAACTACAAAAAAATATTTCTCTTCTAAGTTGGCCGTGAATTGTTAGTTGTGAACCAACCTCAATCGACCTGACGTATGAAAAAGCATAACCCCACTTTTAAACTAAATGGCACTTTCCTTCTGTTGCACTGGTGTGCACTCAGTATATCTCTCTATCTTGCATTAATACATGAAGCTAAAAAGAGGTAAGAATACACTCTGACCCAAACCTAACCTAATTAATAAAATAAACCATTTTTCATGAACGAACGGCAATGAACTGTCAAAAAAATTCTGGGATATCTCGTAACTTCTCCAGATCCCCTTGCGTTGCCAACTTCATTTTAATAACTGGATAATAAATATCGATATCAAGCCCACGGAAAGCAGTTAGGACCAGTACAATCAGTTTCGATCTTTCTGTACTTAGAGATCTCAAACTACAGTAATCTATTCCAAGGACTGTATTTGCACAGACCCTCTTATCCTCTTATGTCATGTGGTGCCATCTGTGGAGTTTTATTCAGCGTAAATGAGCAGCAAATTAGTCAACGTTTCAACAATTATTGTAGCCCTTAACATTCAATGCAACTTTTCTTAAAGACTTTTTGCTCTACCTCTCAAAATTAAAAAGGTTCTTTGAACATATCGAATCGTGACTCGCCTGTACATAACAATACTGAATTCTTTTTTTTTTTTTTTTGAATTTGCAAATCATCTCTAACACAAACTCGTTTAAATAAAGGTCACAGACGCAATTATTGTAATCAACCAATTATTGTAATCAACGCCATCTGACGGAGCTCCGTAGAAATTAAATTGACGAAGGAATCATTAAGTTTTTAATATCCTAGTACAATTTTCGGTTGCTTTTTCAATTTTATTTCTATTTCGTTTATGTTCTACGCACGCCACTGCTTTTCGTTCTAACCTTCATGTGATAGATGTAAATATTGACATCAAGCTCACGGAAAGTAGTGTAGGATCAGGACAATCAATCTCGATCTTCCTGTATATGAAAAAGTGTGACACGGAAGCATTCAATGGCTGACAGTAGATGAGATAAGAATTTCATTCGAATTTCTTTTAAAAAAATCTTATTTATTTTCGCCTTATTGTCTCGTTTTTGGAAATCAAAAGAACTCTAAATTGTTTAATATTTACGGCAAACAACAGATGGCGCCAGTTAAATATTAAGAAGAAGAAGAAGAACTAAACATAATTGAAGTTATTATAAAGACATAGATGAATTAAGTACCACCTTATTCCTTGAGGCATCAGCAATTTATATAGTATCCATCCCGCATTTACTTTCCCTGAACGAGAGAATCGATTTGGGGCACCCTGTATATTCGATACTTTTCATTTGTTTTACATTTTATGACGAAATCACATAAAACATAATTATGTCGTTCACATAAAACAAACGATAGTAAATAATTTAACTATGAAACAAATGATGATTTGTGGGACCCTGTATATACATACTTTTAATTTTTTTTTAAATTTTGTGACAAAATCCTTATCGTTCTCACGTAAAAGTCAAGACGAAACACATCATTTGATTATAAGAGCCGGCCGATTTGGGGGACCCTATATACTTTTCATCCCGTTCAAAAATTTTCTGACCAGACTTATGTTGTTCTTAGATAAGAGAAGTTTCGGAAACTTTCTGCTTTCATAGAGAATTTAAAAGCAAGCACGTTTTCAACAGTAAGCAGAACGAAACACCTAAAGTTTTATTTTAAATGAAAGCGATTAAACATTTTTAGAACAAAAAGCAAGGAAACTCTCGGTACTAATAGCGTGCTTAAGTCATTTTTTTTTCTTTATCTTTTGGAAAACGGGAGTGTTTTAGAACTGAAGACAATTAGAAGCAAATTCTAAAACTCTATTTACTAACTAAACCCTTTTAGGCAACATCAGTTTTCAAATATAACTGGTAGATTGAAAGCAAGCGCAGACGAATAGTATTCTTTTAGAACTAAACTCAAAATAACTTTTGTATAATAAAAAACAAATTAATTAACGACAAATAAGTTTCTTTTTTAGAAGAAAAGATGAAAGATTCCAGCTTTGGCAAGGACAGTAAAAACGGAACTATTCTAGAAAAAATAAAGACAATTTATGAGGAAAGATGAGTCCACCGTGCCCACACTTTTGGACAACCGTGTTTAATACATTTTTTTTTAACAACAACAAAACTATCAGTCAGTTCTACGAGTATAACAACTCTGTGTTACAGAGCTGATAATAGACGTTCGAAGTGTCAGTTGCAACGATGCCAGATGACAGGTCAATAAGGACGAGGTTTGCATTACAGGGGTAACGATTTTAATGGCCACGAGTGTATTTCGCATTGAGTTTTATTTTATGTATTGTATGTAATACATAATCGAAGCAAGGTTTTTTTTATTTTTGGTTGCTGTAAACATACCCAGGGATACTTTTTTTGAAATATAAATTAGAACACATTATTATTTAATTCGCGGTTTTTTTTGAGAAGAGAGTTGTTAAAAGCAAGTTTAATGATTATTCGGTTCCCCTTCTCTAGTTTTTGCCTTTCTTTACATACCTCCCCCCCACAAAAGATAAAAAATAATTTTAACAATTCCAAGTTTATGTTTAATTCAAACTCTCGAATGATGTAACTTCTTTTTTGCAACCATCAGGATTGTTGGGTATGTTTGTGAATATTGTTCGAGTATCACGATGGGTTTTTTTTTTGTAAGTAAAGTTTGCAAATTTTATACCAGTTTTCTTACCTAGTTAGGCGGAGCAAAAGTGAATATTGAAAATTCTGTAGTCTAAAGAAAAAAAAAACAAGTTTATATCTGTGATAATAACTATTTTGAAATTGGGTGAGAAACTTATACGGCACTAAATCCTTTCGAGTCATTGCGTTTCGTCGTTGGCCGCAGGGCGGACCACCCTGTGCGTGACGTTTTGTTAGTGTAGTATAGTCGTCCCAGTTTTGTGTCGGTTTTGTGGTTTTGCTTTAAAAAGAGCGACGCAAAAGTGGGACGACTTTAATGATTAACCCGCACTGTTCATGTAAACGTAGGACACAGTATCATAAGTGAAAAGTACTCAGTGTAAATATTTTTATATGTATCCTATAAATAGTAGAACTGTAATAATTTCTCATTTTTGTTTTCGAGATTATTTTCGCATTGAATTATGTTACTTGCTGACTACATGTGCTGTGCAATCGTTAGACCTTCACACTACCACTATTATTATGATTATTATTCCCCAGTGTTCTGATAATAACTTGCACATTAGACGATAGTAATCATTCCTAACAAAAATATGTAGTTTGTTGTCAAACAAATGGGTTCTCAATCTGTAACGTCATGTACCTACATAAGTAGCATATTGCAAAATACTTTGTTATTAAAAAAAAAAAAGAAAAAAAATCACAGGATTTGATTTATTTTTTTGTGCAAATAAATTGGGGTCTTTTTGTAAAGATACTAACTAGGAAGTACTGATGGGCCTTTTTTTTAATTAAATAATTTTTTGGGCCGCAGAAAAAAATTGTCGATCAGTATTGTTTAACATTCTTTGAACTTGGAAAATAATATAAACTTCGCTGTGTGTTAAACGTTATGCCGATTAAAAATATTTCTCGGAACGAGTCGTGGACAGGTACTGTGCAATTATTAACGAAATTATTTTGTCTTTCTTTGAGTGTCTGTTAGCTTCCTCGTGTTTTTTTTTTTAAGTTAAATTACACGAGGCAGTTACAAGTTTCTCGTTTCAATCAAATGTACGAACTAGCTCAGTTGCCTTCCTTCAATTTTTTAAAATTATTTTTCTCATCCTTAATTCTATCCTGTTTAGTAAACCCCCTTGTTTTTCTTATCTTTGCAAACGCAGTTTTTTTTTTTTTTTTAATTTTCTAAAACTCATACACACCCTCGAGTTTCACAGCTTCTTCCTTTTGTCCGTGAAAAGCCAGGTTTTAAAACATTCATCTGGAGTGAAGTTTGCTGATATTATTAATATCACGATTTTTATTTATTTTTATTCCTTTCCCCTCTCTTACTCGTATTGACATCCATTGCTTCAGTGTTTCGTGTTTCTTGCCTTTTTCTTTTGCTACGTCTTTCGTTTGTTTCTAATTGTTGCGTTCTTGTGTTTATTTCGTGATTTTGCATCATTTTTGTTTTTTTCGTTTAGTTTTCATTTATTCTAATTGTTGTGTTCATAATGTTTAGCTTTTCTCTCTTTTTCGCTTTTCATTTGTTTTCTTGCAACTATTTTTTGTTTTCAGTTGTTGAACCCGTAATGTTTTTGTTTCTCCTGTTTTAATTCTTCCATTTTTCCTTTTCTCATCTTTCACTCGACTTTTTGCTATTTTTTTAATTTGTTTCTAATATTTCTGTTTTTTTTTTAATTTCGTTTCTTGTATTATTTTTTCTTTTTCGTTTATTTTCTGCGTTGTAGTGATCAGAATGCTTTTCCCCTGATTCTTCATTCTTTGCCTTTCAGTAAAACACAACACGAAACAAAAACAAATACAAACGAAAGACGATCGCCGTAAATGAATTAAAATTAAAAGAAATATACAGATTCGGTAAATATTCAACTGGACATATCATATTAAAATGCGTGCGACAGGGAACGCACTAGAAAAATAAAGAGAGAAATTTGACTAATCATGCCCATTTTCGATGCCAGCCTCCGCCCGCCCAGCCGGGCCGTTTCAATTAGTTTTCCGCGAATCGAATCGAAGCAAGCTTGCTATGTCCAGTACACAAATTTCCAAATCTGTATATGATTTAACGAGAAGCATGAAAATCGTCTTTGCTTAAACTGATTTGTTTTCCTTAAATGAAACACAAAAAAAAAAAATAATGAAATAAAAACGGAAGACGAAACAAAAACAAAAAATTAAATACAAACAAATGACGATCGCAGTATATAAATGACAGTTACATATTTTTTAACAGTCTTTGCCTAAACTGTTTATTTGGTTTTCTCTCTATTTTTCGCTTTTCATTTGTTTTTTTTTTTGTTTCTTCTGTTTAATTCCTCAATTTTTCTTTTTTTCATCTTTCGCTTGTCTTTTTTTTTGCAATTCTTTTTATCTGTTTCTGATTTTTCTTTTGTTTTTTTTTTCTGTTTTTTTTTTTTTTTAATTTATCTTTGCCTGGCTGAACGTTTTCGTTTTCTGTCCTTGCAGCCAGGTTTTAAATTCGTCTTGGTCTTTCTCGCTTTCTCATTTCATATCAATTCAAATTCTTCATTCGGATCAAAAGTCCAAACCAGCTCCAATTTTATTTTCTTTATGTTCTTTTCGAAAACTCCCTTTATCCTTCTTAGGATTCTCAGTTTTACAGCCTCAGTTTTTGCTTTTTTTTAATTTCTGTATATCCTTGTGCGTTCATCCCCTTCCCTCTATTGACTTCAGCTAATGTAATATTCTTATTCCGCTAACAAGGTTTTTAGAAAGGCAAAAACGTAATTCGCTCGTCGATAGATGGCGCTGCAAATTGACATGTTGAAACATTAATAGCCAGGCGTGTGAAATGCTTTTCTTTTGTAGCAAAAAAAAAGGAATAATTTGACGACGCTTTTACATAGGTAGTTGATTTCAACGCCTGTGACGCCATCTGTTGACCAACAATTTACTATTTTTGTCTAAAAAAGAAAGAAAAAGAAAGAACGAAATCTTTTGTAAAAGTGAAATTTTTATTCATTTTTTTGTTACTTAATTTTTTTTTAACCTTTACAAACTCGGATCATCCATCTATTTACCACAAAAATAGAAAATTAATATTGAATGTCAATAGATGGCGCTTCAAATTAAAATCGAAGTCAACCAACCAAATTAACCTGCTGCACGATTTTTGCTTAGAAACAGTGAGCCATAGCGGTGATCATCCTGTTTGCGTAACCTTCTCTATTCTCCTTGGGATTTCCATCTTTACAGTCACAATTTGTTAGTTTCTGAACACACCCCTGTCCTCTTCCTTTTCGCTCATAAATATTGACAACAACGAATGGAACTTTCTGTTGTCAGCAACAGTCCCCTGTAATTTATTAATATGATATTCGGGATATTCCTCTGTAATTAATACGAGATTTCGGACATTTCGGAACATTGCCATGGTTACGCAATACGAGGACGCATTGCGTAGCCATGACAACGCTCCCAAATGTCCACACGCCGTAACGTCAACTGTAATTTTATCAAAAGCGATAATAATAGCCAGTTTGTAGTCTTCTGGGGTGTGTTCAGAATCATTACCTCCAAGAGCGTCTTGAACGTATAATCGCGTCTTTCTCGGTCACGATTTTTAACATGTTTTGCGTCTCGCTCATCCGTTTTAAAACGTCTTGTGTTTACATTGTTTCCATGACAATGGGCGCTACTTGGGTCCTACTTACAAGTGGGATGTAAAAAATGCGACCCGTTGTCATGGAAACAATGTAAACACAAGACGTTTTAAAACGGATGAGCGAGACGCAAAACATGTTAAAAATCGTGACCGAGAAAGACGCGATTATACGTCCAAGACGCTCTCGGAGGTAATGATTCTGAACACACCCCTGGAATCTTCTTTATTATTTTTTAGTTTTTGTCGGTGCCCCTCTTTGGCATCTATCAGTAATCTAAGTGGAACCCTCAATGTTATTTATTTCCAATATTCAAAATTGTTTTCACTTCGTTAAAGATGACGTTACGGTGTCATTTTGACTGATAGCGTTTTCGATTGACTGCACTAGTGCGCACTCAGAACATCTGCATCTCGTGTTATTACATGAGATTAAAACAAGATGCAAATACACTGAGTGCAACTGGTGCAAGTGAATCGAAAACGCTATGAAACAAATCATGTGACAGTTCTAGTCCAGTTCTGCTTATAAAAAGAGCGTGGTGACATCTATTATGTGTAATCAGAGGTAAAGTCGCTAAGTACATAAAGTACCGCTATTAATTGTTCAATATTTGACTCAATATGGCGGATAAACGCCAAATTTTAACGCAGTGCCGCGTTTCCGTGGTTTCGCGCGTTTATTTCGACTCAAAATGGCGTTTAATTGCGGTACTTTATCTATCTAGGGACTTTTAATTAGAGGGTACAGGCAGAGACATCTGTAGTTTTAATTTCAAATTAAAAATTATTTCACCTAACCTAAAAATTATTTTTACTTTATTAAAGCCGTTCGTTCACCGAAGCTGTTTCTTGTGTTCCTATACACAAAACGGGCGTGGCGACATCTATCAATAATCTGAGTGGAAAAATTGTGTTATTTTTGTTTTATTCTAAAAGCTTTTCTTTGTCTTCTACATAAAGAAATTAAATAATTTTTTTATGGCAACTCTTGAGTTCTCCTTCATTAACACTTAGGCCCGATTTTACAATCGTCGGATAAGCATTATTCTTAAAATAACGTGACGTAGGTGTGACGTAAAAATGGAGGAACGTTGTAAAACTGGGCCTTAGTATTTAAAACAAATAAAAGTTAATTGAAGTTAAAAGAAACGCAGTTGTGACCGATAATATTTGCACAGTACTGTACTTTTTAGGGGAAAAAAGATTAATTACAATTTTTTTAAAACGAAAACAATCATAATGTCGTGTGAGAAATATTTAAAAAAACGAGCAGTTATTTGATCTTATTAATTTTTTGCAAGTGATACGCTGGATTGGTTTCCTTCCTCGTCTCTTTTCCCTCTTGAAAATGGAAGCGTTTTTAGGGGTCTAACGAATATTTTTGTTGACGTGCATAATTCATAATGAACACTGCTAACATGAATGGGTACGCAGTAAGCACTGAATGTTTATACATATAATATAGGGTCTATCGAGCCCCCTGCCTATTTCCTGTGCCTAGCTTTTTTACACGTCTAGTTTGTAAGTTGAAATTTCTGTATCTGTACTTTTATTATGCTTTAATAGTTTTATCGGTTTCGATTGCGGAATTCTATATTTTTGATCGATGTAATAATAATAATAATAATAATGTGTCAAGCACGATGTAAATTAGTTTTATCCACTTTGTTATTGTTTTAGAAAGTTTTATTCTTTGTGAGTGGTATGGCGGCGACGGGCATACATCACGAATTATTATTGAATTGAGTTTTGTTTTATGTTTTTTTTTTCAATCGTGCATCTTTTTAATGATCATTTAACTGCCATGTCTTAGAATAGGTTTTTCCATTATGTAACTTTTCGCTCGGTCACTCCATTCTATAATAGGGTGATACGATTTGAAATTGTTTTTGTTAGAGTGCGCACTCCAAACGCGCACTCTACTATCATCATCGTTGTTTAATTATGTATTTGTTTATAATGATCTCGCTTTAACTCCAGGGCTATTTTCTGTTTTTTTTTGTAAGTTAATATACTTAAACGTGAAATGTTTAATTACTAAATTTATAATATGTTAAATGTTTATTCTGTGCTAATATTACATGTTCATTGAACCTAATATTTCCCACTAAAAAAAAAAAAACTATTTGTTTAGTGTGCTTAATAAATTTGGAAAGATGCGCGCAACATATCTCTCGGTGTTTCAATTTTCTTTGACGCCGCGCCGCCGCTTCAAAATTTGATGAAGGCAAAGAAACAAATCTTTCCAAATTTCTTACCCGCTCATAGAGAAGATATTTAACATGAGTTATAAAATATAAAAGTTTTTTTTTCTTATAATGATAAATAAGGATAATGGGTATATATACTTAGAAGTATAAACAAAGAGAAGGCTGATAAAATTACGCTCATTTTGTAATTGGATTTTTAACGTGGGATTATAGAAATTGCGGACGATTGGATGCGAGGGTGGGCCTGATTCGGCGCCCACCGTTTTGGAAAGTTGCAAAGCTGTGAAGTACAAATTTATTTTACAAAAAAAGTGAAATATGGTCATGAAATGTAGTCTAGACTGGATGTTTGGTGTATGCTATTGTATGAATTAAAATATGTGAAATATATTCAATATCTTGTTTTTAAATCGTTTCAATTTCATTTTCTTTTTTGGCCAAGGCCCGGCCTCTAAAAGAGATTTTAAACGGATCGATGCGAGTCAAAGTCTTGATTTGATCCTGAACTAACAGTTATTGTAAAATCGAAGAGATGGCGCCACCAGTTTTGTAGGTAATTTAGACACAAAATTAAGTAATTAACTAAAGTTTCTTTACAAATGTTAAATAACATTTCACTGTGTGAACTCAGCACTGACAAGGCTGCTAATACAAACACTAAACTCTCTAAGGTCACAATGTGTTGTTACTATTACAGCGGTTACAATTTTTAATTTATATAAATTGTGTATGAGCCAATTAATTTAACGAACCTGTTTGCTGCGTTAAATTAACCAGGGTTGCCAGATTGGGCGAAATTCCACCACTTGGGCCACACTTGGTGCTTAAAATATCTTATTTGGCGACTGGCTTCTAGTTTGAGCTAGCCCCTTCATGTTCTATGTGGCGTAATTCTGAGATCACATCTGCCTTCTCAATTATTTTGAAGAAAATGCTTAACATGCTTATTGGTCGATAATTCTGCATTTCTTGTGGATCTTTTTTATATGTATGTATAATTCAATGTACAGATTACGAATATTTGTAATTTTGTGTTATTTTTATTGCTTAAGAAATCATGAATGAGAAGAGAAAATAAAATTGCACAAGCAGTTCAGGCAGTTAATACATGTCAAAGAAAAGGCTTCCCAAGAAGAATAGAAAATGTACAGCATAGCGTACAAATCTTTATTAAATTAAAGACTGGCTGGCAAAGAGGAATTTTGGAATGGAGGCACAGGAATGTACAGGAATAATTTCAGCTAATTTCAGTATCTCAGGGAAAACTCCCTCCGTTAATTAATAAGTTTGGAGGACAATGGTTCCGAGATTAGCGGCTTTCATACTTTTGAGGAAATTTTTTCCGCGCCATAGCTGTTTTAATTTTTTTTAATGAAACTATTACTGCTTCAATTTCATGAGCGCTTGTTGGATAAAAGAAGAAGGTTTTGCACTTTACTTCATTCACTTGCGGTACCTACATTTCTTGGAGGTGATTCACATTTTATAAAATAAAGCAACGGTCTTAAGCAGTATATAATAAGGTTCATTTTCGCACTGTTTTATTGCGGATCGGACGAATTAATTTGGAAAAGAGTATATTATTTATTTCGTATTTATCGTTAGAAAAAATTTGGCAACTCTGATCCTGATTTGATCCTGAACTAATAGGATAAAGGTGACAGTGGTTGGCAGGTATGCAGTCCTTGGCACATGGTTATATTTTCTTTTATAATCTGTTACAGTTAGCATTGTTTGGATCGAGGGTTTGTTTAATTCAAAGTTGGAACTCCCTATAGTATAATCTAGTGATGTTGCATGTCTGGTTGGTACTTCGATTTCAGCTTCATCCAAAATTTGGCGGGCTGACAAAGCGTATCATAGATTTTGTCACTTCATCCTAGATTACTGCTAGTTTTTCTTTGTTTGTGAGAAGATAAAGGCAGGTAAGTATTTACTAGTACCTTTATAATATTAGTCCTACATGTATGTATTAAGTTACACTACTAAACAGAACTCTTGTAAAAAAATTAAAACCTAAAAACTCAAATGTCAACCACTGTAGTAAATTCAAATTTTATTGGTTGGCATAAGACTGCCAACAATTGTCTCTTAAATTTTTTTAAGTAATTCAGTGTTTGGCTTGTTGATTAAATACGATATTTTTTTAAAATTTATTTTCTCTTCAGTTTCACCATGATCAGCAAATCCTTCGATCGCGGTTGTTGTGCAATTTAATTTACTTATTTCTGTTAGGCCCAGTTTTACAATCGTGGAATAAGTACGGAATAACTGTTCGCCGAATGTTCCTCCATATCTACATCACACTTACATCACGTTATTCTAAGAATAATGCTTATCCGACTGTTGTAAAATCGGGCCTTAGCGTTGACTTTTACTTGACATCTTTCAAAAGTCTACGATATTTCATTAGGCATTCAGTGATTATTCTTTAGATATTTTTCTAAATTAAATGTACAGATTACGAATATTTGTAATTGAATGAATGAGAAGAGAAAATAAAATTGCACAAGCAGTTCAGGCTGTTAATACATGTCAAAGAAAAGGCTTCCCAAGAAGAATAGAAGATGTACAGCATAGCGTACAAATCTTTATTAAATTAAATTGAAGTAGATACTACAGTAGGTGCTTCTACAGCGAAATAAAAACTTCTATGTGCTCTTGTGCTCTAGTATCTACTAGATCGCATAGTAAATACTACGTTACTATAGTATAGGTACTTCACTTTCGAAGTAGGTGCTTGAAGTATTAGCATGTACTACGTTTTATGCATATCACCCAATGTCTTTTAAAAATTTGGAATTTTTTCAATAAGAATCAGATAGAAGTCAAAGAATTGTCTACATGTGATATTGAGAATATGCCCATGGAAGTAAGAGGAAGTATAAGAGGAAACGTTTAGCCGAAGAGAAAGAAAATAAAAAAATTCAAGAAGAGAAAGCCAAAAAGCGAAAGGTTTGAGAAGAAAATAAAACAAACAGAAGTAAATAAGAAAAAAACTGAAAGAACTAAAAATAAAGTAAATATTCTTCAGAACTTTCAAATCAATCATTGGATTGCAAAATGCAAAAAAGAAAAGTGTTTTGGCCATAGGGAATAAAATAGAATGCATTGAACTTGTTGAAGATCGGAGCAAAGAGAATTTGGTCTCCGAAACTGAGATGGAGCAGACTAAAGACGAATATAATCGTATACCAAAAGTAGATGCCCTCCAGGAGGAAAAAAGAAAAGCTGTACTTCAAGGCCTAAAAATTCAATTAAACGTCAAAGAGGAAATGAGATTCTTGTCCAAAGGGATTTGCTATTGCTGCGCAGAATTAATATTAAACAAGATGGGGCGAAAATGTTCGAAATGTACACGAACTCTACATTCTAAGTGTGCTAATAAGACATTTTTTGTTCAGTTTCTACATGCAATATTTGTAAGTAAAAAATTTTTTGTTAGAAATTTTTCAAAAATAAATTAGTTTGACGTAGTTGAATAATACAGATCTTCTTTCGAACAAACTGGCTATTATAGATTTTACTTACATGAATTGCTTTGTTACGTGTATTCAAATGTACTAGTTGCCTAAATGTGTCAACGACTGTCACCTTTACCCTAGTTATAATAAAATCGAAGAGATGGCGCTGCAAGTTTTGATGCCGGTAATTTGGACATTGTTTATGTGCAAAATTATATATATATGTCCCAGTAGGCGAGTTAGGGTTAGGGTGACATTTTTGTTGGTATCACAATGAAACATAGACGTCAGAAGAAACGGTTATGTTTATTTTTAATTTCGTGGTTATAATTTGAGTCCACTGACGGAGACGTTGTTGTTTGCCAGGAGCCCATTTCTTGAAATCATTGGACAAATGTATGCGACATGACGTCAAAATGACGTAGACTCTCATACAAAACTATACAAATCGTTCGACAATTGCGTCATTTTGACGTCATGTCGCATACGACATGATGTCGAATGATTTCAAGAATTGGGCCCCAGGTATAGAAATTTTCAAATTGTCGAGTCCGTCTTTCAAAATTTGCCGAATTGTCCATTCCGAAACCTACAATATAAATTAGAAATTCTCATGTCAGATTCTGGCATCTATCAAAATTCAGGCCAGCAACATAACGAAACGAGAACATGGCCCACTGAGACGAGGAAAAAAAGGTGAATAGATTATAAAAAGTGAGCAAATAAAAATCAGATTAGGGTAGGCGGTGCAAAGAAAATGTATGTCTGTGATTAACTGAATTAAGTAATGTAATACATTCATGGGCTGTCAAATTTATTGACATTTTATTTAAGCACAGACATACATTTTCTTTGCACCGCCTACCCTAATCTGATTTTTATTTGCTCACAGGTTATTAATGTGTCTAATATATGTATCTTTAGCAATGTTATTTAATTAGTGGATTGAGCCAGTGAGTATATAGGTACTATTAAGAGAGATCGTGTGATAGGTTTCAACGTACGCAGTAAAATGTAGGCGAGAGGAAAACAACGTGAAGAGAGTGTGTATTTAAAATGCTGCCGCTGTCGGACAGTTTTGAACTGCTATGTTTGGGCGTTGATTGAAGTATTTATGGGTAAATACTTCAATCAACGGTTTGGGTTTGATGCATCACTTGTTGGATGACGAGAATCACGAGTATCACATTTCACCGATAGATGATACTTGTTTCTGAGGGGTTAAAGGGTGAGGGGAAGGAACTGTCAGTAGGCGTGTCGCTGATGAACCCTCACCAAAAATTTTTACGAAGACAAATGCATGTATTCTGTCGCCGTTGAAATTTTCCGTGTGCATTCAGTGTTGACTAACGAGTTAAGAATAACAGGAGAGCTACACTAACAGTAGTTTCTCGTCCAAACTGGTCATTAAATATGGTCGCTGTGTGTCATAGGGCCAGTTCTACGTATAAAACGAGTTAACCACTCGATCAAACTTAAAGTTTTCAGTAGTTTCTCGTCCAAACTGGTCACTAAATACAGTCGCTGTATGTCATAGGGCCAGTTGTATAAAATGAGTTAACCATTCGATCAACTTTCCTCCACAATTAACTTGACCGAGTGATTACCTCGTTTTGTACAACTGGCTCAAAGGCGCACACAGTCGTTTTACAAAATTCTGGAACGTCAACAAAACCCACAGTTCAACATTGTTTATAAAACACTTACTATATTAAGTTTAACTAAATAAGATGCGAGAAATGTCAATTGTATTCCTATGTTGTTATGGTCGCAAATTACACCTCCTAGAGCATCTTGGGCATATAATCACATCTCTCACTCACGATTTTTAATATATTTTGTGTTTCTCTCATCTGTTTTAAGAAGTCTTGTGTTTACATATTTCCTTGACGACAGGAGCATTTTTCACACTGTACTATCGCGGCCTTATAATTTCGCACGGTTTAATTTTCCGCTGTAAATATGGCTTTCTTTGACGGCTTGTCAAAAATAACAATTTTAAACGTCAGATTTCAAATGTAATGCTAAAGTTGTAGCAACACAATGGGCGCATTCAGGGACGCTCAGCGGCTGAGAGGCTAAGTAAGCAACTTCCCTGAATGGACAAGCTGACAGACCGCTGAAAGAAAGTCGCTGAGATATTTACTCAGCGCACAAATTGTAGGCTGAGTTCCTTAGCGCTATGAAAAAAAGTGGTGGGGGCATAATTTAAATTTATTGGTTGAGTCTGTATTCAATTTTTCCAGTCGATGATTGGTCAGGCAGTTTATTCTGACCGTTGACTTGACGATTTTGTGCAGATTGACGGGATTGACCGTTTATTTAACTCGCCCATATAGTAAGTCAAGCATGTGAGACAGCTGCTATTCAGAACTTCGTTCAGGGAATTACTGTGTGCTGACACTTAGAAAACGCTGACTAAATTACAGCTTAGCTAAGCCGCTGAGCGTCCCTGAATGCGCCCAATGTCAAATAACGTGCTTTCTGAAGGAGAGAAGGGTTTTGCAATTTGCAAAATTAGAAGATGATTGGTCGCTACTTTTATTCTATTGTTTCAGTTTTGATACCTTTATTATCTTGCTGTTCTTAAAATATAACCAAACAATCTGACTTTTGGTTAAATGTCTTTAGTGTCAAAATTGAGGAAAGAGCCTGTTCTACAAAACTATAATTTAGAAAAATTCT
The DNA here is from genome assembly GCA_958336345.1 of Dorcus parallelipipedus. Taxonomy (NCBI): domain Eukaryota; kingdom Metazoa; phylum Arthropoda; class Insecta; order Coleoptera; family Lucanidae; genus Dorcus; species Dorcus parallelipipedus. The sequence goes on from OY284479.1 coordinate 41,736,071, forward strand.
GGCTACTTGATAATAAATCGTGCGAAATTTTAAGGCAGCGATAGTACCACGCGATCATTTAAATTTATAATTAGAGTAGGCTATGAATTTTGAATTAGTTTGGCAACACTAATTATTGACAGCTTTATTTGAGGTTGAATTGTCAAAGTGATGCTTCAAAATGTTTAATTAATTGCCGGGGGCGAACACTGAACATTTTCTATGGTTGTCACTAAAACGGTTTCACTTCCTTTAAATTAAAGCGATTGAACCCGATGAGAATCCTATAAACGTCAAAACATTTACATAACCTCTAATCTACACAGCGAGTCGATTGGCAAGGTGCACAACCGTATATAAAAAATCCCGCCTACTTTAATTATTAATTTAAATGATCGCGTGGTACTTACAAGTGGGATGTGAAAAGTGCGTCGTTTTTGAGACAAAAATTCTCTTTTACGCTTTTTCCCTGAAATTGTCAAGATTTGCCTTAATTTTTTTGGACAAAACGAAAAACCCGATTCTTTATTTCCTGTTACCATTATTTTACAGTTTTGACATATATATCTACTGGCACTTACATACATATTTTTAAAGAGCTTATAAATAAACAGTACCTATGCCTTAAATAAAGGAATGTGATTCGTCATGCGTTACGCGCATGCCTATAACTTTTCGATTCTCTTATTGTCTAACGTAAATTTATTGTAAAAGCAAAATTATATGACATGGGGCTGTCGTCATTATTCATAAAAGGATCCAATTTATTTAGAAAAACAATGTTGAATTCCTGTCAAATTTTGCTACAAATGCTGCAGTCCCGTGTAGATTATGATGTTTACTATACGTAGAATAAAATTTGATTTGATTGTTTATTGAGTGTGTTTTAGGGCTTTTAGGCGTATATCGGGAAGGAAGTCGGGCCCCTTAATCTCAAAATACTATTTTACTGTCATATGATCCGAATATAAGGACCTGTGGGCGGAGCTTATTTGCGCAGCCTTATGTGGCAATAGGTTTGATTTGATTATTTCGACTTTTGTTCACCTAATTCTACAGCTTCGCAAACCGTGCATCAGTTACTTTATTTACGGCTACCGCATTTACTGGGCATGTACGCCAATAATTAATTTATTATCATTTTTAATAACTAACATTTTTACATTTGACACTAGAGGGCACCACGCATAATAGTAATCTGTAATCACCAACTGTACTAGACTCTTACAGACTCTCATAGCGACACGCCATCTATATAACGACTCAACTAACAGAAGAGTTCACGAAGAGCCATCTATCCAGCGACTCACTTTTAGGTATACGCATTTTTAACCCGTCGTGATCTCTCTTATTAGTACCTATATACTCACTGATTGAGCAGTGAAAAGGCTGCCAATACGAACACTAAACACTCAAAGGTGTTGTTATTGCATGTTTAGGTTACAATTTTCAATTTATAAAAAGTGAGCAAATAAAAATCAGATTAGAGTAGGCGGCGCAAAGAAAATGTATGTCTGTGATTAACTGAATTAGTTAATGTAATACATTCATGGACTGCCAAATTTATTGACTTTTTATTTAATCACAGACATACATTTTCTTTGCACCGCCTGCTCTAATCTGATTTTTATTTGCTCACAGTTTATAAACTGCGCATGCGCCAAGTGATTTAATTGTTCACATCCGTCGAGTTAAAGTGTTTCAGACAGAAACTATTCCTAAATCAAACGAACCTTTAAATAAAATCAATAGTTTAATCGAATTAAAATTTATAATGTACCTAAATTAGAACAATTTAAGAAACGAAAACATACAACAGCCTTAATATTTTGGAATGCTTATTTCTCTTCGTCTTCCGTTTTGAAATTCGACAATTCCGTTTTTTGAACCGACGCGATCCCTACCGACGCTGCATGTTCGGCTTCATCGACTAGGACGGTGGTGAACCGGGGGTTTCTTATCAGGGGTTCGCCGGAGAGCGACCCTTTCTGGTCCTCAAATATAACCGACTTGAAACTGCTCCCGCACGGCTGCGACTTTTGCGTTACGAACTGCCGGACACTTGGGGCGCTAGTTTTTTCAATGCTACTGTTTCTACGCAGGACGCTTTTGAAATCCCTCAGGATTTCCGGTTGGGTGTTAAGGGTTTTGCTTGTTAGGGGGACATCGCTGGCTCTGCGAGGGATTCCGGTTATATCTAAGAAGCTATTGGCGGTGGTTTTACCGTGGAAGCTTCGCGATATCCTGTTTATTTTCGGTGGCTCTATGAAGCTCTCTTTGATGACCACCGTGCCCAATTTTGTTTTCGGGCTGGATTCTTGTTCTGCAACTCGGTTACTTTCCGTGCCGACATTTTCCAGGAACTTCTCTTTACTAGTGCACCACTTGTCGGATCCTAAAGCCGACGTTGTTATATTTTTGCTGCTACAACCCGGCATGTCTTTATCGTATTTACCCAGGAGTTTAGCTTTCACGTTCGCATCAAAATTCTTCTTCAAGAAATCACTCTTCAATTTCATCTGATTTCTATCTGCGTTTTCGATGTGTTGCAATCGTTGTTGTTTGTCGAACGTGGGGGAGTACAACAGATTCGTGCAGACGTTCACGTCGGTGCTCGAGGGTGAGATTATTTTGGGCGTCACGCTTCCCTGCAGCAAAAGGTTATTATCAGAGGGCGTAGGCAGACACTGGCTGAGTGAAATGGGGCTCAGAGGTTTCGTCTCGCTCTGTCCCAGTCCCGAATCTTCATCTTCGCCTATTATCAAGGATGATTCGATGTCTTCGATCACAGTCACGTCGCAGTCCGCTGTGGACCCGGCTGTCGCATCGTTCGTGTTAAACTCGATTTCTGAGCCACCGGAAACCGGTGTTACCTCCCCGCTCTCATCTGCGAAAACTCTAACAGTAAATAACCCGAATGGTTTAGTGGTTCTGGGGCCCTTACCTAAAACGGACTGCTGTAAGTTGGCGTAATAATCGGAAAACTCCATGGATCCGAGGCCTTCCCTTTCCGACGACTCTAACAAGAAACCCACACTTCCCAAATCTTGGTCTAATCCGGGAGTTGTGGGGAACATGTGCGATAAGTTGCCCATATTCACCCTACATAAAAAACAGTGAAAGTCACACGAGTCTTACAAGGGTGCGTGAGAGGGGCGGGGGGTGAACGGTGAAGTTGGGTCTGCAATGAAGAGGCGAAGTCCTGTCGTTTGTACACAGAGGATGCAGACGCATGCTGGTGTGGTGTGAGAGGGAACGGGGAAGACGGGGATTTTTTTTCTTTTTTCGAACAAAACAAAGTGACGAAATAAATATAAAGTGTGTTTATTGCTGTATGAACACATTAAAGAAGTAGTAAATGTCATAAGTACCCGTCGCCACTGACTACGCTCGATGACATTTCGCTGCTCTCTTTCGAATTCGAGTACGGTTCGGATAGGCCGGGGGACGAAGGGCCACTACTCGATATAAAACTAGGTGGACCGCTCCAACCTACAAGTAATTTTCGTATATTTTATTATTATTACTTTTAACAGTATATTAAAAAACGAAGTTTCATAAGACGTGAGATGAAAAAAAAAAGCTCAAAAATCTGCGTCGTTTTTTCAAATTCAAAAATAGGAAGATTCTGTTTTGTCATTACATGGCGGTTGGTGACATTGGTTGGCGCTTAAAATAATTTCAAACAAAAATAGTGCGTGTTTTTATTTCCATCCACTTGATGCGGTTGCGTTTCATAAATTTCAAAGTCAGTAGCTTTAATTTTACGTCAAAAAGAATATTCTTTACGAAAATTCTGATTGTCAAGACACTTCAGAAACAATACAACTAAATATGGCCTGTGGAATTGGTGGACATAAAAACACGCCTATACAATATGTAATAGGTAACGTCAAGCAAATGTCAGTTTGGAGGTTATTTTTGTTTTTTGAAGCGTCACCATATGGCGTCGCCAACCTAATACAATGAAATTTCGGGATGCTTTAATCAGCTACATCATGAATAAACCCTAATAAGTTTTATAATAACCAAACTTCGGACATTTAGGAGCGTTGCCACGGTTACGCAATACGAGGACCTATGAAAAGTACCCAATTAGCCATGGCAACGCTCCGAAATGTCCGAAGTCTGATAATAACCGACTATAAACCCTAGAGCGGCTCAGAATTGCTGGTTCAATGGAATCTTGTGAAAAGGAGCTTAAAGCTCTTGAACAACTGCTCTTTTATGTAAAAGGAAAGTATCTAATAACATAGTCATTACAGCACCAAAAGAGAAAAATTAAAAAGATTTAAATTTCTATGAGACACAAAACATAAATCCCACACTCAAATTTTATTTCTCTCATTTCTACAGTCCTCATTCGAAGCTTAACAATTTCGATATGGAATCTTTTTTAAACAGGGGGTTCCTAAACTCTCGTTTCGGTTCTTCGCAGGCCTTGCCAGTTTTTACAACGTCGAAACCGACAGGCAACCGCAAACTGTCTTCGCTGTAAACTATCGAAAACAAACGAAACACTCGACACACAAACAACAAAATGTTCGGTACTTACTGCTGGTCGGTGATTGTAGTTTTAGGGGTGGCGGGTGGCCGGAATTGTTGTTGGAGTTCAGTGAGGTGTTTGACGGAGTCGGGAGGGGCGTAGACGGATACTTGGGTGGAGTCGATGAAGGTGTGCGAAACAGGAGGGTCACGGTCATTTTCTCAAGGAACGCATCTAGCTGTCGCAGCGACAGGGCATTGTGCAATGTTTCCAGGGGCCTTATGGGGGGTACACCTCCGAAGCCTTCGATTGCTGCGAAACACAAACGTTAATTTTGACTTACAGTGTTTTTCTATTGCTTTTCCCCTTTTGTCAAATGTGTTTCCGAATTCGTCAAATCTGTTCAAAGTATAGTAGGCCTGCGGATTGGAAAGTCATTTGACAAATTCGGAAACATAATTGACAAAAGGGGGAAACCAAAAGAAAAAGACTGTAAGATGATTGTAAATGACGATTACCTGAAGCGCTAGCCGTACTGGGTATCATGTCTCTTAGATTGGGGGCACTCGAACTTCCCGATATAACAGCGGTTGAAAATAGTGAGTTCGTGCTTCCTCCTGCGAGCTTCTTGAAAGCGACAGGGCCTCCGAAGCCAAACCCTAGCATCTTGAAATAGCTCATCTGCCCGGCAATGCTGTGACGGTGACGTCTGGTACTCAAGTTGCCGTTCTCTGAATCGGAGACGTTTGGATCGGTTATATTAGGGGATGGATGTGAGAAAGAGCGAGCTGTCGTAAGTCTTTTGGGAGGAGATGAGAAGAAAGAGAGCAGGTTCGAGGGGTTACGTGCATACATACAAGAGTGTAACAGTTCGGTGTCAGTATCGTCATGGGGGTAGAAGCTGAAGGGGATGATCGAAGGCTGAATCGGAGACAAGGTATCACCACCACCCAACGTCTCGTTGAGCTTCTCGAATAAAAACAGCTTATTGACGTGCTTCTTGCTTTCTAAAATGTTTGGGTCGGAGTACGATCGATGCTGAGGCCACTTTTTCACTTTCTCCTTGCCACTTTCTTTAACTGAGCTTTCGTCGTCGTCTGACCAATTCACTTCCAACGAGACGTCATCTAAATGAGCAGATTCGTCCAAGAAATTCTTCAGTTTTATATCGGATAGAGGTAGCTCGTTGGTGCTCATTTTAGCCGAGCTCGCTTGCTGCTGCTGCCTCGATGTGAAAAGCTTCAAATTTAACTCGGTGAGGGGCAACTCGTTCGTGGCGCTTTCAGGTCTCGAGCCTGACTTGTCAGAGTCGGTTTCGCTCATCGGACTCTTTCGACATAACGAGTTAACGGTCAAAGGCGATCCCATTTCGCTGTGGCTGTCGAGGTCGAAAGAGCCAGAAATCGGACTCAATTGTGAGTACGTGAAAGATGACCTCGCATTGTTCGAAATCGGTGCGAACGTGAACGAGCTTTGCGTGTTCGCGATGAAAGGACGATCACAGCTGACTGTTTTGACGGGAATGGAAATCGGGGATGACTGGTGGCTGTTTGTCGGAGTCGGGGAAAGTTCTACGTCACACTCTGAGGTGGTGTCTTTGTCATGTTGTCACATTCACAATTATGTACAGGTGATGATTTAAAAGAAAACAAAAATGTGTGAGTGCGTTGCAGAAAGAGTGCACAGTGCGAAAGCGTAGTAGGGGGGGAATGAAAGGCACAGGCGAGGGTAAAAAGGAACAGAAAAAGAAAAAGAAACATAATTAATCCCAGCTATTCCCAACAAAGAATAACAAGCATTTAATCTAGTATTAGAATCTTTTTTTTTCTAATAATTTATAGCTCGACTGTTTTAATCAAAAGAATAATAAAAGCTAAATTAATCTTGTTAGTTTCCATTCCAAAGAAACACCCAAATAAAGCAAGCGATAGATAAAAGATAGAAAAGCTAAAGAGAAGTGAATGAGTAACACAGACACTCGAATTTATTCCATTTTATTTGAAGAATCGAGAGTCTGTGAGTTATATAAGGAACGTAATAGTATGAGAACAGCACACGGTACAAGGAAATTAGTCTGACACTAACAAGAAAAAGAACAAGTGTCAGAGGAACTTCCGGAAGAAACTGGAAGACATCAGTCGCACGGGACTACCAGACAGATGAGTTAAATCACACCAACTTGATCTTGCTCATGCTAAGCTCTTGTGTTAAGCACCGGCTCGATGAAAACAAAAAAATTAAATAATTATTAGTCAAACTAAAACACAGATCAGATTAAGGCCCAGTTGTATAATGCTGAAGCTTAAACCCATAACAACGATTATTTCAACCAATTATTGATAGGCTGAGTTTTTCAGTTCTAGTTTAACTTTAAACTTCTGTTTATTCCCAAGGTAGCAATTATAAAAACAATTGTCCAATGGAAATAAACAGGAGTTTAATGTTAAACTAGGACTGAGAAACCCAGCCTAAGGGTTTAAGCTTTGGTTTAAAGTTAAGCAGGGCCTAAGTTACACAGAGGCGAAAGCGAAAAAATAAAATCGCACAAACAAAATCAAGTTGAACATGTGAAAATAAATAAATAAATAAAACAGTTATGTACCCTGGTAACAGAAAAAATATACATTAGCTTTACTGCGTGTGTTTTATAATATTAGAGTTTGTTCAACGCCACTTATACAGTGGAGTTACCCTGTACTGGGAATATGAGTGGCGGGATGGAGTTTCCCCAACAGACATTCTCGCTTGTAGAAGAGCAGGCATGTAAAATAACAGCGGGATCATTTAGAGGTCAACTTAAAGGGGGACGTACCTTGGTTATTTACAGCGTCCAGGCTTTGATACTGAAGTTGGTCAGCTGTCCAAATAAATTAGATATTAGGTTAACGTCGATTACACATGCAAATTAATTAACACCCCATAATATATTTTAACGGTCAATGAAATTATTGTTTTAAACTATAATAATTCATAATACACAGTTGGATTGTTTACACACATAAGTAGACAAACAGAAAGACAATTCAAAACCATGCTGTAGTTTTGAAAAAAACAGTAAATAGTGGCGCCCTCTCTAGCTCTATGATTGAAACTACCTGAAATGGTGGCGCCCTCGCTAGTTCTACGATCGAATTTACTAAAATGACGGTCTTTTTAAAATATATTTCCGGTTGTATTGGTCTGATATTGAAGCTGGTCAGCTGTCCAAATAAATTAGATTTTAGGTTAACGTCGATTACACATGCAAATTAATTAACACCCCGTATATTTTAACGGCCAAGTTTGAAATCATTGTCAAACTAAAACAAACGAATTCGTTTGCGAATATAAATATCACGTGAATATCACAAAAAAGAACGACCGAATATGTCACTAAATTTAAATTTCCGATGGTGGCGCTGTAATCGTCAACATCTGATCGGCGTTTTACGCAAAACAATCATTGCAGAAATCTGCGCAACAGAACAATTCCTGCATTTTTCAAATTTATTTTTGTAAGTATGCAAAGAAGTTAATGATTAACTTATTTATTTATTTGTGTAAGTGATCTTAGAGTTTCCTCCATTGTGTTACCTAAATACGCACAAATCTGCACTTACCTTTACCTTTATTTTGTTTATGATCGAAGCTCCTGGCACGTGGTTCAGGTTCAGGACTGACAGCCCGCCCTGACCCGTAATTCCGTCCACCCGCCTGCGATTGATTTGCCAGTTCTTCGTTCAAGCGCTTCGCCAAGTGCATCGCTTCGTTCCCACACACGGTGTGGGAGTTTCTAAAAAAAAGACCCACAACACTGACACGGACATTCCAAAGATTTAAACTCCAACTACCCAATCGGTATTGGTTCGCTGGTCCTCAAGTAATTTCTGTAGTAGCTCTGATCGGGAACGTCTGGCGACGAGAGGTCCGTGCAGATGGCAATCTCCTGTCCCCTCCCGGCTTCTTCCTCCATGATGACTTCACCTTCTTCGTCGATGCGGGGCGAACAGTGGCTCTTGCTGTCTTCCGGTGTCGCCGTGTTGGAAGTATCGGAGCTCTATAGGCACAACCACGATTAAACGTTGCACGTTATCATCGTCAGTGTTATTGTTACGTTATTCTTGCTGGCGACGGACTCGTTGCGCGAGTGAGGTCTGAATCCGGGTCCGGGGGGTAAATTCTTTCGCACGCAGCAGTTCACCCCGGGGCTGAAGTGTAGCTCGATGTGAAACCGTTCCTCGCTGGACGGATCTTTGGTCGGATCTTCGTAGAGCATCACGACGATCTGCGACATGTAATTCAATTCGGACACCATCGATATGTATTCCATGGCTCTCCGCCATTGCTCATCTTTTCGTATCTAAAACAATATAATAATCAAGCCTCCTTTTCATACCTAGCTTTGTTTCATTATTTTTTTTTCTGTTTACAAACGCGTCAAACGTCAAAGGGTGGTGTAATAAAATTGATTTCTTCGAGTTAACGTGAATATCTAACCATGGCGGAAGGTCCACCGAAGGCTAAAATTGGGATGCAAATTTTGGGGGCGATTGCAGGTGCGTTGGTATTTGATTGTTTTTTTGTGAAACGAGCACTAATTTCGAGTTCCCATCCGATCATTTAGCTTGCATGGGTGGCTTTTCACTCGGCACGGTCATAGGGTGGTCTGCCCCAGCCGGAGGTATCCTAAAGGAGCAGGATCTAGACGACAAAAAAATAGGCCACATATCGAGTATTATGTGCATGGGTGCTGCGGCCGCGCAGTTTTACTTGGCCCTAACCCTCGACAGGATCGGGAGGAAGTGGACGATGATAATCATCGCGATACCTTTCATAGGAGCCTGGGTGCTGCTGGGTTTAGTCACGAAATTCTACGCGTACTTAATCGGAAGATTCCTGGTGGGGTTCTGCGGCGGTGCTTTCTGCGTGGCGGCCCCCACTTACATAGGGGAATACTCGTCGAAAGGGATACGCGGCTTTCTGGGGGTGATGTTCCAGTTGCTTCTGGTGATCGGAATAGAGTTCGCTTTCATTTTGGGTTTGGCCCACAACATGTACGTGCTGTGCTTCCCCATGATGTCCGCGCCCATAATCTGCATATTGATGATGTTATTCTTGCCCGATTCGCCGGTTTACCTGATGGCGAAAGGTAAACAAGACAAAGCCCGCGCCGCTCTGACGTTCTATCGAGGGAAAGAATACGACGTGGAACCCGAAATGAAAGAGCTCACGGATTACATGAACCGCGGCAAGGAAAGCTTCAAGGAAAATATGAAGCAGAAGGCCACGATTAAGGCATTCGTGATGCTGCTCATGATGCACATCCTTCAACAGCTGAGCGGAATAAACGCGGTGATGTTCAATGCGACCGACATCTTTAAGACGGCGGCTACGAATTTGAACGAAGACGTCTGCACGATTATTATGGGGGCCGTTCAGATAGTAACGTGCCTGGCGGTTGCCTTCTTGGTGGAGAAAGCGGGGCGCAAGTTACTCTGGCTGATCTCTCTGGCGACCATGGCGGTGTGTTTAATTATTTTGGGCGTTTACTTCATAATCAAAGCCAAGGAAGACAGAGAAGACAAGGACGACGACGATAAATTCTACCTGAAAGTAGCAGTCGTACCGCTCTTGGTCGTTTGTTTATACATTATGGCATTCTGCCTTGCCGCAGGCCCCCTACCGTGGTCCATGATGGGTGAACTGCTGCCCGCCGGCGTCAAAGCAATTTGTGGATCGATCATAACATTCGTCAACTGGTTGTTGGCGTACACAGTCACGATGACTTACCCCTATTTATCCGATGCCTGCGGCCACGGGCCTGTATTCATCGGTTATGGTGTCGTGTGCGTTCTTGGATTTGTTTACATTCTATTCTTCGTCATCGAAACAAGGAACAAAACACTGGAAGAGATACAAGTCCTGTTGGGTGGGAAATGGAAGGTCGACAAGGAGGCGAAGGGAGAAGGATCGAAAGCTACATGAATTTCAGAACCGTTACCCAAAATTTAAATTCACACGAGTCACGAATAAAAAAACAATTATATAATCGTACTGTTTCATTTTGACTTACGTCGAGGAGGCCGCCATGACGCAGAACGGTTATCAAAGAGTGAATGTGGCTCTCGCTGGTAAAATAGAGCCTGGTTCGTACGTGTCGTCCGGGGCTGGAAACTCCATGCGAGTACATCGGGTTCAACCTGTTAACGTTCTCCTCGGACTCCTCGATGTTTCGTTGCAAGTCCGCTTTGATTTTTTTCAGCAACGGCGTGCAAATGCCCTGGCCAATGGTCAGTTTTTCTTGGACGGTCAAACCATACTCCTATTTAATTAATAATATATACTCAATAAATAAAATAAAATATACTCAAAAATTTTCGATTTGATTTATGGAAAACTATATTTCTCTCTGTGACTATTATATTAAAGTATGCAGTTCTTTTGATAAGCTTTTTCTGACTTGAAATACTTAACAATTTATCGCTTTACTACGATTTACACAAATTACTTTTAGTACTACCACACCAATTCTGTTAATTTTTGTTTACCATCAGTTGCTACAGAACACTGACGTAAAGTTTCCTGGGGCGCATCAAACAGGAGGAAGAAAATAGTTGATACAACTTTGATTTTTACAGGAAAAGTTCCTTCTACAACAGCTCTAAGATAGAGAGAATGAAAACTAATTTCGCTAAAGTGGGAATGTTTTTAAACTCATAATTAACATCGCAATACTTCGTATTGTAAATTTCAGGCCACATTTCATCAATCAGTATTTTTTTGAATTGGTAATTTCAACAATATTTTAATATCATAATTAATCGCGCTTAAAATAACGTGGAATTACGCGACAAGAACCGTAAGAGGCACAAGTAGATGAAACAACGAAAGAAAACCAAAGGAGATCTAAGATTTTAATCACGAGGAATAATTTCAAATTTCGCGCCGAAAAATCGTAGTACGTCAAAATCTACATAGATGGCGCTCGCGTGACACTATTTAATATTTTTTAATACCTAATTGAAACTGTAACACGTCACAAAAAAAAACTGAAACAAACGACAGTGAAACACGGAATGTAATGAACGGAAAACAGGAGAACATCGTGACATTAAATACGAAAGAATAGTTTCAAATTTCGCGGCAAAAAAATTCGTAGTACGACAATATTTACATAGATGGCGCTGACGCAACACAATTTCATTTTTATTACGTTGTAATTAAAAGCGCATAAAAACTTATGTGAATTTAGATTAGATTTGGGAAATTAAAAAAATTTTTAGAAGCTTTAATAATTTTTAGATATTTTAAATTTCGCGCCTAAAATAATGTAGTATTGCGCGACAAGGATAGTAAGAGGTACGAGAAATAATTTCGAATTTCGCGCTGTAAAAATCGTAGTGTAACAAAATGTACGTAAATGGCGCTGGCGCAACACAATTTCATTTTTCAATACCTAACTAAAACTGCAAAAAAAACTTGTCTGGATTTAATTCAGATTTAAGAAAATTTAAAATTCATGCTCTAAAATCGATTGTCTTTTGTTTTTATTTATTTTTTTAATCTTATAGGTACATTTTTTTTAAATTCTGTTCACTTCTTTCCTTCCTTGTTTGTCACCTTTCTTCCCGAACAGTTTTTTCTGTTCTAATTTATTAATATCTACTGACTAAAGTCGAATGTCTCTTGTTTTTATTATTACATATTTAGAATTTATTATGTCCTATTTTTTTTTAATTCTATTATTTCTTTTGGTTTCTCATGGTTGCTTTCAATATTAAAAAAACAAAGTTAAAGCATGTAGTTTCTGAACGCAACCCAGTTGTTGTGTTTTGTTTGTAACTTAACGTGACGTAACCTAAATGACATTTGTCGTAGATCTATAATTCAAAATGTTATAAAATTTATTAAATTGTATCATAAAATCGATTGCCTTTTGTTTTTATTATCATTATTTTTTTTATTTAATTATTCATTTTTTGAATTGTTATTACGTATTTTGTCTTGTCATTTGTCTCTTTTTTGTTTTTCCTCTTTTCCTCTCAAGCAGCTTTTTTTAAATTTATTAATTTACTGAAGCGTACCGTAAAATCGATTGTCTTTTATTTTTATTATTATTTAAATTTTATTATTTCGTACTTTTTAAATTGTTACTATTTCTTATGCTTTCTCATGGTTCCTTTCATTTAAAATAAAAATTAATTTATTAAATTGTGCCGTAAAATGATTGTGTTTTGTTTTTAATTATTATAAAAAATTTATTATCTCGTACTTTTTTAAAATTCTATTATTTCTTTTGCTTTCTTACGGTTCCTTTCGATATTAAAAAAAAAATTAAAGATTGTAGTTTCTGAACGCAATCCGGCTGTAGTGTTTTGTTGATAACTTAGCGTGGCATAACCTACAATGACATTTCTCGTTGATCTATATGTTATAAACATTACTAAATTGTGTCGTAAAATCGATTGTTTTTTGTTTTTACTATTTATTTTTAGAATTTTTATTATTTTGTTTTCTTTGTTTTATCATCATTCTTTTCAAATTGTTTTTTTTAACATTTATTGTTAATCAACTGCAAAATCGACCGTCTTTTTCTTTAACTTTATGTAATTTTAATGAATTTTTAGGTTTTTTTTTTTTAATTTACTGCTGAATATATGTAGTAACAAATTGAGGAATTTTCTATGTTGAAAAGGGATTTTTTGACAACTCTTGAGGGGTTTCTGCTTTTTGCGCGTTGGTGACACTGTTGTTAATTTGACATTTGAACTTGCCATTATCTTACGTTCAAAGTTTCGAGACAACAGTACGATACAGCGTTGCCAATTCGTGGGAATTTTCTCGTGGGAACTTTTATGCCTTAAAACTGTCAATTTCATGAGTATACATTGTTCACGATCTTTTTAGACTCTAGAGGGCCATGCTTTTTTTTCGTTAAGTTACGTACATGGATTTTGATAGAACTCACAATGTGACAAATGTAAAATTCTGACACTTTAACGTCAGTCCCATCGACTATATTGCTTCTTATACTCTACGTTGGCATGAAGAAAGTAAAATAATAGCATTAAAACAAATAAATTACTTGTGACTTTGTAATACTAAGTCAAAATGCTCAAAATCATCAATGTTTTTTGGTGTCAGTTTTCAAAAATATAACCAACAAATTAAAATGGAACATATTCACTTGGAGGTACCAACAAAAGTGTCACCCTAACATGGTCTACTCTGAGTCTAAAAAGATCGTGAATGGATTATATAAGGGAATTTTTGACTTAAACAAACGAAAAAAAGTTAATAAGAACGAGATATCTTGTGATAAAAGAAAAAAGATAATAAGAAAATAAGATTTACTATCAAAATTGTGGTGCATTCACAATAAGTACCTTGTCACCGCCAGCTTCGGCGCCAAATTGGAAAAAAGACACCCGTCGTAAACTTAAAGTTACTCAATTTAAAACTTGCCTTTATGAAACCGGACCTCAATAAGCGGAATTTACCTGCGGTATCACAATATCAGCCAAATACTTCGCGTTGATGTACAGCTCCTCCGCTTGCTCGAACTGCAGCGTGTGCTGGTTGTGTTGTAAGTCGTACTTGATGCAATCGTATATGTCGGGGATTTTACTTATGTCGAATTTCTTGTTCTTCGTGTAGAAATCCTTTTCGATCTTCCCCCATCGCCTTCCCATTAACTCCCACGTTTCTCCGTGATATAAGACAGCATCTACGACATCGTAAACAAAAATTGAAACGAACCCCCCCCCTCGATAAGAAGCACATACCTTTAGTTTTAACATCTTCCTTCTTTTGCCTTACGATCTCCATTAAAGATTTTATTAAATCGTGCACGTGCCGGCAGCATCTGACCGGGTTCTTAACGAAATCCAACGCATCAGAAATGCTGACCGAATTACCCGGGTTGATCTTCAATTTGTCTTCCGAGGAGAATTCCCTGTCGAGCTGCATTAACTCGTGTAAGCGTGACTTGCACCTGAGCATTTAAATATGTTCTCAATTATAAAGAGAAGGAGGCACTAAGCGAGTGGACTTACATGTTTTGGTACTTGCTGCTGTCGCAGTCGTTGTCGAGGAGGCCGTTCGTGTTGGCGCTTTTGACCATCTGCACGAGGATCGGGGTGAGTTCCCCCTCGAGAGCCAGCAAGCCTTTTGCAAACGCAGCCGCTGTCATCTGCACTCTCCCCTCATCCGAAGCGTAGATCTTCAAGTCGTGGCGAAAAGTCGAGTGCAGCCTCAACAATCCTAATCCTTGTGCTCCTGCATATTCACCTAAATTACAAGCGATAATGCACAATGGAATTTACCTTTAATACGACACGGTTTTTTTTTTGTTTTGCTTTTTGCCAAATTCTTGAATGTCCGATGGATTTCTTTTTTGCGCAAGTGAAGCAGCTGAACTTAAAGTAAACACACAGCGATGACTGCGTTTATTATTGAAAGTTAAAGATGACTATGATTTTAATGAATGCAAAAAAATTGCGCAAGAACAATAAATAATTGCGAGCGTGTGAATTTTAGATTGCGAATGCGAAACAACAATCACAGATTAAACAAACACTGTGCGAGTGTGTGTGTACACCAGCGCCTGGACAGTTAAATGTAAAGTAGAAAAAAAAATCCGAGTTGTAGTGACGCCCTCTGACGACCACCCCACAGAAGTTACAGTTACTTTCTGATTTAATAAGTGGTTGTTAGATGGCAGCAGTGTTGTTAAATTAACTTAATTAGAATTGTCTGATTAATTCGATAACAAATAAATACACATAATTTTTTCTTTTCTTAACAAAATAGGGTTTTCAACGTTTTTTTATTATTTCACATT
Organism: Dorcus parallelipipedus; assembly: GCA_958336345.1. Taxonomy (NCBI): domain Eukaryota; kingdom Metazoa; phylum Arthropoda; class Insecta; order Coleoptera; family Lucanidae; genus Dorcus; species Dorcus parallelipipedus. Next base: position 41,751,358 of record OY284479.1, read on the forward strand.
ATTTTTACTAAATAATATTCAAATTTTAAAGTATCTAAACCGTAGTCTTTGTTCCTTCATTTTCTAAAAAGAGCAATCTTTTAAAACAAGTTCTTTGGCTTGAAAGCAAAAATTCCAACAGTTTTCGCCGTTGACCAAAAGATGGCGCTTTAAACAATTCGTCCTGAGTAGGATTTTTAATCGAAACGAGGAAAGTCTAATTAACCAGTGGCGCGCCATCTGTGAGATTCTTCCTAAACCGATTTCTTAAAATGTTTTGTTAAAAACAGCAGTCTTTTAAAACGAGTTCTTTGGCTTGAACGCAAAAATTCCAACAGTTTTCGCCGTTAACCAAAAGATGGCGCCCCAAACAATTCGTCCTGAGTCAGGATTTTTTTATCAAAACGAAATGTCTAATTAATTAGTGGCGCGCCACCTACGAGATCATTTTTTAAATGTTTTGTTAAAAAGAGCAGTCTTTTAAAACAAGTTCTTTGGCTTGAACGCAAAAATTCCAACAGTTTTTGTCGTTAACCAAAAGATGGCGCCCCAAACAATCCGCCCTGAGTCAGGATTTTTAATCAAAACGAGAAAAGTAACTCATTAGTGGCACGCCATCTATGAGATTCTTCCTAAACTGATTGTTTTAAAATGTTTTGTTAAAAAGAGCAGTCTTTTAAAACAAGTTCCTTAGCTTGAACGCAAAAATTCCAACAGCTTTCACCGTTGACCAAAAGATGGCACCTTAACAATTCCTCCTGAATCAAAACGAGAACAGTCTAATTATACCATACCTACTAAGGTTACTGTATTTAGAAGGTACCGCCATTCATTTCCGCGGCTTCATCCCCCAAATTAAAAAGGAAGCGATGAAACGCTAAAAAAGAAAAAGGATAGATATATAACAAGTTACCGTTGCTAAGGAGTTTATGAATGAATTTGATTAACCCCAAATTAAAAGAGGTAGAAAGTTGGCGCTACCTTCTCGATACAGGAACCTTAACCATACCATTAGTGGCGCGCCATCTATGAGATTATTCCTAACTCACCCAGATTTCACCGTTGACCAAAAGATGGCGCCTTGAACAACTCGCCATAGCATTCTTTCGTTTTAATGAATGTTTCATCCAAAACCTTGTAAATAGCCATTCTTTGTTGATTCTTAATCAAAACGAGAAAAGTCTAATACGACCAAAGTCGACCAAAAGATGGCGCATTAAAGGACATTCATGTACAGTCACTAAATAAATACAGTACCTCAACCCATATGCTTAATGTGCAAGATAAAAAAACCGCGTTTTTGCACTAAAATGGCAGATTTTCCACTTTCGTCAACTTCAGTGACCACTTTTGTCAATTCAGTGACCACTTTGATCAACTCCAGTGACCACTTTGGTCAACTTTAGTGACCATTTTCGTCCATATGCTCAATGTGTAAGATAAAGAAAACGTTCTTGCACTAAAAAGTTATTTCCTTCCCGGCAAGCTTAAATGGTCGACATATCTAGTGATTTTTTTTCCGGCAAGTTTAAATTGCCGACTTTTCTAGTGATTTTCTTTCTGGTAAGTTTAATCAAATTTAACGCCTGTCAAATAAAAGTTTAAAATGCCCGAATGTATGGTTGTTTGGGTTAGATGTTTATATTTCCCGCCAATATATTTCACTAAAATGGCGGTTGATTGCGGTACTGTAATTATTTAGTAACGGTAAGGGCGCGAGTACCAGGGCGAGTTGTTCAAAGTTGTTCTTTTGGTCAACGGTGAAAACTGTCTCAGGATGAATTTTTTAAAGCGCCATTTTTTCATTAACGGCGAAAATTGTTGGAATTTTTGCGTTCAAGCAAAAAAAAGACTGCACTTTTTAATCAATTGGTGACGCCACCTACAAGACTTTTCCTAAACTGACGTCTTAATGTTTTAATAAAAAGAGAAGTTTTTTAAAACAAGACCTTTGAAACACAAGGCCTTCGACTTTGACCAATAGATGGCGCCCTAATACATCCGTATTTAAGATACTAAATCAACATACTTCGTATAAAAATGAAAGCTGTATACTTCGTATAGAGGTAACGCATTTAGTGATTTTTTATATCTATTCCTCTCATCTAGGGATAAAAAATAGTTGGAAATATTATTTGAAGTGACGTTTGTCAAAGTTACTGTCAGTGGTTAAGAAAATTGAGCTTAAATATCGCATCCCAAACTTTTATCGCATGACATTTAATGATTCCGCCCTTTTCGTAAAAGAAACATTCTGCATTTCTCAAAATAACAACTTTTTGATTGGTAAATAACTAACTAGACATAACCTAACACACTTTTAAATTGAAACCACTGACATTGCGGTAAACAGAATTCCCTAAAACTGTTATGTTCCTTATTGCACTTGCGACAATTATATTTGTTATCTTTGTTTCTCAATCCTCTCACGAGAGGAATGGGATTGCGTTACTGTACGGAGTGTTGATTTAGTACCTTATTCGTATTCGTCCTGCCAAAGAAGCAAACCGATGGAGCAAAAATAGCAGCAATACAGCAGCGCTCTTTTGTTTCAACAGTCGTTCAAAGTCTTGTTAATGGCAATATACGTTTTCTTGAAAAAAAAAAAAAAAAAAAAAAAAAAACTAATCGGTTGCACCATCTATAAGATTTTTCCCGAACTGAATTGCATAACGTTGCATTAAAACAAGGGCATCCTTGAAACACAATAAATCAACAGTTTTCGTCGATGATCAAAAGATGACGCCCTACAACATTCTCCTGACGAAAAATCGAAAAAAACACTCGTTATTTTTAAGCAGAGACTAAAACCGGGTTATCTCTGTGGGGTCGCCGTAAGATGGCGCGCTTGAGGTTAATTAAATACCGTCTAATAAAAGCGAGATACTTGACCGGCCGTTTTCGATTTCCTTTTCTCTGGTGTACACCATAAACTACGGTGCGAGATGCTCGTAACACCGAATGTTGTGAAAGATGGTGAAAATAAGTGCGAATGAGTTTCATGTGGTAATTTATTTCATGGTGTGTGCGTGCATACCATGCGCCTCATTCTCATTCGTAAGTACAAACTTCGTGATTTCTCATCTGCAGACACAACTAACATAAAAGGATTGATTTACAAAAACGAAATATAATTTCCAAATAAAAACCGATGTCTGAAACGTATCTCCAAGTGTTAAAATAAATAAAACGCAGCGACTTAAATGATTTTAAAAATCTATGATCGATTCGAATAAAGTAATTTTCTTTCAGACATCTTGCAAACTTATTTTAAGCATACCTTGAACCCTCCAACTTGCTCTAACTCTCTCATCTCACATCGAAACAAATAAATTTCCACAAACAAAAGTGTCTATTACACGTCTCGTCGAAAATCAAACACAAAATAAAGAAAAATGGTAAAAGGTTAAACAAACATAAAGCCAAATACGAACCAGCCAGATGTCTACCTTGCCCGCCGGGGTACATGCAGCGGAAGATGCGGCCCAGTTCTTCGGCTTGTATCCGACCGGCCGGTGTCAATTCTCCACCCCACTTTAAGATCAGCACGAGCGAAGGCTCCGCTGGCTTATCTACTGGAAATTTATAGAAAAGTTAGGAAGAAAACGAAACTCACCCCGCATCAAAAAAATAAACCGCAAACGTAAAAAAAGAAGTCTCATACTGATGCTGGGTTTACCATCATCGGAACTGGATCCCCTGGGGCGACCTTTCGGTTGATACTTCATCTGCACCTTGCGATTAATCCCAGAAAAGTGTCCGTACCTAAAAAAAATCGAATCTTTCTCGAAGCAAACAAGTTTTCTTCGCTTACATCTCCAGGACGCTCTTCAACTGCTCCAGCTTGCCTTGTTTCTCTTCGATTTCGGGGTCAGCCTCGTGCTGCTGAATCTCTGCGAGCAGAGATCTTGCGATGTCCAGGATTTCCTGGAGTTGTTTGGGGCGTTTCAGTTTCACATGGCCTTGCTTGTAACCATCATATTTTTCAAAGATTTCAAAAAACCTAAAAATAATAATTACCAATATTTACATTTTCTAATAATTGATTTCGAATTTAGCTTTTCACATACCAAATGGGTACTTTTAATAAAGGCAGGCCATGGAAGACAAAACATTCGTCTCAGATTACTGCAGCAATTTATTTATTTCCTTGACAATTTATGAATTGACAACTTACAGTAAAAATTCTTCTAATTCAGATTTCCCGCCAATAAGTGACCCTAAGGCCCAGTTTTACAATCGTGGAATAAGGACGGAATAACGTTCCTCCATATCTACGTGACGTTATTCTAATAATGCTTATCCGACGACTGTAACCTCGGGCCTCAATCCGCACGGGAGCGCAGTGTTGCCAACTTAGATTTTTTTTCATGCCATTAGATATTCAGGGATTTTTTCAAGTCATTAGGTATTTAGAGATTTTCTTTCTTCCAAAAAAGGGATTTTCAAATTTTATTTCATAAAAAGAATTGATTTTCGAATTTTTATTTTGTATTCTTTGTTTTGTCACAATTCTTTTCAATTTTTATTAAAATTTACTATTCTACTGTATTGCACTGTAAAATCAACCGTCTTTTGTTTTTGTTTTTATGAGTTTTTTACGTTTTTTAAAATTTCAAAACTGATATTCGAAATTGAAATTTTTCATGTGAATACCTGATTCGTTTTTCAATTTTAAAAACACTTAAAAATTCTTCCAGTTAAAATTTCCCGCCAATAATTGTTCCGCACGTGCGCACAGTGTTGCCAACTTACGGGATTTTTTCACACCATTAGGTATTCAAAAAATTTTTTTTTAAAGGGATTTTCAAATTTTATTTCGTAAAAGAACCTGCCAGAGTGTTGCGTGAACAAATTGTAAGAATAGTGCCAGAAAAGGATTTACATTATTTAGAGTGCCGCGATACAATTAAAGACAAAGTGTGTGGCTCAATCAGATGCAACGTGATGATCAACAACAAGTGCAAAATGCTAATAACTTGAGAGTTTGTGAGGTAAGTAGTACTTTCATCAGCTTTCAAACACTTTAAACCATAAATGGTAGGTACATTAACTCGAGCATTGTACCAAATAAAGTGTATAGTAGTTGTTCTATGAGTAAAACAAATTAAAAAAATGTACTTCGTCTTATTTCTTTACTGTCTACTGTGCATTTTTCTAATTCCTCTGTAATTTAAATTTCCCGCCGTTGCTTATACCGTATAGTAACTTTTGTTGTTGTCAGGTTCCCAGTAGGTTTGCTCCACGATGTCGCTACTATTTGAAATAGAGGGGCTATACCTCTTATATTGAAAAACCGCCATCTATTGAGCAAATTTTCAACTGACAGTCATTTCTAGATGGTGACAAGTAAGGGCCGTGTGACACCATGCACGATTTGATAACATTTTTGTTACAAAGTGAGGGAGATGAGCTACCACAGTGAATTCTGATTGGTTGAATTGGTACTTCTCGTTCACGGTCCGTAAAGTGAATAGGTTGTCTTGATTCATCAATCCTGAGTCGTGTGACGTCATCTTTGTGCACAGATAGATTGCCGTGTTACTTTGTTTGCTAGTTTTTAAGTTGTAATTACCTTTTTCGGACATTTATGTGGTTTTTCTTGATATATTTATGAACAGTGATAACCTAAATTAATAATTTTGCGTTTATTTCGTTTTGTGATGATAATTTTCGACTGTCTAGAAAATAAAAAAAAATTACATGAAAACATATATTATATTTCTACCTAGTTCTATACGATTATATATTTTTATTAAAACACAAGAAAAACTTTAAAAACCACGGGAATAAACTCGAAACCACCTCAAAACGTTCAACGGATCGGCAGCTCTGCACAAAGTTGACGTCATCTGACTCCCCGCTCGTTTTCCCCGTTACCACTAATAAGACAACCTATTCACTTTACGGACCGTGCTTTCTCGCTCACTTCGTAACAAAGAAAATCAAAGTGAAAACAAGAAATATCAAAGTGTCACACGGGCATAACAAACAAATGACTTGCGTTGTTGTAAGACATTCAACAATGGCGAATTGTTAAAACGGGGCGAAAGTTTCTTTTTCGTTTGTTTTTACAGATGTGGTTCACTGTAGGTACTTGTGTGAGGACTCTACTGTGAGATATTGAACATCGCCATCTATTGCAGTTTTTTTTATATCGTTTGTTGATCATGCGGAAGGCAAACAACTCTTTGTTTTGTCACTGTTTGTTTCAAACTGTTTTTAAAATTTATGAATCTACTAAACTGTACTCTAAAGTCGATTGTCTTTTGTTTTGATTATTATTTAAATTCTATCATTTCGTATTTTTTAAAGCTGCATGATTTCTTTTGCTTTCTTGTAGTTCCTTTAATTTTTTTTTAATTATTATTTTATTAAATTGTGTCGTAAAATGGACTGTCTTATGTTTTTATTATTATTTTTTAAGTTTTATTATTTATTTTTTGAATTTTTATTTTGTTTTCATTGTTTGCTTTGTCATCTTTCCACTTAAACAGTTTTTTTTAATTTTATTAATTTTCTGAATTGTGCTGTAAAAGTAAAATCAATTGTCTTTTGTTTTTATTATTTAAAATCTATGTATTATTTCGTAGTTTTTAAAAATTCTATTATTTCTTTTGCTTTCTCGTGGTTCCTTTTAATTTCTAATTTAAATGATTATTTTATTAAATTGTGTGGTAAAATCATCGTAAAAATTGTCTTTTGTTTTTATTTTATTTTTTAATTTTATTATTAATTTTTTGAACTACTATTATTATTTTGTTTTATTTGTTTTCTGTATTTAGTCATTTTTCTTTGCTTTGTTATTTGTTTTTTGTTTCGTCACCTTTCCTGGCAGATTTTTTTATATTTATTTATTAATTTACCGAATTGTGCTGTAAAATCGATTGTCTTTTGTTTTTATTATTATTTAAATTCTATTATTTCGTACTTTTTTAAATGTTATTATTTTTTTTGCTTTCACATGGTTCCTTTCATTTAAAAAAATTAATTTATTAAATTGTGTCGTAAAATCGATTGTCTTTTGTTTTTATTAATTATTTTTTGAATTTTCCTTATTTTGTTTTCTTTATTTTGCCAACATTCTTTTCAAACTGTCTTTTATTTTTTTATTTATTATTAACCAACTATAAAATCAACCGTCTTTTCTTTTCCTTTTCTTTAACTTTATGTACAAAGTGGTCCAGAATATCTGTTTGAGTTGGCAATACAATTAAGAGCATTTTTTTATTCGGCTATTTGCAACACTACAACCGGATATATGTTTTGTTGGTTTATTTGACGTAACTTGAATACCGACAAGATTGGAGGTTATGTGAATAAAAATTAGCGTTTTAATTTGAATTTGAAATGTCAAGCGGCGCTTGTAATGTGACAGCTCTCAGCGTGAAGCCATCAACAACCGGAAGTTACTCCAGTTATATCATTTAGTAATAAAACTCAGCACTGTCAACTCAAACAATGTGCGCGTTCAACGGACAGCAGCTGTTGAGTTGCTTACTCAGCAATCGTTTGTGATTGGTTCACATTAAGATAATAGCCAATCACAAACGATTGCTGAGTCAGCAACTCAGCAGTTGCTGTTCACTGAACGCGCACAGTGACCACTTTGTATTTTTAATGAATTTTTTACGATTTTTTTTAAATTATTTACTCCTGAATTTAGTAACGAAAAAGGGATTTTTGACACCTTTGAGGAATTTCTGCTTCTTGCATATTGGTAACACTGCATGCGCATTAATAAATTGTTCGAATTTCAAATTGGTTCACTGCCAGGGTTGCCAGAGGTGGTGATTTATTACTAGATTTGGTTGGTGATTTTTGTAGACGAATTACTCGATGATTATTTTAAAAAAATGGGAACTTTCTGGTGATTTTCCACAAAATCTAAATACATAATGAGAAACATTCTACTGAAAGAGTTTCTTCCGCTATCGGCGCTATCGCCAGTGTAAAAACAATTAATGGTTCTGCAAGTATGTACTTTTATCTTGTAATTGTAAACTGTTTTATATTACAACATGATTACAACTTCATGTACTTTTAGTTGTTGAATGAATGTCAGAGTCAGAGAGTTCCTAAAGTATTTTCCCATTAACCAAAGTATTTACAGTTTTTCTGCATTTACAATATTTTTTGTGCAACGGTGCTTGTGAGTAGGTTCAAGAAATTAAACTGGTGCTTCTCGGTAATCTGACGACTTAAATTTTGATCGCCTGGCAACACTGCCCACCGCCATCTTATTTTTAAAATGGTTCTAAAGTTTTAATTGTAATTTTCAACGTTTAAATCAATTTTAATTTATTTTTACGAAACTGTTTGACGTGTGGCTGTTACGTATTCGATCTTACATGTTAATTTTACCCAGAAAACCAACTCGTAAGTTACTCCATCACTACTTAACCTAGAAATTTTTTTACTTAACTGTTGTTTGTTTAGGACCGGAAAAGAGATTTTTTTAGTTTGCTTCCTGACCGAAACGCCTGATAAAACGCTATACTTATTGTGTGTACATATTTAATTCGGAAAATTTAAATTGATAAGCTGAAAGCAAAAAAAAAAACAGTTTCCTGTAATTGTCTTTTCTCAGATGACGTTTAAAAATTTTGAAAGCTGTCAAGCTTACAATTTTTGCAAAACCATTTCATAAATGAGGAAATGAGAAAGATACCACATTTTGCTTTCGACTGCGAGTAATCTTTGGTTGTAATAAAAAGATGCGTACTTGGGATGCCGGACTTCGACTTTCATTTTCTGCTTCGGCGTCCGATCTCCATGTCGAATGACCCCGACGACACATCGAAGCTCCATCATTTTGCCAAAAGTAGTCGGAACTATCGGTGGATCGTCCAGTTGGAACGGTACGGACCAAGGAATGTGCAGGGTCGGTGCCAGCTCCCTCAGTATCATATTGCCCAGGATCTTGGCGCAATCGTCGTAGTACTTGTTGGAGTTTTTTACGAAACTAAAACCATTCACGTCACACACAAACGACTTGCCGTTGGCCCTGCGACAAAAAAAAATTTAAATCATTTATTTAAAAAAAAAAAAAAATTAACCGTCTTACCTCAGCAAATCGAAACCACACACTGCTTGTTTAAAAGCCAGACACACTTTTCTTGATATCAACTTCTCGGCATTACTTAATATCACAGGGTATCGAATTTCCTTGCCTTCCCTATCTCGCTCTACTTTACCGTCTAAGGCAGGTGATTTACGAGCCTCGGCATGTGCATAGTCAGGTCCAACGGTGTACACCTGGGGGGGTTAAAGAAGTTAAAAACGCACGGGTTCGACTTGAGGGGGGCCCCCTTACTTTAACGTCAGTGCCATCGGTCGGCATGAAGTCCTCGTAAATAAAACTGCCCGTCTTTCTAACTCTAGATTCAGGCGAATACACACTGCTTCGACTGCCAATCTAACAGCAACAACAATAAGAGAAGTGTAATTTATTAATAATGAATGCAGATTATTACCTTGCGAAATAATCTTTGGCTGCCCCCACCCGCTGAGGTGGGGTAATAAATGTAAATGTTGTGGTCTTCGGCTGACACTGGTTTTTCCACGAAGGGTTTATTAAAAACCACCCCGTTTACTTCGATGTGGTCTTCCGATTCCACTAGTTCATGATCTAACAACATAAATCCTAGTTTTTCGTGGAAGATTTTTTTTAAAAAAGAAAAGGGGCTTACGTTTTGGGTCTGAACTGTCCCGGTCGAGCACAGCATACCTTGGGATTTCGATGCCCTCCAACTCGAGTATCGAATAAACCTTGCGTCGATCCTGGATGTCATACTGCATGTGCAGGTTGTTGATAACGTAGGGGTTGTGGAGCTGGGCGTACTGCACGGCCTTCTCCAGGGGGAACCCCTTGGAATGAAACGATATCAAGCAATCGCATATCGGCCATTCTTCAACCGGCTTCTAAAAAAATTCAGGTCTGAAGTAGCGATAAGGAACGGAAAAGCTGTGGCTCGCAGTCAGATGAAAAAAGCCATCGGTAAATGAAGAATAAAATAAAATAAAAAATAAAGTAGGTGGTAGATAACGGGGGTAAATTTTCGAGAAGGAAACCAGAAAAAAATAAACAAATAAAATTGTACGATTCCCTTCGGGCCTTCGAAATAATTTTAACTGTCACGTCCCTTGTAGCTGGGCTAAACTTAAAGACAAACATTTACCGACAAGTAAATCTACAACCTACGGTCTTACTTGTAAAATCACCTCTTCAGGAAATACGATAACTTTGATATATTCAAACTCTTGAAGGCGCGTTAGGATTTCCTTCATCGGCTTACTCTGGGACTTCTTGGCCATGGCGCACACACCGACCACGACTTGCTTGCCCCCGTCCTCCATATCCGGAGGCCCCAGGCTCGTATCGCTTGAGTCGCATAATTCTAAGTCTCCCTAAGCAAGAGAGGGCAAAGTTATTTAATTACCTGCACAATAACAAAAAGCGAAATGAATTATTACTTTCGTTACTAAGCCACATGTTTTTTTACTGCAGTTAAAAACAAAGCATATTCTACAATTTGAATAGATTTACACAGTATGAAAGCTCCCCCCCCCCCCCTCCTCCTCAAAATTATGCTCAAATCCACACTTTAATTTCTCAATTAATCACGAATTGACAGACTCTCATATTTAATCTTTATTCATTTCGAGATTCGCAAGTAATCATATAAATTCAAGAGTTTAACGTGAATTTAACAAACACCCAAAAAAAAAAAACAACAATCACCCAGTAATTAAAGTTTTCCGGATGGATCTGTGTGCCTTCCTCGACCATATTATTACCCCCTGGTGGCTGGTCTTGGGCATGACGTTAGGAAGAATTCGAAGTCGTACATCACCGTGCCACTTATAAAAATAAGCTGGAGTGATCGAGTGTACTGAAAATAAATGTGCGCTCTGTCTCTAAATTTAAAATCGCGGATGTCAATGTGAAGGCGGCGTGGACGATTTTCTTTCGCGACGGAGATGAAACGACTTGATAAGTTGATAAGTTGCCAGGCGATAATCAGATGGGCTCGTGAAGTATCGCACGGAAGCTTTCGAAGACGAAGAAAGAAGTTTTTAATAATATTTATTTATTTAGAGCGAGACTAAACTTAACTTAACTTAACTCAACAAAAAAATATATTAGAAAGAATTTCTTTTAAACACATATCGTAATCATATCGCATGACGAAACAAAATAAATAAGAAATAAGTTATGATAACGATAATGATAACTATTGTTCGCGCGCAGGAAATACAAAAGGGAATCTAAAAGTTATTATTTAGTTGTTGTGAGTTGGGGGTAAATGAAACCACGGGGAACACTGAAATTTGCGTCAAAATTCCAAAATATATTAAGTCTGCGACTGATACTTAAAAAAAATTCAAATTTGCCGCCATTTTATCGATTGCGACTAATTTTCATAGATGGCGGCACCGCAAGACAGCGGCCTTTAACGGAAACGTTGCCTTGCTAACGGAAACGTGAAGAAAAGTGTTGCTAACAAGACAAGTCCCACTTTTCTTCACTACACGAAAAACTTTTTATTTTTAATTTATTGCTTTTGTTAATGTATTTTAATCGTTAACAAACATTAAGGCTGAATTACTGCGATTCTGTCTTTTTTTTTTAATCACCAGGTGTAATGAGAAAAAAAGCAAATGATAAAATAAATTTTAATTGTTAGCAAATATGAAATCACATTTGTTTTTTTTTAATCACACGGTATAAAGTACAACAAAATTGAACGATAAAATAAATTTAAAAAATCGATAATTAATCGATTGAATCATTATACCTTTGTTGTTGGCGAGTCACTGATAATACTTTCGAGAAACAGAACAAGCAACAATAGAACAAAAAATACAAACACTACGGCACAGTCAGACACAATAAAAGAGACTCCTTATAGTTTTAATAATAAAAAAAACAGTTTAATCAAGAACCTTTTAGGAAAAAGAGAGTACACTTATCGCTAAGAGATGTCAGTACTTTGTGGGTGACCGCAGTGCTGCCAGTTGACATGTGGCGATTTAGCGCAATAGGAAAAACAAAAGAAGATCGACGAATTCTTAGCGCGCAATATCAAAAAATCTTACTTAAGGTGTATTCTTTCGATCTGAACTAAGTGAATGGATTCAACTGAACAAACTGAAAGTTCACTTTCACTTTCGAATTGATCGGCAAAATTAGTTGTTCAGTAAAAATTGTATGTAATCACTTATTTCACAAGAGTGGGGGGAACTGAACACAAACGAGAAAATACGATCAAATTGAATATTTTCACTTTTGCTGATCGCATTCATTTCGTTCACATCGAAAGAATACACCTTTACTTACAAGACGCGCAACTGAAATGAAAAATTAATTCGACATAAAGAACAACGAATTACGAGAAGAAAATTAAGAAAAAAAAAAACATAACAACACCGACGATTCTCCGGTGGATATTTTGAAAATCAAAAGACCATCAAGCAAACGAAAAAAAGTCAATAAAATGGCGCCGGTGGAATTTCATTATAGGCGGTGACGTGAACATGGCGCTTTTTTAATTTTCTTATCTTCACAATATTAAATTAAAAAAAAAAAAACTAAATAAGAGATTAATTAATAAAATGGATATTAAAAGCATTATCAAGTATGTAGGCTTATGTCAAAGTCACGTAACCATACTACATACACAAACATAACCTAACTTTTTACATCCATTTGATTACGATTTTCTTTAAAATGGATGATAATACGCAATTAATGAATGAAAACGTTTATTTTATTATGAGTACCTCGAGGATGTAAGCAAAGCCTTTGACAGTTGTTGACGCTGGTGACAGTTCGCAGTTATTCAAGGTTGCAACTAAGCTACGACGTGCTGTCATAAAATAAAAGCAAGTTCACAGCCTTCTCGATAAAGGGATTTTTTGAACGCACGTTACAAATGTAAGTAAAGTATCATTCAGAATGACTTAGTGCAAAAAATTAGTGCAAATTGGTACTGCAGATTGGTCGTGCAAATGTCTGACAAATGTGTTTTGATGTATCTATTCACAATCAACTTAGTACAAAACGTGTGTTGATTGTGAATAGACACATCAAAATACATCTGTCAAACATTTGCATTGCCAATCTGCAGTACCGATTTGCACTAATTCAATTCTGACTGAACCTTAAGTGTAACGCAGTCGGTATAGATTACAATGTCCTATTTGCTATAACCACAATACAAAGCGATCAATATTAAAAAAAAATGACTTTCCAAGGATTATGTCGATATTTAGGTCCGAGAACTTGGGGAATTCTGGGGAAATTTACTGAATTTCGTTTACCTAATTAACTTTCTGTCAGGGCTGTGGAATCGGAGTCGGAAACAATGCGTTACCGGAGTCGGACTCCGATTCCAGTGATTGTTTGTCTAACCTTTTGATACAAATAAAACGTCATTTTGTCGGTTTTGAGTTTAAATTTTAAGACAATATCACGATAAGTTACGGTTTTGATTCGAGCTGTGATTTCTATAGCCATTCTTTAACAGATTTATGTGTTGCGTGCTTTCAATAAACAAATAAACTAGTATATTTAATATTGATTTATAAAAGAATTGGAGTCGGAGTCAGATTTTGGTCGGAGTCGGAGTTGTTTTCTATACATTGTCAATCGCCAGCGATATTTTTTTATATGTATTTGTTTATTTACTTCGTTGCTATACAAAGTTATTTTAAGCTTCCATTATTAGAAGGTGGCACATTGCAGTAGGTTACTTGCAAATTAAAGTAGCGGCATTGTACAATTAAATTTATTTTTATCGCATAATTCTTGTTCAACACTGTACATTTTTATTATAACATCTCACGCATCCGCGAGCAGGGATCCATGAGTACACATTTGAAATTGATGGATGTCAAATTTCCATCACCGTCAGTTTACGTCAACCTAACACTTTAATCTCACAGATGTCGCAATAAATAACAAGTCGATGAGTAAAGCGAGATAAAAGAGAACCGAAAGGGCGGATTATTTAAAAATACCTACTTTCAAGCAATCGTCACAGTAACAAAAATCCTCGCTGTCCGCCGAGAGCTTGCTCTTTCTCCACTTCTTTAAACGCCACCAGTCTTTGAGCCACGTCCACTCCATTGTTTTCCGATCACACGCGCATAGTGTTTTTATTTCAAACGTCTCTCCGCTACATATCAGATTAGATAATTTGCATTAAGCCAGTTTAAAAGCAGACATTCCGCGGCGCGTTCCGAAAAAATGCCACCGCACATGTCAAATTAATAGCCGCGAGGTTATATAAAACGTATTAATATGTAATTTAAATATTGGGACGCCAAGGACGAACGCGAAACTCGCTTTATTTTCTCTGCCCGGACGATATTAAGGTTGCGCACAAAGTTTACTGAATGTTATTGTACTTCGAGATAATAGTTTCATCGGGTAATTAATGAGTAAGTAAACACTTTAGGTAATTAAACTAAACCACATGTTGTAATAATTATCAGGTGATTTTATTGTTTGACATTTAATGGTGTCATTTAAAATTAAATACACACAACATTAAATATAAACACTATTTAACTTGCCGAATAAATAATTAATATTTTTTTTGTAAATAAATTAAATTTGATTATGTAAGTAACTGCCACACGTGTAGGAAACTCAAGTAACAGGTCTGCGACTTGGGTTGCCTACACATTTATTTAGTCATAACAATAAATTTCATATTCCGTTTCTCAAATACTTTATTTACTGATTGGCTTCTTTCCATATATCTTCAAGAATGTAGGCAACCAAATTAATAAGTGTGCATGTTGGGTTGCCTATAGATTCAGTTCATTTGGTAGTATTTGTTAACTGTTTTGTAACCGTCTTGTGCGTTTGTGATTTGTTGTTTTAATATTATGTTTAAAATTCTTTTATTTCACTTCTTCCTAATAGCCCAGTTAAGAGTACCTTAATTTAAAAACAAAATCCTTACTTGTAATCTATGAGCCCCCTTGTTCGTGTGCCCGTGTTCACTACACCCCCGATTGTTACGCCACTGCTGCGAAAGCAAGTTTTGATTACAAATAAATCGACAAGTAGGACGATGAATCTAAATACCGCAAACACAGAACAGAAGGGGTAAAATGTATTCAAAGTTGTATATATTCCAAAGGTACATGCAACCCAATGAACAGATAAGCAAGTTGGGTTGCCTACGTTTTCAATAAAAAAAATTTTACGAATTGTTTTAAACTCGTCATTTTTTGAACATTTACATTGTAGAACAACTAAAAATTACTAATTATGCAAATATTACAGATATTTGTGTGAAAAATACACATTTATTAATCATTATTCACCAAAGGAAAATTGATTGTTAGTAACCTATCAACAGAAGACATCACATAAGCAGTCTTACTTTATTTTTCTAATACCACAGACAGGCTGTATTAAGCAAACAGTAACATAAAACAAGTATTTAAGAATTACTGATTGCATGGTGTATACCTGTACACACACTGCACACAACGATTAAACACTTAAAGAATTAGCACAAGGAACTAGTTATGTAACACGTAATAGACCTTAATAGACCAAAAACATGGTGAAACTGTCTTGCTGTCGGTGTCCTCAACTACAACCGACGGAATGCATCCGTAAGAACATTCGGGTTGCAACGTCATATCGCAATCACAAACATAGAAACTGTACAAACTCATGTAAAAAGATAACTACGTAAAAAAAAATGTGAATGTGACTTACGCCCCCGACATAAAACTGAGTTGGCCTTGCCGCCTTACGCAGCCCTTGATATCCATGTTCCAGTTCTGTGTATGACATAGTGTGCACACATTCCGATCAGTTTATAAACTGTAAACACTGTAAGAAAGAAAGGAAGGAAGCACCGAGTTATTAAAAGTGCTGCAATTTTTAGACGAGTCTACTTACACGAAAAAATAAACAACTTCTGGCTAACCAGAGCTCACAGGTATATTGAGCAGGTCAGAATTTATTGATTATATCCCACACTCACACTCACCGCGGAGTTAACGTCAAACAAAACAAACTACTTTTGTGTGGAGGAGACCCCCATGTTGCATGCATGTTGTTATTTTTGTTGCAGAAGCCGAGAATAGATTAGTCCTGCCAGTACTGTCCTGCCCTGCGTTTCACTTTTTATGTTCGACAGTTGGCAACATTGAAAATAAATAATAGACTACGGGTGGATTTACAGAAAGCAAATCAAATATTTAATTGCGAATTAAACATATAATTACGATGAAGTTGCTATAAAAATAGTGATAAGCAGGGCATGGAATCTTAAATCGTCAAGGCCATGCCTGTATGTTTAGTTCTGCACTAGTTTACTAGATGACACTAGCTGGTGTTGCTTAGAAATCTGTAAAAATGCTGAGAAGTACAAATCCCAAATAACAATGCGTGGTGCATTAAAATGTTTAATTACGTTTATAATTGAATTTTAACATCATACTTTGCTTACGAAACCGGACTGAACCTGTCAGCGGGCGGTTATTTAACCGTCAACAGCGGATTTTAATTCGGCGTAGCAAGACGGTTAGGCGCACGCCACACTGTAGGAACGGACATGCATGCCGCCGCGACTTCGGATTTTCACCTTTACTTGATGAAATATTCCCTCATGCAGCATACATTGAACACAAGAACTTAAGAGAATGTTATATAATACCACAGCTATAACGAAAACGAAAGAAATATCGAGTTTTAGGGCCGGGTCTTTTGCCTTCCTTGTAAACTCCCTTTTTACTAAAATGAACATTAAGTTAGTTGCTATAGCAACGCGTATTCATGTGATTGAGATAGATGCACTCGTCTAGTTAATCCGAAAGAGATGCATAATGCTTGATAGGCAGCTAAATCATAGAATTTTCAGTTACAAGACAGATAAATTTACAAGTAACTTAAAAGGAAATTAAAAGACCGGGCCTTAATATGCATCAAGATATTCGCACCGGGAACGTCTTCCTGCGCGGCCAGCCGGACCAAAACGAATTGTTCATGAAAAATAGTACTTTTTTATTACGTAACGCAAACTTTTCTAATTGCACGAGCACTTACATCTGTACATGTGGATTGATTATCTGACAAAGAAATTGTTGCCACCTAGACTCTTAAATTATTTCGCATAATCGAAAATTCCCGTAAGCGCACGTGTTAATATAATAAACCCCATAACTTTTTTAATAAGCAACGCAGAAATCTGAAATTTAACAGGCAGATAGAGGAAACCTTTCGCTATAGGGACGTGCAACCAGAAAAGTTATTGCCACCTACATATTTGAATTCTTCCACGAAATCTGGAACGATGCAAGGACAGTTTCATTACACGTAAGGTGGATTGTCTAACTATCGATGCTCGTATCATTGGCCGCGTTCATCAGAACAATCGCTCAAGTAGCATTCATCTGTGATTAGTGGATTTTTTGAATTTTTCTGAAATAAGCCAATCACAGACGAATGCTGCGTGAGCGCTTGCATAGCGCTTGGTTCTGATGAACGCGGCCATTTACGAATCGGAATTTGGCTGCATTTAGTTCATGGGCGACGTTGTCGATTTCGTTTAGTCCGTAGTTATTTTACGTTGTCTGACTAATCAGCTGAGCGGTCACGGTGGTCGTGATTTGAGATGCGACCATTAGGCAACCGCGGTGGGTATGAGTTTCGTTTAAAAAACAGTTCGCCCGAGCTCGTTAAACTTTGACGGTTCGTCTATAAACTAAACGCAGCCTTTTTTATAAAACTTGACGAACGAAACCGCGACAATCTGTTTGTGGCGCGAAATTTCTTTTTTATTGATTACAATCGCGGCGGTTAGAAACAAAGAAGTGTAGTGACTTTTTCACCCAAATTGAGTTATGTGTATAAACACAAATTTATCGAATTCTTAGAAACAATCATGAAAAGATATTATATAAAGTCAAGTTTTTCTATCTTATTAATATTCATTTGACCGTGATTTTTGTTTATATAACTTTAACTTTGAACCTCTCTTTCTTAAAATCACGAAAGTTGCACTAACACCCCTTTTCTTTTGACCGCCTCAATTGTTTATTTTGATTGTTATTATCGTGTTCACATAAATTAATAAATAGATAGGAATAATTTATAAACTAGAGCTTGTTTTTATGCAATAGGCATACTTATTGAGCGCTTACGTGTCTCGAATGCAAATCTTTGGTAGATTTTATTGGTTTTAAAAAGAACCTTTTTACAGCAACATACGAAGATCGTACCAAACTTATACCTCCTGTTCAACATTGGCTGTGGAAGAAGGTGTACAAATCCCGGAGACATCTCCTGTTCAAATGAATCCTGTCTCTGAAAAAATAATGGTTTTTTAATGACAAATTTTGTTACACAAAGACTTTAAATGGTTGACTTGTGATAGTTTTATATATGAGATTAAAAATGCCGATTTCTATGAATTTATGAAAAACAATTTCGACTATTTGATACATCTTACTATCCAAAAGATCATCCATCATATTCTGATAAAAATAAGAAAGTAATAGGAAAATTCAAAGATGAATTGAATGGTATTAAGATATTAGAATACGTAGGTTTAAGGTCAAAAATGCACAGTTACAGAACTGAAAAGTCTGTTTCGAAAAAATTAAAAGTTATCAAGAAAGCAGTATTGAAGAAAGAAATAAGTTTTGAAGATTACAAAAATTGCTTATTCAATCAAACAGAATACAACTTTCATAGACAGAAAGTGATCAGGAGTCATAAACATGATATATTTACTGAAGAAGTAAAGAAAAAGTCTCTAAGTTGGAAAGATGATAAAAGATACCTTTTACCTAATTCCACAGATACATTAGCTTATGGACACGTATTAGTTGATGGTAATTGTTGAATAAATCGCTATTTTTTATTAGTGTTGAAGTAATAAATTAAGAAAACAATAATAACAATTACGATAATAAACATTAGAACAAAAATAATAATTTTTAATTTATTAACTTGTTGAATAAGACTTTTTCGGAATTTTGGATATTCTTCGATGAATATATTTAAATTCTTGAACACAGTACTTTTCATTTAATTTACAATTTTTGAATCTTTTCATTTAGTGCTCTCATATTTTTAGTATGTCTTTCAAATATTTTCAAAGTTCTTTTCTTTACATCATCGATGTTTGATGGTATTACTACTGTTTTGTTTCTTAATTCTGCTAGTTTCTTAGGATCGTAATTATTGTAGTTATCTAATTTATATTCCAATTCATCTATTTTATTATTAGCGGACTCTAGTTCACAGTCAGTCATAATTAATTGTTCAAGGAATAAATTAGCTGTTTTTCTTGCAATATATTTATCTACAACTTATTGTTTGAAACCAACTATTTTTGCTCCATCTTCTAATCTGTCTATTTCGGTAATAATAGGTTTTAAATCTTTTTTCCATTTTTCTTTCTCATCGTTGGGAATGTATGAAACTGATTTGTCCATTTATGACTGAAAAGTTTCTAAAGATTTACTAATTAATTCATCTGCTTCTTCATCTAAACTTATATTTTTACGACTACCTGCTTTATGTTCTACATTATCGAATATTTTTTTATTTTTTATTTTATTTTGTTCCCAATTGTTCCGATTTGTTCTCTTTTGTTCCGGATTGTTCCCGTTTGTTCTCGTTTTACATGCAATCTTAATTCCAACTAAATTTAGCCCCATATTTAGGGAATTTCTGGAAATACTTTTAGATTTGCAAAAATCTGTTTTTGTTAGTTTTTTATTTACGGTCGAATTGAGATATTCAATGGTTCAATACTTCAATACTGGGTTTACAGAAAGCAAATCAAATATTTAATTTCGAATTAAACTAATCATGATTAAGTTGCCATAAGAATTATATTGGGAACTGTCAAATTAACAACGTCATTAAAATTTGATTGCAATTAAATTTTCTGTAAACTGGCCCCTAGTTTTTTATCTTGAGTAAAAGATTTGTAACAATTTTTAAATTGCTGGAGTTCAGATGATGGTTGTTTTATTTTTAATGGTGTATAATATTCTGCTACAATTTTGTTCTCTTTAGTATTGGTCATTTGTTTATTTATTGTAAAAATTTTATATTACCCACTAGTCTCAGTAAAAGAGATTAGTGTCCGATTGGGTAGTACACATCGAGACTGGAATTGAAATAATAAATACAGTAGGACCTTGATTATCCTGACGCGGATTCTTTGTGCAGCGGATTATCCGTGGTCGTCGATGACTTCAATTATTCGGACCACGGTTATCCGACATGTATAAAATTACATTCTATCAACAAATCGCTATGTTGCATAAATTCTAATACTTTTCTGTTTTGTTTATAATGTCACTTCAACTCTGGTCAGCAAAACAACCTCGAAACCATTGAGATTTTAAATAGTATTTGTTTTTTGACCGTCCTGGTGGATTAATAAATAATAATTCATTGAGATTTTTTAAATTCTTATTGTAAAGACGTACTAAATTTTGGTTCCGGGTTTGATATGACTATATACAAATATATACAGTATAAAACTATACTGATTTAATTCTTCATGTGCTGCAAGACAACAAATCAAATGAACCAAATATTTTGTTAAAGTTATTTAATTAGAATTTGTTTTCCTTTCTTTTATTAATTAATAAAATCTGGGTTTTCAGTTATCCGTGTCACCTTCGGTTCTGAAGCAGCCGGATAATCGAGGTCCTACTGTACTTACATATAAATAAACAACCATGTTCTAAGTAGTTTTATGTAGCATTACAGCAGTCAAATATAGGTTGTTAAGTGTATAAATATTCTCTAAATTTCAGAAATCAAGAAATTGTAGATGATTTCGTAAAAGGCAAAAACTTTAGTTGTAGAAACAAAAGATAACAGACTATTATCAAAATACATGAATAAATCAATTAAAGATATTAAATTCCGTGATGATTTTAAACCAATTTTTTCTAAAGAAGGAATTCACACTTGATTTAAAAAGTATGAAAACTGAAAGCGGGGACTCGAGGTTGAAGAATAATGACTATTCCTCGTAATTATCCTTTCTTACTGGTAGCGCAATTGTTAAAGTTCAAGTAAATGGGTGATTAACACATGAAATGAAAGTAGAATTATTCGATCTATCGCTACCACCACCGGATTTAGGCAAAAGGGGTCCGGTCCCTCATTAAATTTAGATTAATTAATTATATTGCATTTCCCATTTACTTTGAAATTCGGAGGAGGGCTCTTGAGCTTATAACTGTGCAAGCGCGTGACATTTCCCTAAACTACCCTAATAGAAATCAAAGACATGAACTAGCTTAATATAGGGTATATTGATAGAAAAGAAGAAAGTTTGATTTCAAACCTCGATATCTCGGAAACGGTTAGAGCTAGCGGCTAAATAACACCATTTTTGGAATCGCCTCGTCGAGATCTACAAGATGGTCTAGGTCCCGAAACGATTCGAGGCGATTTTTTCAAACCTCGATATCTCGGAAACGGTTAGAGCTAGCGGCTAAATAACACCATTTTTGAATCGCCTCGTCGAGATCTACAAGATGGTCTAGTCCCGAACGATTCGAGGCAGGAATTTTTCAAACCTCGATATCTCGGAAACGGTTATAGCCTAGCGGCTAAATAACACCATTTTTGGAATCGCCTCGACGAGATCTACAAGATGGTCTAGGTCCCGAAACGATTCGAGGCAGAATTTTTTCAAACCTCGATATCTCGGAAACGGTTAGAGCTCAGCGGCTAAATAACACCATTTTTGGAATCGCCTCGTCGAGATCTACAAGATGGTCTAGGTCCCGAAACGATTCGAGGCAGAATTTTTTCAAACCTCGATATCTCGGAAACGGTTTAGAGCTAGCGGCTAAATAACACCATTTTTGGAATCGCCTCGACGAGATCTACAAGATGGTCTAGGTCCCGAAACGATTCGAGGCAGAATTTTTTCAAACCTCGATATCTCGGAAACGGTTAGAGCTAGCGGCTAAATAACACCATTTTTGGAATCGCCTCGACGAGATCTACAAGATGGTCTAGGTCCCGAAACGATTCGAGGCAGAATTTTTTCAAACCTCGATTATCACGGAAAACGGTTAGAGCTAGCGGCTAAATAACACCATTTTTGGAATCGCCTCGTCGAGATCTACAAGATGGTCTAGGTCCCGAAACGATTCGAGGCAGAATTTTTTCAAACCTCGATATCTCGGAAACGGTTAGAGCTAGCGGCTAAATAACACCATTTTTGGAATCGCCTCGACGAGATCTACAAGATGGTCTAGGTCCCGAAACGATTCGAGGCAGAATTTTTTCAAACCTCGATATCTCGGAAACGGTTAGAGCTAGCGGCTAAATAACACCATTTTTGGAATCGCCTCGACGAGATCTACAAGATGGTCTAGGTCCCGAAACGATTCGAGGCAGAATTTTTTCAAACCTCGATATCTCGGAAACGGTTAGAGCTAGCGGCTAAATAACACCATTTTTGGAATCGCCTCGACGAGATCTACAAGATGGTCTAGGTCCCGAAACGATTCGAGGCAGAATTTTTTCAAACCTCGATATCACGGAAACGGTTAGAGCTAGCGGCTAAATAACACCATTTTTGGAATCGCCTCGACGAGATCTACAAGATGGTCTAGGTCCCGAAACGATTCGAGGCAGAATTTTTTCAAACCTCGATATCTCGGAAACGGTTAGAGCTAGCGGCTAAATAACACCATTTTTGGAATCGCCTCGACGAGATCTACAAGATGGTCTAGGTCCCGAAACGATTCGAGGCAGAATTTTTTCAAACCTCGATATCTCGGAAACGGTTAGAGCTAGCGGCTAAATAACACCATTTTTGGAATCGCCTCGACGAGATCTACAAGATGGTCTAGGTCCCGAAACGATTCGAGGCAGAATTTTTTCAAACCTCGATATCTCGGAAACGGTTAGAGCTAGCGGCTAAATAACACCATTTTTGGAATCGCCTCGACGAGATCTACAAGATGGTCTAGGTCCCGAAACGATTCGAGGCAGAATTTTTTCAAACCTCGATATCTCGGAAACGGTTAGAGCTAGCGGCTAAATAACACCATTTTTGGAATCGCCTCGTCGAGATCTACAAGATGGTCTAGGTCCCGAAACGATTCGAGGCAGAATTTTTTCAAACCTCGATATCTCGGAAACGGTTAGAGCTAGCGGCTAAATAACACCATTTTTGGAATCGCCTCGACGAGATCTACAAGATGGTCTAGGTCCCGAAACGATTCGAGGCAGAATTTTTTCAAACCTCGATATCTCGGAAACGGTTAGAGCTAGCGGCTAAATAACACCATTTTTGGAATCGCCTCGACGAGATCTACAAGATGGTCTAGGTCCCGAAACGATTCGAGGCAGAATTTTTTCAAACCTCGATATCTCGGAAACGGTTAGAGCTAGCGGCTAAATAACACCATTTTTGGAATCGCCTCGACGAGATCTACAAGATGGTCTAGGTCCCGAAACGATTCGAGGCAGAATTTTTTCAAACCTCGATATCTCGGAAACGGTTAGAGCTAGCGGCTAAATAACACCATTTTTGGAATCGCCTCGTCGAGATCTACAAGATGGTCTAGGTCCCGAAACGATTCGAGGCAGAATTTTTTCAAACCTCGATATCTCGGAAACGGTTAGAGCTAGCGGCTAAATAACACCATTTTTGGAATCGCCTCGACGAGATCTACAAGATGGTCTAGGTCCCGAAACGATTCGAGGCAGAATTTTTTCAAACCTCGATATCTCGGAAACGGTTAGAGCTAGCGGCTAAATAACACCATTTTTGGAATCGCCTCGACGAGATCTACAAGATGGTCTAGGTCCCGAAACGATTCGAGGCAGAATTTTTTCAAACCTCGATATCTCGGAAAACGGTTAGAGCTAGCGGCTAAATAACACCATTTTTGGAATCGCCTCGTCGAGATCTACAAGATGGTCTAGGTCCCGAAACGATTCGAGGCAGAATTTTTTCAAACCTCGATATCTCGGAAACGGTTAGAGCTAGCGGCTAAATAACACCATTTTTGGAATCGCCTCGTCGAGATCTACAAGATGGTCTAGGTCCCGAAACGATTCGAGGCAGAATTTTTTCAAACCTCGATATCTCGGAAACGGTTATAGCTAGCGGCTAAATAACACCATTTTTGGAATCGCCTCGACGAGATCTACAAGATGGTCTAGGTCCCGAAACGATTCGAGGCAGAATTTTTTCAAACCTCGATATCTCGGAAACGGTTAGAGCTAGCGGCTAAATAACACCATTTTTGGAATCGCCTCGTCGAGATCTACAAGATGGTCTAGGTCCCGAAACGATTCGAGGCAGAATTTTTTCAAACCTCGATATCTCGGAAACGGTTAGAGCTAGCGGCTAAATAACACCATTTTTGGAATCGCCTCGACGAGATCTACAAGATGGTCTAGGTCCCGAAACGATTCGAGGCAGAATTTTTTCAAACCTCGATATCTCGGAAACGGTTAGAGCTAGCGGCTAAATAACACCATTTTTGGAATCGCCTCGACGAGATCTACAAGATGGTCTAGGTCCCGAAACGATTCGAGGCAGAATTTTTTCAAACCTCGATATCACGGAAACGGTTAGAGCTAGCGGCTAAATAACACCATTTTTGGAATCGCCTCGTCGAGATCTACAAGATGGTCTAGGTCCCGAAACGATTCGAGGCAGAATTTTTTCAAACCTCGATATCTCGGAAACGGTTAGAGCTAGCGGCTAAATAACACCATTTTTGGAATCGCCTCGTCGAGATCTACAAGATGGTCTAGGTCCCGAAACGATTCGAGGCAGAATTTTTTCAAACCTCGATATCTCGGAAACGGTTAGAGCTAGCGGCTAAATAACACCATTTTTGGAATCGCCTCGTCGAGATCTACAAGATGGTCTAGGTCCCGAAACGATTCGAGGCAGAATTTTTTCAAACCTCGATATCTCGGAAACGGTTATAGCTAGCGGCTAAATAACACCATTTTTGGAATCGCCTCGACGAGATCTACAAGATGGTCTAGGTCCCGAAACGATTCGAGGCAGAATTTTTTCAAACCTCGATATCTCGGAAACGGTTAGAGCTAGCGGCTAAATAACACCATTTTTGGAATCGCCTCGTCGAGATCTACAAGATGGTCTAGGTCCCGAAACGATTCGAGGCAGAATTTTTTCAAAACCTCGATATCTCGGAAACGGTTAGAGCTAGCGGCTAAATAACACCATTTTTGGAATCGCCTCGACGAGATCTACAAGATGCTCTAGGTCCCGAAACGATTCGAGGCAGAATTTTTCAAACCTCGATATCTCGGAAACGGTTAGAGCTAGCGGCTAAATAACACCATTTTTGGAATCGCCTCGACAGAGATCTACAAGATGGTCTAGGTCCCGAAACGATTCGAGGCAGAATTTTTTCAAACCTCGATATCACGGAAACGGTTAGAGCTAGCGGCTAAATAACACCATTTTTGGAATCGCCTCGTCGAGATCTACAAGATGGTCTAGGTCCCGAAACGATTCGAGGCAGAATTTTTTCAAACCTCGATATCTCGGAAACGGTTAGAGCTAGCGGCTAAATAACACCATTTTTGGAATCGCCTCGTCGAGATCTACAAGATGGTCTAGGTCCCGAAACGATTCGAGGCAGAATTTTTTCAAACCTCGATATCTCGGAAACGGTTAGAGCTAGCGGCTAAATAACACCATTTTTGGAATCGCCTCGACGAGATCTACAAGATGGTCTAGGTCCCGAAACGATTCGAGGCAGAATTTTTTCAAACCTCGATATCTCGGAAACGGTTAGAGCTAGCGGCTAAATAACACCATTTTTGGAATCGCCTCGTCGAGATCTACAAGATGGTCTAGGTCCCGAAACGATTCGAGGCAGAATTTTTTCAAACCTCGATATCTCGGAAACGGTTATAGCTAGCGGCTAAATAACACCATTTTTGGAATCGCCTCGACGAGATCTACAAGATGGTCTAGGTCCCGAAACGATTCGAGGCAGAATTTTTTCAAACCTCGATATCTCGGAAACGGTTAGAGCTAGCGGCTAAATAACACCATTTTTGGAATCGCCTCGTCGAGATCTACAAGATGGTCTAGGTCCCGAAACGATTCGAGGCAGAATTTTTTCAAACCTCGATATCTCGGAAACGGTTAGAGCTAGCGGCTAAATAACACCATTTTTGGAATCGCCTCGACGAGATCTACAAGATGGTCTAGGTCCCGAAACGATTCGAGGCAGAATTTTTTCAAACCTCGATATCTCGGAAACGGTTAGAGCTAGCGGCTAAATAACACCATTTTTGGAATCGCCTCGACGAGATCTACAAGATGGTCTAGGTCCCGAAACGATTCGAGGCAGAATTTTTTCAAACCTCGATATCACGGAAACGGTTAGAGCTAGCGGCTAAATAACACCATTTTTGGAATCGCCTCGTCGAGATCTACAAGATGGTCTAGGTCCCGAAACGATTCGAGGCAGAATTTTTTCAAACCTCGATATCTCGGAAACGGTTAGAGCTAGCGGCTAAATAACACCATTTTTGGAATCGCCTCGTCGAGATCTACAAGATGGTCTAGGTCCCGAAACGATTCGAGGCAGAATTTTTTCAAACCTCGATATCTCGGAAACGGTTATAGCTAGCGGCTAAATAACACCATTTTTGGAATCGCCTCGACGAGATCCACAAGATGGTCTAGGTCCCGAAACGATTCGAGGCAGAATTTTTTCAAACCTCGATATCTCGGAAACGGTTAGAGCTAGCGGCTAAATAACACCATTTTTGGAATCGCCTCGTCGAGATCTACAAGATGGTCTAGGTCCCGAAACGATTCGAGGCAGAATTTTTTCAAACCTCGATATCTCGGAAACGGTTAGAGCTAGCGGCTAAATAACACCATTTTTGGAATCGCCTCGACGAGATCTACAAGATGGTCTAGGTCCCGAAACGATTCGAGGCAGAATTTTTTCAAACCTCGATATCTCGGAAACGGTTAGAGCTAGCGGCTAAATAACACCATTTTTGGAATCGCCTCGACGAGATCTACAAGATGGTCTAGGTCCCGAAACGATTCGAGGCAGAATTTTTTCAAACCTCGATATCACGGAAACGGTTAGAGCTAGCGGCTAAATAACACCATTTTTGGAATCGCCTCGTCGAGATCTACAAGATGGTCTAGGTCCCGAAACGATTCGAGGCAGAATTTTTTCAAACCTCGATATCTCGGAAACGGTTAGAGCTAGCGGCTAAATAACACCATTTTTGGAATCGCCTCGTCGAGATCTACAAGATGGTCTAGGTCCCGAAACGATTCGAGGCAGAATTTTTTCAAACCTCGATATCTCGGAAACGGTTAGAGCTAGCGGCTAAATAACACCATTTTTGGAATCGCCTCGACGAGATCTACAAGATGCTCTAGGTCCCGAAACGATTCGAGGCAGAATTTTTTCAAACCTCGATATCTCGGAAACGGTTAGAGCTAGCGGCTAAATAACACCATTTTTGGAATCGCCTCGACGAGATCTACAAGATGGTCTAGGTCCCGAAACGATTCGAGGCAGAATTTTTTCAAACCTCGATATCACGGAAACGGTTAGAGCTAGCGGCTAAATAACACCATTTTTGGAATCGCCTCGTCGAGATCTACAAGATGGTCTAGGTCCCGAAACGATTCGAGGCAGAATTTTTTCAAACCTCGATATCTCGGAAACGGTTAGAGCTAGCGGCTAAATAACACCATTTTTGGAATCGCCTCGACGAGATCTACAAGATGGTCTAGGTCCCGAAACGATTCGAGGCAGAATTTTTTCAAACCTCGATATCACGGAAACGGTTAGAGCTAGCGGCTAAATAACACCATTTTTGGAATCGCCTCGTCGAGATCTACAAGATGGTCTAGGTCCCGAAACGATTCGAGGCAGAATTTTTTGAAACCTCGATATCTCGGAAACGGTTATAGCTAGCGGCTAAATAACACCATTTTTGGAATCGCCTCGACGAGATCTACAAGATGGTCTAGGTCCCGAAACGATTCGAGGCAGAATTTTTTCAAACCTCGATATCTCGGAAACGGTTAGAGCTAGCGGCTAAATAACACCATTTTTGGAATCGCCTCGATCTACAAGATGGTCTAGGTCCCGAAACGATTCGAGGCAGAATTTTTTGAAACCTCGATATCTCGGAAACGGTTATAGCTAGCGGCTAAATAACACCATTTTTGGAATCGCCTCGACGAGATCTACAAGATGGTCTAGGTCCCGAAACGATTCGAGGCAGAATTTTTTCAAACCTCGATATCTCGGAAACGGTTATAGCTAGCGGCTAAATAACACCATTTTTGGAATCGCCTCGTCGAGATCTACAAGATGGTCTAGGTCCTGAAACGATTCGAGGCAGAATTTTTTCAAACCTCGATATCACGGAAACGGTTAGAGCTAGCGGCTAAATAACACCATTTTTGGAATCGCCTCGATCTACAAGATGGTCTAGGTCCCGAAACGATTCGAGGCAGAATTTTTTCAAACCTCGATATCTCGGAAACGGTTATAGCTAGCGGCTAAATAACACCATTTTTGGAATCGCCTCGACGAGATCTACAAGATGGTCTAGGTCCCGAAACGATTCGAGGCAGAATTTTTTCAAACCTCGATATCTCGGAAACGGTTAGAGCTAGCGGCTAAATAACACCATTTTTGGAATCGCCTCGATCTACAAGATGGTCTAGGTCCCGAAACGATTCGAGGCAGAATTTTTTGAAACCTCGATATCTCGGAAACGGTTATAGCTAGCGGCTAAATAACACCATTTTTGGAATCGCCTCGACGAGATCTACAAGATGGTCTAGGTCCCGAAACGATTCGAGGCAGAATTTTTTCAAACCTCGATATCTCGGAAACGGTTAGAGCTAGCGGCTAAATAACACCATTTTTGGAATCGCCTCGATCTACAAGATGGTCTAGGTCCCGAAACGATTCGAGGCAGAATTTTTTGAAACCTCGATATCTCGGAAACGGTTATAGCTAGCGGCTAAATAACACCATTTTTGGAATCGCCTCGACGAGATCTACAAGATGGTCTAGGTCCCGAAACGATTCGAGGCAGAATTTTTTCAAACCTCGATATCACGGAAACGGTTAGAGCTAGCGGCTAAATAACACCATTTTTGGAATCGCCTCGATCTACAAGATGGTCTAGGTCCCGAAACGATTCGAGGCAGAATTTTTTGAAACCTCGATATCTCGGAAACGGTTATAGCTAGCGGCTAAATAACACCATTTTTGGAATCGCCTCGTCGAGATCTACAAGATGGTCTAGGTCCCGAAACGATTCGAGGCAGAATTTTTTCAAACCTCGATATCACGGAAACGGTTAGAGCTAGCGGCTAAATAAAACCATTTTTGGAATCGCCTCGATCTACAAGATGGTCTAGGTCCCGAAACGATTCGAGGCAGAATTTTTTGAAACCTCGATATCTCGGAAACGGTTATAGCTAGCGGCTAAATAACACCATTTTTGGAATCGCCTCGTCGAGATCTACAAGATGGTCTAGGTCCCGAAACGATTCGAGGCAGAATTTTTTCAAACCTCGATATCACGGAAACGGTTAGAGCTAGCGGCTAAATAACACCATTTTTGGAATCGCCTCGATCTACAAGATGGTCTAGGTCCCGAAACGATTCGAGGCAGAATTTTTTGAAACCTCGATATCTCGGAAACGGTTATAGCTAGCGGCTAAATAACACCATTTTTGGAATCGCCTCGTCGAGATCTACAAGATGGTCTAGGTCCCGAAACGATTCGAGGCAGAATTTTTTCAAACCTCGATATCACGGAAACGGTTAGAGCTAGCGGCTAAATAAAACCATTTTTGGAATCGCCTCGATCTACAAGATGGTCTAGGTCCCGAAACGATTCGAGGCAGAATTTTTTGAAACCTCGATATCTCGGAAACGGTTATAGCTAGCGGCTAAATAACACCATTTTTGGAATCGCCTCGTCGAGATCTACAAGATGGTCTAGGTCCCGAAACGATTCGAGGCAGAATTTTTTCAAACCTCGATATCACGGAAACGGTTAGAGCTAGCGGCTAAATAACACCATTTTTGGAATCGCCTCGATCTACAAGATGGTCTAGGTCCCGAAACGATTCGAGGCAGAATTTTTTGAAACCTCGATATCTCGGAAACGGTTATAGCTAGCGGCTAAATAACACCATTTTTGGAATCGCCTCGACGAGATCTACAAGATGGTCTAGGTCCCGAAACGATTCGAGGCAGAATTTTTTCAAACCTCGATATCTCGGAAACGGTTAGAGCTAGCGGCTAAATAACACCATTTTTGGAATCGCCTCGATCTACAAGATGGTCTAGGTCCCGAAACGATTCGAGGCAGAATTTTTTGAAACCTCGATATCTCGGAAACGGTTATAGCTAGCGGCTAAATAACACCATTTTTGGAATCGCCTCGACGAGATCTACAAGATGGTCTAGGTCCCGAAACGATTCGAGGCAGAATTTTTTCAAACCTCGATATCTCGGAAACGGTTATAGCTAGCGGCTAAATAACACCATTTTTGGAATCGCCTCGTCGAGATCTACAAGATGGTCTAGGTCCCGAAACGATTCGAGGCAGAATTTTTTCAAACCTCGATATCACGGAAACGGTTAGAGCTAGCGGCTAAATAACACCATTTTTGGAATCGCCTCGATCTACAAGATGGTCTAGGTCCCGAAACGATTCGAGGCAGAATTTTTTGAAACCTCGATATCTCGGAAACGGTTATAGCTAGCGGCTAAATAACACCATTTTTGGAATCGCCTCGACGAGATCTACAAGATGGTCTAGGTCCCGAAACGATTCGAGGCAGAATTTTTTCAAACCTCGATATCTCGGAAACGGTTAGAGCTAGCGGCTAAATAACACCATTTTTGGAATCGCCTCGATCTACAAGATGGTCTAGGTCCCGAAACGATTCGAGGCAGAATTTTTTGAAACCTCGATATCTCGGAAACGGTTATAGCTAGCGGCTAAATAACACCATTTTTGGAATCGCCTCGACGAGATCTACAAGATGGTCTAGGTCCCGAAACGATTCGAGGCAGAATTTTTTCAAACCTCGATATCACGGAAACGGTTAGAGCTAGCGGCTAAATAACACCATTTTTGGAATCGCCTCGTCGAGATCTACAAGATGGTCTAGGTCCCGAAACGATTCGAGGCAGAATTTTTTCAAACCTCGATATCTCGGAAACGGTTAGAGCTAGCGGCTAAATAACACCATTTTTGGAATCGCCTCGTCGAGATCTACAAGATGGTCTAGGTCCCGAAACGATTCGAGGCAGAATTTTTTCAAACCTCGATATCTCGGAAACGGTTATAGCTAGCGGCTAAATAACACCATTTTTGGAATCGCCTCGTCGAGATCTACAAGATGGTCTAGGTCCCGAAACGATTCGAGGCAGAATTTTTTCAAACCTCGATATCTCGGAAACGGTTAGAGCTAGCGGCTAAATAACACCATTTTTGGAATCGCCTCGTCGAGATCTACAAGATGGTCTAGGTCCCGAAACGATTCGAGGCAGAATTTTTTGAAACCTCGATATCTCGGAAACGGTTATAGCTAGCGGCTAAATAACACCATTTTTGGAATCGCCTCGACGAGATCTACAAGATGGTCTAGGTCCCGAAACGATTCGAGGCAGAATTTTTTCAAACCTCGATATCTCGGAAACGGTTATAGCTAGCGGCTAAATAACACCATTTTTGGAATCGCCTCGACGAGATCTACAAGATGGTCTAGGTCCCGAAACGATTCGAGGCAGAATTTTTTCAAACCTCGATATCTCGGAAACGGTTAGAGCTAGCGGCTAAATAACACCATTTTTGGAATCGCCTCGATCTACAAGATGGTCTAGGTCCCGAAACGATTCGAGGCAGAATTTTTTGAAACCTCGATATCTCGGAAACGGTTATAGCTAGCGGCTAAATAACACCATTTTTGGAATCGCCTCGACGAGATCTACAAGATGGTCTAGGTCCCGAAACGATTCGAGGCAGAATTTTTTCAAACCTCGATATCTCGGAAACGGTTAGAGCTAGCGGCTAAATAACACCATTTTTGGAATCGCCTCGATCTACAAGATGGTCTAGGTCCCGAAACGATTCGAGGCAGAATTTTTTGAAACCTCGATATCTCGGAAACGGTTATAGCTAGCGGCTAAATAACACCATTTTTGGAATCGCCTCGTCGAGATCTACAAGATGGTCTAGGTCCCGAAACGATTCGAGGCAGAATTTTTTCAAACCTCGATATCTCGGAAACGGTTAGAGCTAGCGGCTAAATAACACCATTTTTGGAATCGCCTCGTCGAGATCTACAAGATGGTCTAGGTCCCGAAACGATTCGAGGCAGAATTTTTTCAAACCTCGATATCTCGGAAACGGTTAGAGCTAGCGGCTAAATAACACCATTTTTGGAATCGCCTCGTCGAGATCTACAAGATGGTCTAGGTCCCGAAACGATTCGAGGCAGAATTTTTTCAAACCTCGATATCTCGGAAACGGTTAGAGCTAGCGGCTAAATAACACCATTTTTGGAATCGTCTCGTCGAGATCTACAAGATGGTCTAGGTCCCGAAACGATTCGAGGCAGAATTTTTTCAAACCTCGATATCTCGGAAACGGTTAGAGCTAGCGGCTAAATAACACCATTTTTGGAATCGCCTCGTCGAGATCTACAAGATGGTCTAGGTCCCGAAACGATTCGAGGCAGAATTTTTTCAAACCTCGATATCTCGGAAACGGTTATAGCTAGCGGCTAAATAACACCATTTTTGGAATCGCCTCGTCGAGATCTACAAGATGGTCTAGGTCCCGAAACGATTCGAGGCAGAATTTTTTCAAACCTCGATATCTCGGAAACGGTTAGAGCTAGCGGCTAAATAACACCATTTTTGGAATCGCCTCGTCAAGATCTACAAGATGGTCTAGGTCCCGAAACGATTCGAGGCAGAATTTTTTCAAACCTCGATATCTCGGAAACGGTTATAGCTAGCGGCTAAATAACACCATTTTTGGAATCGCCTCGTCGAGATCTACAAGATGGTCTAGGTCCCGAAACGATTCGAGGCAGAATTTTTTCAAACCTCGATATCTCGGAAACGGTTAGAGCTAGCGGCTAAATAACACCATTTTTGGAATCGCCTCGTCAAGATCTACAAGATGGTCTAGGTCCCGAAACGATTCGAGGCAGAATTTTTTCAAACCTCGATATCTCGGAAACGGTTAGAGCTAGCGGCTAAATAACACCATTTTTGGAATCGCCTCGACGAGATCTACAAGATGGTCTAGGTCCCGAAACGATTCGAGGCAGAATTTTTTCAAACCTCGATATCTCGGAAACGGTTAGAGCTAGCGGCTAAATAACACCATTTTTGGAATCGCCTCGACGAGATCTACAAGATGGTCTAGGTCCCGAAACGATTCGAGGCAGAATTTTTTCAAACCTCGATATCACGGAAACGGTTAGAGCTAGCGGCTAAATAACACCATTTTTGGAATCGCCTCGTCGAGATCTACAAGATGGTCTAGGTCCCGAAACGATTCGAGGCAGAATTTTTTCAAACCTCGATATCTCGGAAACGGTTAGAGCTAGCGGCTAAATAACACCATTTTTGGAATCGCCTCGTCGAGATCTACAAGATGGTCTAGGTCCCGAAACGATTCGAGGCAGAATTTTTTCAAACTTCGATATCTCGGAAACGGTTAGAGCTAGCGGCTAAATAACACCATTTTTGGAATCGCCTCGTCGAGATCTACAAGATGGTCTAGGTCCCGAAACGATTCGAGGCAGAATTTTTTCAAACCTCGATATCTCGGAAACGGTTAGAGCTAGCGGCTAAATAACACCATTTTTGGAATCGTCTCGTCGAGATCTACAAGATGGTCTAGGTCCCGAAACGATTCGAGGCAGAATTTTTTCAAACCTCGATATCTCGGAAACGGTTAGAGCTAGCGGCTAAATAACACCATTTTTGGAATCGCCTCGTCGAGATCTACAAGATGGTCTAGGTCCCGAAACGATTCGAGGCAGAATTTTTTCAAACCTCGATATCTCGGAAACGGTTATAGCTAGCGGCTAAATAACACCATTTTTGGAATCGCCTCGTCGAGATCTACAAGATGGTCTAGGTCCCGAAACGATTCGAGGCAGAATTTTTTCAAACCTCGATATCTCGGAAACGGTTAGAGCTAGCGGCTAAATAACACCATTTTTGGAATCGCCTCGTCAAGATCTACAAGATGGTCTAGGTCCCGAAACGATTCGAGGCAGAATTTTTTCAAACCTCGATATCTCGGAAACGGTTAGAGCTAGCGGCTAAATAACACCATTTTTGGAATCGCCTCGTCGAGATCTACAAGATGGTCTAGGTCCCGAAACGATTCGAGGCAGAATTTTTTCAAACCTCGATATCTCGGAAACGGTTAGAGCTAGCGGCTAAATAACACCATTTTTGGAATCGCCTCGTCGAGATCTACAAGATGGTCTAGGTCCCGAAACGATTCGAGGCAGAATTTTTTGAAACCTCGATATCTCGGAAACGGTTATAGCTAGCGGCTAAATAACACCATTTTTGGAATCGCCTCGACGAGATCTACAAGATGGTCTAGGTCCCGAAACGATTCGAGGCAGAATTTTTTCAAACCTCGATATCTCGGAAACGGTTAGAGCTAGCGGCTAAATAACACCATTTTTGGAATCGCCTCGTCGAGATCTACAAGATGGTCTAGGTCCCGAAACGATTCGAGGCAGAATTTTTTCAAACCTCGATATCTCGGAAACGGTTAGAGCTAGCGGCTAAATAACACCATTTTTGGAATCGCCTCGTCGAGATCTACAAGATGGTCTAGGTCCCGAAACGATTCGAGGCAGAATTTTTTCAAACCTCGATATCTCGGAAACGGTTAGAGCTAGCGGCTAAATAACACCATTTTTGGAATCGCCTCGACGAGATCTACAAGATGGTCTAGGTCCCGAAACGATTCGAGGCAGAATTTTTTCAAACCTCGATATCTCGGAAACGGTTAGAGCTAGCGGCTAAATAACACCATTTTTGGAATCGCCTCGTCGAGATCTACAAGATGGTCTAGGTCCCGAAACGATTCGAGGCAGAATTTTTTGAAACCTCGATATCTCGGAAACGGTTAGAGCTAGCGGCTAAATAACACCATTTTTGGAATCGCCTCGACGAGATCTACAAGATGGTCTAGGTCCCGAAACGATTCGAGGCAGAATTTTTTCAAACCTCGATATCTCGGAAACGGTTAGAGCTAGCGGCTAAATAACACCATTTTTGGAATCGCCTCGTCGAGATCTACAAGATGGTCTAGGTCCCGAAACGATTCGAGGCAGAATTTTTTGAAACCTCGATATCTCGGAAACGGTTATAGCTAGCGGCTAAATAACACCATTTTTGGAATCGCCTCGACGAGATCTACAAGATGGTCTAGGTCCCGAAACGATTCGAGGCAGAATTTTTTCAAACCTCGATATCTCGGAAACGGTTAGAGCTAGCGGCTAAATAACACCATTTTTGGAATCGCCTCGTCGAGATCTACAAGATGGTCTAGGTCCCGAAACGATTCGAGGCAGAATTTTTTCAAACCTCGATATCTCGGAAACGGTTATAGCTAGCGGCTAAATAACACCATTTTTGGAATCGCCTCGTCGAGATCTACAAGATGGTCTAGGTCCCGAAACGATTCGAGGCAGAATTTTTTGAAACCTCGATATCTCGGAAACGGTTATAGCTAGCGGCTAAATAACACCATTTTTGGAATCGCCTCGACGAGATCTACAAGATGGTCTAGGTCCCGAAACGATTCGAGGCAGAATTTTTTCAAACCTCGATATCTCGGAAACGGTTAGAGCTAGCGGCTAAATAACACCATTTTTGGAATCGCCTCGTCGAGATCTACAAGATGGTCTAGGTCCCGAAACGATTCGAGGCAGAATTTTTTCAAACCTCGATATCTCGGAAACGGTTAGAGCTAGCGGCTAAATAACACCATTTTTGGAATCGCCTCGTCGAGATCTACAAGATGGTCTAGGTCCCGAAACGATTCGAGGCAGAATTTTTTCAAACCTCGATATCTCGGAAACGGTTAGAGCTAGCGGCTAAATAACACCATTTTTGGAATCGCCTCGTCGAGATCTACAAGATGGTCTAGGTCCCGAAACGATTCGAGGCAGAATTTTTTCAAACCTCGATATCTCGGAAACGGTTATAGCTAGCGGCTAAATAACACCATTTTTGGAATCGCCTCGTCGAGATCTACAAGATGGTCTAGGTCCCGAAACGATTCGAGGCAGAATTTTTTCAAACCTCGATATCTCGGAAACGGTTAGAGCTAGCGGCTAAATAACACCATTTTTGGAATCGCCTCGTCGAGATCTACAAGATGGTCTAGGTCCCGAAACGATTCGAGGCAGAATTTTTTCAAACCTCGATATCTCGGAAACGGTTAGAGCTAGCGGCTAAATAACACCATTTTTGGAATCGCCTCGTCGAGATCTACAAGATGGTCTAGGTCCCGAAACGATTCGAGGCAGAATTTTTTCAAACCTCGATATCTCGGAAACGGTTAGAGCTAGCGGCTAAATAACACCATTTTTGGAATCGCCTCGACGAGATCTACAAGATGGTCTAGGTCCCGAAACGATTCGAGGCAGAATTTTTTCAAACCTCGATATCTCGGAAACGGTTAGAGCTAGCGGCTAAATAACACCATTTTTGGAATCGCCTCGTCGAGATCTACAAGATGGTCTAGGTCCCGAAACGATTCGAGGCAGAATTTTTTGAAACCTCGATATCTCGGAAACGGTTATAGCTAGCGGCTAAATAACACCATTTTTGGAATCGCCTCGACGAGATCTACAAGATGGTCTAGGTCCCGAAACGATTCGAGGCAGAATTTTTTCAAACCTCGATATCTCGGAAACGGTTAGAGCTAGCGGCTAAATAACACCATTTTTGGAATCGCCTCGTCGAGATCTACAAGATGGTCTAGGTCCCGAAACGATTCGAGGCAGAATTTTTTCAAACCTCGATATCTCGGAAACGGTTATAGCTAGCGGCTAAATAACACCATTTTTGGAATCGCCTCGTCGAGATCTACAAGATGGTCTAGGTCCCGAAACGATTCGAGGCAGAATTTTTTCAAACCTCGATATCTCGGAAACGGTTAGAGCTAGCGGCTAAATAACACCATTTTTGGAATCGCCTCGACGAGATCTACAAGATGGTCTAGGTCCCGAAACGATTCGAGGCAGAATTTTTTCAAACCTCGATATCTCGGAAACGGTTAGAGCTAGCGGCTAAATAACACCATTTTTGGAATCGCCTCGTCGAGATCTACAAGATGGTCTAGGTCCCGAAACGATTCGAGGCAGAATTTTTTGAAACCTCGATATCTCGGAAACGGTTATAGCTAGCGGCTAAATAACACCATTTTTGGAATCGCCTCGACGAGATCTACAAGATGGTCTAGGTCCCGAAACGATTCGAGGCAGAATTTTTTCAAACCTCGATATCTCGGAAACGGTTAGAGCTAGCGGCTAAATAACACCATTTTTGGAATCGCCTCGTCGAGATCTACAAGATGGTCTAGGTCCCGAAACGATTCGAGGCAGAATTTTTTCAAACCTCGATATCTCGGAAACGGTTATAGCTAGCGGCTAAATAACACCATTTTTGGAATCGCCTCGTCGAGATCTACAAGATGGTCTAGGTCCCGAAACGATTCGAGGCAGAATTTTTTGAAACCTCGATATCTCGGAAACGGTTATAGCTAGCGGCTAAATAACACCATTTTTGGAATCGCCTCGACGAGATCTACAAGATGGTCTAGGTCCCGAAACGATTCGAGGCAGAATTTTTTCAAACCTCGATATCTCGGAAACGGTTAGAGCTAGCGGCTAAATAACACCATTTTTGGAATCGCCTCGTCGAGATCTACAAGATGGTCTAGGTCCCGAAACGATTCGAGGCAGAATTTTTTCAAACCTCGATATCTCGGAAACGGTTATAGCTAGCGGCTAAATAACACCATTTTTGGAATCGCCTCGTCGAGATCTACAAGATGGTCTAGGTCCCGAAACGATTCGAGGCAGAATTTTTTCAAACCTCGATATCTCGGAAACGGTTAGAGCTAGCGGCTAAATAACACCATTTTTGGAATCGCCTCGTCGAGATCTACAAGATGGTCTAGGTCCCGAAACGATTCGAGGCAGAATTTTTTCAAACCTCGATATCTCGGAAACGGTTAGAGCTAGCGGCTAAATAACACCATTTTTGGAATCGCCTCGTCGAGATCTACAAGATGGTCTAGGTCCCGAAACGATTCGAGGCAGAATTTTTTCAAACCTCGATATCTCGGAAACGGTTAGAGCTAGCGGCTAAATAACACCATTTTTGGAATCGCCTCGACGAGATCTACAAGATGGTCTAGGTCCCGAAACGATTCGAGGCAGAATTTTTTCAAACCTCGATATCTCGGAAACGGTTAGAGCTAGCGGCTAAATAACACCATTTTTGGAATCGCCTCGTCGAGATCTACAAGATGGTCTAGGTCCCGAAACGATTCGAGGCAGAATTTTTTGAAACCTCGATATCTCGGAAACGGTTATAGCTAGCGGCTAAATAACACCATTTTTGGAATCGCCTCGACGAGATCTACAAGATGGTCTAGGTCCCGAAACGATTCGAGGCAGAATTTTTTCAAACCTCGATATCTCGGAAACGGTTAGAGCTAGCGGCTAAATAACACCATTTTTGGAATCGCCTCGTCGAGATCTACAAGATGGTCTAGGTCCCGAAACGATTCGAGGCAGAATTTTTTCAAACCTCGATATCTCGGAAACGGTTATAGCTAGCGGCTAAATAACACCATTTTTGGAATCGCCTCGTCGAGATCTACAAGATGGTCTAGGTCCCGAAACGATTCGAGGCAGAATTTTTTCAAACCTCGATATCTCGGAAACGGTTAGAGCTAGCGGCTAAATAACACCATTTTTGGAATCGCCTCGTCGAGATCTACAAGATGGTCTAGGTCCCGAAACGATTCGAGGCAGAATTTTTTCAAACCTCGATATCTCGGAAACGGTTATAGCTAGCGGCTAAATAACACCATTTTTGGAATCGCCTCGTCGAGATCTACAAGATGGTCTAGGTCCCGAAACGATTCGAGGCAGAATTTTTTCAAACCTCGATATCTCGGAAACGGTTAGAGCTAGCGGCTAAATAACACCATTTTTGGAATCGCCTCGTCGAGATCTACAAGATGGTCTAGGTCCCGAAACGATTCGAGGCAGAATTTTTTCAAACCTCGATATCTCGGAAACGGTTAGAGCTAGCGGCTAAATAACACCATTTTTGGAATCGCCTCGTCGAGATCTACAAGATGGTCTAGGTCCCGAAACGATTCGAGGCAGAATTTTTTCAAACCTCGATATCTCGGAAACGGTTAGAGCTAGCGGCTAAATAACACCATTTTTGGAATCGCCTCGTCGAGATCTACAAGATGGTCTAGGTCCCGAAACGATTCGAGGCAGAATTTTTTGAAACCTCGATATCTCGGAAACGGTTATAGCTAGCGGCTAAATAACACCATTTTTGGAATCGCCTCGACGAGATCTACAAGATGGTCTAGGTCCCGAAACGATTCGAGGCAGAATTTTTTCAAACCTCGATATCTCGGAAACGGTTAGAGCTAGCGGCTAAATAACACCATTTTTGGAATCGCCTCGTCGAGATCTACAAGATGGTCTAGGTCCCGAAACGATTCGAGGCAGAATTTTTTCAAACCTCGATATCTCGGAAACGGTTATAGCTAGCGGCTAAATAACACCATTTTTGGAATCGCCTCGTCGAGATCTACAAGATGGTCTAGGTCCCGAAACGATTCGAGGCAGAATTTTTTCAAACCTCGATATCTCGGAAACGGTTAGAGCTAGCGGCTAAATAACACCATTTTTGGAATCGCCTCGTCGAGATCTACAAGATGGTCTAGGTCCCGAAACGATTCGAGGCAGAATTTTTTCAAACCTCGATATCTCGGAAACGGTTAGAGCTAGCGGCTAAATAACACCATTTTTGGAATCGCCTCGTCGAGATCTACAAGATGGTCTAGGTCCCGAAACGATTCGAGGCAGAATTTTTTCAAACCTCGATATCTCGGAAACGGTTAGAGCTAGCGGCTAAATAACACCATTTTTGGAATCGCCTCGTCGAGATCTACAAGATGGTCTAGGTCCCGAAACGATTCGAGGCAGAATTTTTTGAAACCTCGATATCTCGGAAACGGTTATAGCTAGCGGCTAAATAACACCATTTTTGGAATCGCCTCGACGAGATCTACAAGATGGTCTAGGTCCCGAAACGATTCGAGGCAGAATTTTTTCAAACCTCGATATCTCGGAAACGGTTAGAGCTAGCGGCTAAATAACACCATTTTTGGAATCGCCTCGTCGAGATCTACAAGATGGTCTAGGTCCCGAAACGATTCGAGGCAGAATTTT
This sequence comes from Dorcus parallelipipedus, assembly GCA_958336345.1. Taxonomy (NCBI): domain Eukaryota; kingdom Metazoa; phylum Arthropoda; class Insecta; order Coleoptera; family Lucanidae; genus Dorcus; species Dorcus parallelipipedus. The sequence goes on from OY284479.1 coordinate 41,791,941, forward strand.
TTCAAACCTCGATATCTCGGAAACGGTTATAGCTAGCGGCTAAATAACACCATTTTTGGAATCGCCTCGTCGAGATCTACAAGATGGTCTAGGTCCCGAAACGATTCGAGGCAGAATTTTTTCAAACCTCGATATCTCGGAAACGGTTAGAGCTAGCGGCTAAATAGAGAGAACCCAGCAGCAGAGGTGTCTGGGACTTGTTGATCCCGGGGGCGGAAGCTCGACGGCCCTTTTCTTGGGGGGAAGGTTCGGCCCTTGGCACCCTCACACACACACACACGAATTTTAATGTTTAATTCATGAGAGGGGGTTTAAGCGCGAATCGTATTAAAGAATACAAATTTTTACATACAAAAGGGAAACGCCGAGAAAAAAATAATAAATAAAACTTTAGCTAAGTTCAACGGAAGATGATATCCGATCAACTCGGAGGGAAGATGAACATTAAAATTTTGATTTTTCAACTCCTTCCTTCTACGCGGTATTATCTCAATTTAAGATGTAAACAAACTTCCCTTGGGAAATGCTGGCCTCTCTTGGCCAATCGAGCAAGCTCTATCCAAAACGCAAATGTTGGGCACTGAAGTGACTAAAGTTGCCTAACGTTAGGGTATAGTTTCAAGCGATTCCTTCGCCCTTATCTAGACTCCGAGGTCGACTAATCTTTTCCCATACGTGTAATTTGAACCGGCGTTGCTTTTGTTTATTTTAAACGTTATCTTATGGCACTTAGAGGGCTGTTTTGTCTATCGCGCCTGGGAACCTGTTTACATTAGGATTAAGTTAGCATTCCTTTTGCTCGGTTCGTCTGCGAATTAAATTTTGTTAATTGAATTTAGAGCGAAAATTTTCGGCCGTTTACAAAACTACTAAAAAAGGGACTAATATTAGAAACATTAACAGCATTACACAGCCATCAACCCCTCTGATCGAATTGAGGGTGCACATGTAATTATGAGCTGATGATATAAAACAATAAAATTAAAATCCTCTATCCCTTCTATTTCTCGAAATCTTGTTTTGCTTTTACTTTGTATTTTAATACTTTTAACCAACATGACTTTACACACTATGATCTGTGCTTGCAGCTTGATGTCTTCACCTGATTCTAAACGGCAGAAGCTGTCAGACGACGTAAATTCAGTTGCAAAAGATGTCAAATGTAAGTTTACATTTATTCCAATTTTTTACGTACCACTACATTATTCTCCAGTTGAAGGTAAGTAATTAATTTTTGTTTGTTTTCACATGCAGGCTTCACCAAAGAAAGACAATGAAACTCAGACTGACGATGTAAAGGCCTTTTTAGACGGTCACTGTCTGCTATGGCTATCTGTCATCAACGTAAATGTTCAGCGCTTTAAAGATGTTGCCAAGTCGAACGGATTTGTGGATAGAACACTGCTCATAGAGGAATTACTACAGCGAGACCCAACCTACGCCATGATGTTTGCACCATCTAAATTTGGCAAAACTGTAAAGCTTGATACTGTGACGATTGCGGTGCCAGCCCGTCTGATGCGTCACCGCCGACGCGTCTTAGACGAGAAGCTTCGGACGCTTCAACATCACGTCAGCGATGGCATCAATCTGAGACTTTCCGTCGCGCACTGGAATGTCCCAGAAAAACAACCCCGGCTTATAAAACACGCGGCCAGTGAATTCGAAACGGAATTCAGCATTTGACAGTTCAGAATTGAAGTCGCGTTATAAACTTTCGCTCGGCTGTTAAAATAAATTACGTATAAGTTTATAAATAAATTATTGTTTAAGTTAGTGTTAATTCGTTTGTTTTTAAATAAATTAGTTTAACTATTTCGGGTTTTGTTTTAAAATAAAATTAATAGAACCTTTAAAATCGTTACAATACGATTAAATTATTCTGCGACATTGAAGATAAAAATACAAAGACAAAAGAAGATGTTACAAAGGACCCAACAATGCAGGAACTACGATCAAATCCCTCAAAGAACATGAAAGTATTTCTTAGGCAGTTTGAGGACACACAATATGAAGAATGTTTGATCTCGAAACGAGAAAAATTTGTCATCCAACATTTTGGGCGTCATCCAGTGATTTCCTTCGATTTCAAGAATTGTAGTGCCAAAAATGAATCAGGAGCAATATTTTCTTGTGCTCAGCAAGTGAAGATTGATTATTTGAAAAACAAATATCTTGAAAATAGTAAAGCATTTCAATCTGGTGATTGGGAACATGTCCTTTTGAAACAAACATGTACAGACTGGCTTAGCTACAGTACTGATAAACGTGAGAGTCTCTCTGTGATGAAAGTGATTGATGGTTTGAAGAATTTGATTAAGAGCTTGAGGATACAATGGGGGAGACTCCCAATGTTTTTGGTGGATGAAATTGACAAGCCTTGTGTAGCCGCCATGGAATATAAGGTTTCTGAAGAACAAGTACGTGAGGTAGGAACTACTATCACTGATGTGATATGTTTGATTTTGAAATCAAGAGATGAGCAGTTAAAACTTCAAGCTGCCTTGGTCACTGGCATTTGCAAACTTGAAAATTCTGGACTGTCTCCAATGGTCAACACAATGACGGTATACTTCTTGAGTGACGATAGATTTTCTAAATATTATGGATTGACTGCTCAAGAGGTTGAATCTTTAGTAAGGAAATTCTATGGCCCACAGGGATATGCTGAGGTCGAGAAGATAATTAGCGACATTAACGCAAAATAGAATGGCTATTATCAGCGTTCCTCTTCTGGTAAAGGCAAGATATATGCCAGATATTGCTTATTCTCCGTTCTTAACTACATAGAAGAGATTAATAAGGATATAAGAACAAGGTCAATTCGTCTTTTTGGTCGGACGGAGGTTTTTTGACTGGCAAGCTTCTGCCTTGACGTTTTATTCTCTTTGCAATCGGTGAACCAGCAATCTTTTGTTTTTCACCTGCAGTTGTACTTAGATTTATCTTTTTCTTCTTTTCTACGTTTTTTTGTTATTATGTTGTTATATTCTCTTTTGCTTCATTTTTTTTTTAATTGTCTTTATTGATCGGTAGTGTTTTGTTTTGTCACTTTGTCCTTATTTCGATCGATGAACTCGCAATCTTTTGTTTTTCCACCCGCGATTGACTTTTTATTCTGCATCTTCGTTTCAACAATCTTTGATTTTATGCGATCAATTCGTTTATTGTTTAATTTTATGTCTCAAAACATTTGTCACTTATTTTTTTCTGTTTTCATCGATTTGCCATTTGTTATGCCTATGCATAACAAGCTTATTACAAGCTTGCATAAAATAGCTTGCATTAAACTTGATGTGTGGAAACTAGGACACTTGAATCAAGCTTATAGACATGTTATGACAAACTTGTTTTAAGCTTGATTCAAGTTTCTTCTACTACCTGGGATGGCAGGGTTGCGAATATTCGGGGATCAGTCACCAGCAAAAATACCAGAAAATAATGAGGCCTAAACTGTGGTAGGACCAGCGGAAACTTCGAAATTGAAAATAAAACCACCTACGTTCGATGGGAAGTCTTCTTGGCCTAACTACTTCAAACAATTTGAAGCGGCAGCAAAGGCGAACGGATGGACGGCCAGTGAAAAAGCCACCTCGTTAATTGAAGGGGTCAGTGGAAAAGTTGCCTATTCCACAAATTTGACAAAATCGCCATACATTACTCTGCCCATTATATCATAAATACAAATATTTGTATCCGACATTTTCTAATCATTTAGTACAGTATACAATTAGGTGCTGCTAATAACCCTTTTTATGTTTTCTTTATAACCATCTATTTTTACAGTTTATTCTCAACTTTTAACGTTTTGTTCTCGAATCTACATCAAAGTGGAATAGGCACCTTTTCCACTGACTCCTTCAATTGTGGCCTTGAGGGAGGACGCTAGCGAAGTGCTACAAACGATGCCGCCAGAGGAACAAGAAGATTTCAACAAGCGCGCCTAGCCCGGTTGACATATCCTGCAGCTCCTGACGAATTCCTGCAATGTTTGACGGTGCAGGACTTTCGTGGATGGAATCTGTGCCTGACGTTATAAAGTCATCAAGACGCACCGAGCTTACTAAGTGGAGACTGAGGACAACAACCGGAACATCAGCAACTGTCCATGGTGAAGTAGAGGTGATCATTACCATTGGATGGACTCCTATCAAGCGCCGTGCGCCAGATTCATGACAGCTGTCATCCTTAGCTGTCATCTCATGTTCTATTTCAAAAATGACAGTTTAATTTACAAATTTTAAATATTGCTATGGATTCTCAGAATCGTACGTTTCGTACGTAACGGCAATGTTTTATGTTACAATAAATTCATGGTATAGTCAAAGCTGCTATGATATTAATCTGTGATCAAGTAATCAGTATGAAACAAAATTTGTTTGTATCCAGTAAACAACTTCTCGTTTTCTAAAGTTGCAAATTTTAGTTCGTGGAATTTAAATTTAAATTAGATTCGAATAAGCCAAAATTTCGAGTTAAACAATGGGCCCCCCAAATCCCAAGACTTTAAAGACGGCTAAGCTAGTGATGGCGGCCATCGGTGACGCTCCAGGGCTGACGATGGAGGATATAAGTGACCACATCGAGAACGAGTTCGCTGTTCCCAACAGCGAGTTCACCAAACATCTAGCTAAGGCAATCGATAAGGGTGTCGCCTTCGGAGCAATAAGAAAAATGAGAGGTCGGTACTTCCTTGGAGAGGTTATGGATAAGATAAGATCGCATAGACGTCGACGCAGCCGAAGACGAAGAAATTCGCGCAACGACAACGGCGGCAGAAAGAAACGAAGAAGGAGGAGGAGGAGGAGGCCTGCAGTTTAAAAAACTGCATTATTTTATTATTTATTTGCTATTATTTTATTATTTATATATATTAATTATTAAAAAAATTCATCGTGTACTTTAAATTGTAATAAATGTTTTCCACAACAAATTACTTTTCAAAGGAGAAACACATTTTGAAATTCAATACTCAAGAAATCTGACGTTATGAATGCTATTCACAAACTGTTGCGAATTTCTTTTCTTATTTTCTCATTTTAAGATGAATTCGCAGTGCTTTTGTCACCGGATGACATAGTTGATGCGCAGAGCATATCTTTAAGCTTCGTAGTATCATGTTTTTGTCCAGTATTTTCAGTTGTCGTCCCCATGGCCTTCTAAATGAAAAGCGAATTCTAACAGACCTGGGGCCCTATTCTCGAACCAAGCGACAAGATTCGTATGCGAAAATGACGTAGACTCTCGTACACTCATACGCAGCTTAAGTGCTACAATTTGATAGTTCTGGGAGCCTTATATCACAAGGTTTTAAGAGTGAGGTTCACGTGCGGGAGGTGCATTTAAGGTGCGTATGAGTGTACTTACATAACTATGGGTGAGTTAGCGTTTAAGCCTGGAACACAATGAGCGCGAACTGGACGGTTTCTTGACGCCGCAATCTGTCAACTCGTAGTTAAATCTTAGTGAGAATATGGCATTGCGCACAATGAACAGCGTCGAGAGCGCTCTAGCGTAAAAGTTGCTGAACTTTTAACTTTTACGCGCCGATGGTCGGCACCTAACCTTACTTTTATTGCACAGAGATAACAAAAATAAGTTTAAGTGAGAAAAGCAGCAAACTTCTCCATGCTGTTGCTAGGTTAGTTTAAGTGAAAAAAAAGCTGAGTCAACTAGCAAGAATAACTTTATTTCCACAACCGGTTTCGCCATAACTGGCATTATCAAGTGGAAGAATCCTAAAAAGTAAAAGGATGTCGCAAAAATTAAAGAAAATGAAAGAACGCTTACAATCAGCAATCCAAGAGGTTGCCCCGGCACAAATATAACATTACAGTTTAAAAAACACTAAAAGCTAATTAAAACTAAAAACCCTAGCGAGGGATCTGTAAGCAGGGTTACCAGTTCCAATTGACAGATTTGAAAAAGTTGGTATTGATTGACACAGTTTGGTCATTAAGCAACATGTTGGGGGTTAACGAACCGCGAAGAAAAATTTTTTCTAAATTCTCGGCTATGTTAAGGTCGTTACCTTTAGGTAGGTAATGTAATATTTTAACGTTGGAATCCGGATTAAAAGTGTGGGAGTTGTCATTAAGTGAGAAAATTATGGAGGAAGTAACGAAGCATCGTTCTCTGTTTAACAAAAAGGACACACGTTATAAAAATATTATCAAAAAGACCAGAGTTTGACATTCGTTTCAACGAGCGTCTAGCTGCAGATCCACCTACAGCCAATCAGAACAAGGATAGCTCAAATTACCAATCAGTAGCGTATAGCACGCTCTGGCCAATTAGAATAAGGCAAAGTAATTCAATTTTTCGAATTCAAACTTAGGAATACATCAATAACATTGGTATGACTCACATTAAACGGCACTAATTGACTTGGTAAACCAAAAGAACGGTTAACTTAAAGCTGCGTAAAAAAATACAGCAATGAATGAAAATACTTTTGTTTGTCAAGTTTGTGGCTCAATATATAAGTCAAGTATAACTAATTTTAAACAACATTTAAAAAAAAACATAACATTGTGGAAAATGTTGTCAGCAATATAAAATGTTTAGAAACTAATTGTGATTTTACATTTTATACACGTGAAAATTTAGAACGCCATTTAGATGTGGATCATAATATTAAACAAGACGTTGAAGAATTACATTTTGGCAGTATTGATGGTATGTACATACATAACCCTGTCCAACAGTCAAAAAAACCCGTCAGGTTTCTCGACTGTTTTTAATATTTTTGCGATCGGTGAATACGAATCTATAAACAGTTTTTTCGGGTCACCTCAGGTTCTCGCTCTAGACACCAATAAAGAAGTCGAAGAAGCAGTATACTGAAGACAAACGAGTTCTTTGTCTTCTAGAGCGAGAACCTAAGGTGTACCAAAAAAACTGTTTGCAGATTCGTATTCAGCGATTCCAAAAACATAAAAAACAGTTGAGAAACCCGACAGGTTGTTCTTTTTTTTTGTCTTCTGTATACTGCTTCATTGACTTCTTTATTGATGTCTACAAGTGACCCGAGAAAACTCTTTGCAGATTCGTATTCAGCGACCCCAAAAACATTAAAAACAGTTGAAAAACCTGACGGGTTTTTATTTTTTTTAATTTTTGTTGTACCGTGTAATTATACGTTTGTACAACTCGCATACTCCGTGAACATTTTCAATCCAGAACATGGGATATTAGCACGAGTTCCCTTAATAATGATATTTTTAATTAAAATCACATTAAAGACATCAAAAAAAATTTCAAATATTTTTAAATTTAAAGATTTCAATAAATAATTAATTAAATTTCATGTATTGATTTGTCTATTGTTCCTAAGATGTAAAAAACTTTAAAATTAAATTAATTAAATATTTAAATTTAAATTAATATTTGAATTTATTTTTTGTTGTTTTTAATATAATTTTAATGAAATATGGCATTATCAAGGGTAATCATGCTAACATCCTATGTTTCGGATTGAAAATGCTCATTCGGTATACTTACAGTACTTTTTGAATTTTACAAACGCTTTACAGAATTTATGACATGGAAACAAAACACAGAAACACAGTACTCATGCAAATGGATAAAACATAACGGTTCCTCGAAATTAAAAGGAAAGAGCAAAATAACTTATTATTGCAACAGAAGCAGAAAAAAAAGAATTATTTCAACAGAACAACGCAAACGTATGCTAAAGTCCCAAGGATCCTGCAAAACAGATTTAATATGTACGTCCAGAATAGTATTAAAAGAATCTTCTGACAGCATTAATGTTAAATATTTTAAAAATCATTACGGTCATGACATTAATATGGTACACATACCACTTTCCACTAGCGAAAAAGAAACGATTGCTGCAAAATTATTGCAAGGTAAATTTAAAAAAAAATCAGAATCGATTATTTTACGTTTACAATGTGAAATAGTCAATAATCACCTACAATTAACTCCTACTCCTATATTTTTTAGGAATACCAGCATCGGAAATATTAGATCAAATTAGAGAGAGTGTAGACGAGAACTTTAAAAGGATACATTTAACAACCAAGAAAGACATTCACAATATTTCACTCACATATAACGTTAATGAAAAAATTATTAAAGATAAAAACGATGCCGTCAGTGTAGACCTGTGGGTGAAAGAATTGTCTCAGACAACAGAAAACAGTATTTTACTATATAAGAAGCAAGGATTTTCCTCAAATGAAAATTTTCTTGAAAAAAAAAAAGATTTCTTATTAGGTATTATGACAGAATGTCAAATGCAATTATTTAAGAAGTTTGGCAATAATGGAATTGTTTGCATGGATGCAACACATGGTACGAATCCTTATGATTTTTATTTAATTTCAATTTTAATAGTCGATGACTATACTTCTGGTAGCATTTTTATTTGCAAATCGAGAGGACTATACTGTAATAAAATACTTTATTATCATCAAAGAAAAAGTAGGAGATATAAATGTATCAGTTTTTATGAGTGATGATGCTGATCAATATTTCACAGCGTGGAGCTCTGTTATGAACACCACACAAACAAAAAAACTTTTGTGTGTGTGGCATGTAGATAGAGCTTGGAGGAAAAAAATCAATATAATAAAAAACAAAGCTAAACAAGAATATGTACGTAATTCTTGTTCTTAAGTCATTGTATTCTTTCTAAATTATAAAATTTAATTTTAGGTCTACAAAATGCTGTGTGTTGTACGACAGGAAATAAATTTAAATGATTTTAACAAATATATAGAATCCTTCCTTAATTTACTTGCTCAAGATGAAGATTTGACTGAATTTAAAAATTACTTTGAGAAACATTATTTGAATCGTTGTTCATCATGGGCTGCTTGTTATAGATTAGGTTCTTCTATAAATACAAATATGTACCTTGAATCTATGCACAAGGTGCTGAAATATATTTATTTAAAAGGTAATTTATTTTTAAAAGAATGAATATATTAACTTCACTAATTATATGTATTTAATTGGTAGGTACAGCATGTAGGAGACTAGATAAAACCATTTTTGCACTATTAAAATTTATTAAAAATAAACAGTTTGACAGAATTATTAAACTAAATAAAGGTAAAGTTTCCAATAAAATTTCCATGATCAACAAACGACATCTGACTGCCACTACCTGCGACAGTATGTATATCACATCTGATGATGCTGCAGAACAAGAAAGTGTTGTACAAGAAGTTACTAGTTGGACTGTTCATTCTGATGAAAGTAATTATACTGTGAAAAAAATTGATTTGAGTAGCAGCCATGAATGTAAATTGAAATGTGTTATGTGTGAATGTTGCGTGCACGTATATTCTTGCACATGCACAGATTATTTAATACATGCTGTTGTATGTAAACACATACATAAAGTATGTATTATTAACAAAAAAGATATATCCACCAGTAACGAAGTTCACAATAATGAAGACAAAGAGGAAATTCAAATGCATTTAAAAACTTTAAAAAGAAATAATAATTTACAAACATTACACACAGAAATTAATAATAACATTACTGAGGTCTCAGAATATTGTAAGACTAGTAAAAATTACGACTTATTATCTAAGATAAACAATTATTTAAAATTAATGAAGAAAATGGTTGACAGTGAACCAGGTCCAGCATTCATGCAAGACAAACAAAAAAATAATAATCCAGTAAACAAGAAAATTGATGTTCAACCTAGGTAATTTATATAAATTATAAATATAAATATGTTCAATATAAATTTACTGGAAAATTCAATTTACAAACACCGAACATCAGCTTTCATCGTCTGATCATTAGATTATTCTTTCAAACTTCTATGTATTTATAATATATACTCAGGACTTAATCGATTACCAGCAAATTTATATGGAACTCACCATAGGTACAGTGCTCGGCACTAAAAATAAAACATTCTACCAACCCAAAGCCTAACTAGCTCTCGGAGCCTCACTTCCGTTGAGGAATTCTAATAAATTCTGCCTTGATGGTATGATCATATTTACTCTTTATCAATAACATTAATTATTTTCGAACGAGATTGCGGTTTTGTGTTTCGTTTTTAATGCCAAGCACTGTATAGGTGTTTTTTTATATTTGCACCCCACCTAGTCATTTTAACACCTAGAGAAAAACTGTAAATACAAAAGTTCTAGGGACTTATATGTATTATTTTTTAGAGTTTCTCAAGCTGCTAAAGTAAACCTGTAGGTGGGGTGCAAGAAAAACCGTACCTACCTACATGAAAACATTTTAAATTGCTTCGTTTTTTACAAAATAAATTTTAATTTATTTTAGATTTCAATCAACAAAGAAAAAAAGAAATGCCGTGATTCGTCTAGGAAAACCTTCCCCAAAAGAAGTAGATTATATTCATAGCATGTTAAATGAGAATTAAAATTATATTCCAGAAAAAAGTGTGCATTTTCAGTGTCTGTTAGAAGAATTCGTATTACAAAAGATTAAAGTTAACCAGTGACCAGTACCAGCCCTTATGGTTTTAATAAAATCAATTCCAAGCGATTTAAAACTGCTACTTATATAGCTATTTAGTTGAAAGTTTCACTGAAATTAGAAATGGATCCCCTTTAAACTCTGTTTCTTCTGATCAGATGTTGCACTGAAATAAAACACGTCTCATTAGAGTTCAAAGTGTCATGCAATTTTCTTACTTATCGTATGTATTGTATTTTAACGCCATTTGATGCCATTCTTGAAATATAACAGTATCCACCCTGACTCGATGTTCAAATGAATATTACGATTGGCATTGGATATCATATTTTTAATTGCTGTAAGTAAAAATAATAATATTAATACAAAAGAAACATAGAGTATGGTATAAAAGCCAGGTTGAGTTTCTGCTGGTTTAAGGATCTCCGAGTTCTAACTGGAAGCATGTTGTAAAATATCTAACACGATTTGCTGTGTCGGTGCAAAATCCATATTCATGACATAACAGCTGATCTTGTGCACACTAAAAATTTACACGTTTTAACCGTAATGTTGCAGAATGAGTTTAAACTTAAAAATATTGCGGTCTGACTTACGTGTCAAACATAGATAAAGGAAGATGGTGTCAAATTATTAACTTCCAAAGCATTCCAAAGTAAAAGCGAGGTTATGAGCACCATGACGGCCTGGTGACGGCTACCAGTACCAGTTACCATATTTTTTTTAAAGGTTCTCTAAGTTTTAAACGTTATTTTGCTTCATCAGTTTTATTTGTGTCTTTTAATGTGAACCACACCACTATTGGAACTGTATTCGTAAGTTTGAATTCGAAAATTTGAATTACTTTGTCCTATTCTAATTGGCCACAGTATATTACAATGTGATTGGTAATTTGAGCTATCCTTGTTCTGATTGGCTGTAGGTGGATCTGCAGCTAGACGCTCGTTTCGTTTCACAGGTAGTTTGACAGAGGAGAGCGTGCAGTTCGCGACCATTGTACTCCACACTTTAACACGTAACGTAATTTGACAAACTGCGGCGTCAAGAGAACGTACAATTCGCGCTCATTGTGTTCCAGGCTTTACGCTCAGATCAATCGGAGTGTTTTGTTTTTCTCACTCTTACGTGCAATGAAACGCAGTCTCTCTCCCTCACACTTTTGAACAGACCGCTCGGCGACCGTCAACGCGAACTCACCCTATACAAACCGTTCGTAAACCGCGTCATTTTCGTACGGTTCGAGAATCGGGTCCTTGGGCGTTTTGAAAAATTTACATTGAATTTTTATGCTCGAGAAAACGCCAAAAGTCGTCACTTTTGCGCTGGTTACGGGGCGCTGAGTGAAATGCACTGTCATTACTGTCAGTCTATGTATGCTGTCAGTCAAAGTGAGTTCACGCAAAATTAATTAATAAGACTTTTATTTTAAAAAGCTTTCATGTTACAAGTTACATAAAAGAGTTTTGACTTTTGGTAATGTAAAACATGTTAAAAAGGGCGTTGATAATTACGCACAATGAGAAAAGAAGCTTTATTATACATGTTGTAACTTACCACAGAAATTCTGAGTACATGCAGGATGCAGGTAAGATTTTAATCTAAAACCGTAATAGTTTACTGCTAAATTAAGTTGTCGAAATTGGACATAATAGGTCTGTTCCTGCAACGTTCTGGACTAGTTTGAAACTTGAAACTGTCAAATATATTCGTCCATCGAATTAATCACCGCTTTCAAGAACTGCCTTAAATGTGAAACTTTTAGCGTTTTCCACTGGCTGCACTAGTGTGCACTGAGTGTATTTTCATCTCGGTTCAGCTTTATGTAATAAAACGAGATAGAGATATCCTGAGTGTCCACCGGTGCAGCGAGTAGAAAACGCTATTTGATCGGCGCATGCTTCTAACGGTTTCGAACCAGTCAGGGACTGCTGCAGGAACAGACCTAAATACTCCACCTTAATCCAACGTAAATAATTTTCAGGTCCAGTTTTACAATCTTGGAATAAGGACGGAATAACTGTTCGTCGAATATCCTTTATTGTTCCTCCATATCTACGTCACGTTATTCTAATAATAATGCTTATCCGACGATTGTAAAATCGGGCGTCAGTATGCTCAAATTTTTACAACAATAAAGGCCGATTTATAACTCGATTTTAATCGCAATCGCAATTTTAGCCGTAATCGCAACAAAGTTGAAAGATACGGTTTTCTGTGTTTAATTTATAACCCAATCGCAACCGCAATCGGAATCGTAAGGATCGTCAGAAGTTCGTCAACTTTTATCTCTTACAACCCGATCCTTACGATTTACGATCGACCAATGGAAATGCATCGATAATCGAATGAATCCGATTGCTTCCGATAAAATAGTAATTTAGGCGGGCAATTTGGCCGGGATCACAGCCGGTCAGGGTTGCCAATGTCGGGAATTTTTCCCGAAAGGCGGGAATTTTAAGTAATTGAGTGGGTAAAATTTTTAAGCGGGTAAAAACGGGATTTTTCTCTTTTACCATTTTATTTAACTTTTTCCAGACTTGTCTCAACTTTTTTCATTTGCTGCAATTTACAACTTATCAGAAAATATCATTCGCGTAGTTTTCAAGAAGTGGAACTACCTTTTATATCTAAATGCTTGACAGGTTGGCACCTTTTAAAATTGTATTGCTCATGCGCATTACACAGCATCATTCTATCATTCAGTTCATTTGGCGGTAAACGTCGCTTTCGCTTTCGACAGTTCCGGCGCAATAGAAAATCGCAATAAGCTGCATACGGATACAATTTCTACATTACTATCCACCAAAGAGGGGGTGCACGAAGCAGGAGGTATAATAAAATTTGAATCAAATAAAACCATGTTAAATGTTAACATTTGGAAAAAATAAATGTTGTGAATTGTATTTTGTGTTTTATTTTGAATTGTTAGCCAAGAAAAAACTATTCGGGAAATTTAAAGTTCGACTGCGGGTAAAAGCGGGAATTTTAAACATTGGAGTAGGGAATTGACTGTTTAGAGATTGGCAACCCTGCAGCCGGTCATATTTTAGTGTGGTATACGTGTAATAAATTAATAGGTCTGTTTGGTAACATTACACAGGATAGCATTCGTGTAACGAGTGCAGTAACGCGAGTGTAGGAAGTGTACAGCGGTGAAGTTGGTGCTACCAAACTGCTTGAGTGTAGTTTGTGCGGTTTATTTTTCCACGTGTTATAATCGTTGAACTTTGTAAACATCAACTATAACCTAAAATCTTACATGTTATTTCAAAATAGAATTAAAATGCATACATGGCAGTCTATTTTAGTTGTAAACGCATCTGGCGAAAATAAAACCTTTGTAAACGAGTATTTTACGTTTTGAATAAATCATTTTGCATTTCCTTGTGAGATTTAGCAAAACATATCCACGTGCAATCGATCACACAAATGACGTTTAATAATCTATTGCGCATGTCTACCCTATCTGCACTCGTTACTCTTTCTCCCGTGCTGGTGTAGTTTGTGTAACACGAAATACACTACACTAACATAACAAACAAGGTAGTGTAACTGCAATGAATAATACCAAACAGGTATTAAGAAAAAAGTGTACACTGGTTTGCACTAGTGCAGGATAACAAACACACCTAATAATAGCTCCTAAATTCAGAACACCAATGTCATATTACACTGTCAGATATCAAAACTAATTTCTTAACAGCCAGATGACAGCAGTTTTACGACGCCGCTTGCGATCAGTTATAAAATAGTCCAACAAAATCTTTACGATTCTTACGGTTACGATTACGACTAAAATTGCGATTGCGATTAAAATCGAGTTATAAATCGGCCTTAACATTAATTGTTCTTACACGAACTCATCCACCATTCACATGTGACAGAACTGACGAGATTTTAGGTTAAGAAAGCGCCCTGTAAGCAGTGCTTGGCGGAGCACGCGTGAACTGCACTTTTGCCCAGGCCAGATAGAACTCGTTATTTCTCATTTAAGAAGTCCATGGTCGTCCCGTTGCAGGGCGTATTCATATACATTAAAACGAACCAAATATTTGAACGATTATTGAACCACGTATCTACGTGATTTGACAGACTGAAAAGTTAATACGTACAAATTTCTGTTCAATTACTAAATAAAGTTCGTTGATCGCAGGCCAATTAAGGAATAAAATGGTAATTAAAAGCGGGCACGTGACTCCTGAAATTCCTGTATTTTTGTGTGCGCACGCGCAAAATGAAGTGGTAGGCCACGGGCGCGCCTGAAATCTAGTCCATCCGCCATTTTGTTTATACGCGTGATAGAGCGGTTGACGATACGTAAGGGGCGTAAGTACAAACATTATTTCGATAAATTAATTATGCTACACACCATCCACCAAGTCATGCGTTTTTACATAACAATAAACCGTCGAAATTTGCGAAAACACCCTGCAAAGGGAACACGAGACGGCCGCGGAACACATCGAGGTCAAACAAACAAAAACTCGCACTTTTCCCTCTGCGTAAAAGATCCCGACAATAAGGAGATGGGTTGCATGCACATGACACGTAAACGCTTAAGTTAACAAACGTCGATTGTAGAAATTTGTTTTGACGCAAAATGGGGTTTCTGCTCCATCCTAATCGTTTATGTGTCGAACTAGATAATGGATGAACCATCTGGGGGTATGTCTGCGAAGACCGAGCCACCCGAAGACATGGACACGGAAGCAGACATTGAGAACCAAACCACGGAGCTGAAGATCGTCCCGTTGTTTCACGTTTCCGATCCGGACAACATCATCACAACGATCGAAGTTACGACGGACACGGACGGCAACTTTGAAATTAACACGATCGAGCACGGAGAAAACATCGAAGACGTGCAGAAGTATGCGCTCGGGTTCTTTTTTGTTTTCGATTCGCTTTGAAACTCTTTGGTTTCAGTCAAGTCGAACTTGAAATGGAAGCATCCGAGTTCGTGCACGAAGGCGACATCCAGTACGAAATAGAGGCTACCGATGAGGCTGAAACTGAAGAGGACGAGGAAGAGGAAGAGGATCCCGACGACCCGGATTACATAGACGAGAGGGTCAATAAAGTTAAAAGGGAAGTCGACGAGGAAACATATCCGTGTGATCTGTGTCAACGCAATTTTAAAACACCAGCGGTCAGTGTATAATTAGATTAAGATACAAATTAACAGAAGAAATTAATCGTTTATTAAGGCCTATTATTAAGGATTGACAGTCGAAGTTGTATACTCTTTAATTTCGATATTGCATCATGATTTGCATCTGATTTCCGATTTACTTTCAGAGTTTGAAGAGGCACATAACTGTCGTGCACGCTGAAGAATGCAACCTAGATGATCCGCTGGCGCTCGAACTGTGCACGTGCTGCGGCGAGCCAGTCGACTCTGCTTCTGCCCATACGGTAACGAGTGAATTTAGTTTCTGACAATTTTTTTTCTCCGAATTTGTACTTCATACAGACGGGCGACATCAAGTGTCCAGATTGTGACAAGCGTTTCATGATGCAATGCAACTTGGACAGACACCACTGTATAGAGCACGGGGAGGAGGGTCGATACGTCTGCATGGATTGCTCGGAAACTTTTGCAGCAAAATCAGAGCTCATCGAGCACTTGGCGGTTCATCCGCTTACGAAACCGTACTCGTGTAAAGTGTGCGGAAAGGAGTTCACACGAAAGTATCACTTGGATAGGCACATGACACAGAAGGGTTGTGACGGGACTCCTCGGAATCGGTTTCAGTGTCAGGTACCGTTGAATCTCATGATTAAAGCCACGTTAAATAATGGATTTTTCTTTTTAATGTAGGTTTGCTCAAAAGTGTTTTCTCGCAAGGACAATCTCAGAGATCACTTGCGCGCTCATGCGGGCCAAGTCAAAAAGAAGAAGGTGTTCGTTTGCTCGTATTGCCACAGGGAATTTCAGGGATCAGCTTTACTGTCGGTTCACATGCGCACACACACAGGTCTGTTGTTAGTGATTTACGAGTGATCATTAAAATAAGAGGGTGTGCTTGTAGGTGAAAGGCCTTACGCGTGCGATTTATGTCCTAAACGATTTCCTTCCAGCGGTGCTATGAGGAAACACCGGAGGATGCACACCGGAGAGAAACCGTATGAGTGTAAGCAGGTGAGATGATGAGATTGATTCCGGGGAAGTGTGTTCGTAAACGTGTTTGTAGTGTCACAAGAGATTCGCTGCGAAAGAAACTTTAAATCGCCACGTACGCACGCACACGGGTGACAAGCCACACAGCTGTCAATTCTGCGGAAAGAGTTTCATACAAGCCGCACAACTGCGAGCGCATATTTTCCACCACACCGGAGAGAATGCGTTCACGTGCCCCCATTGTAATCGTGCTTTCAACCGAAGGGTGAGGCTCACAACGCACATTCAATTCGTGCACGAGGGGGCACAGCCGATGCAGTGCCCGCAATGTGAGAAGACCTTCTACAGGAAGGAAGACCTGCAAAGACACAACCTCCTTCACAGTGGTGTTAAACGTAATGACACGTAAATGATTTATTATTTTTTTAATGAATTCATGTTTTTGCGTAGCTTTCGAGTGCGACGTTTGCCACAAGAGTTTCGCCGTAAAGTCCTCGTTGAAGCTTCACAAACTGACACATCGTAAGGAGCCACCGTGTAGTTGCGACGAATGCGGAAGAGCTTTCATCAGACAGGATTGCCTCTTGAGACACATGAGGGCCAAACACAGGGACGTCTTGGAGGATATTTTGGCCGGTGCCGAGAAGAAACGTCTGCAACAGCAGCTGTTGAGTGTGGCTCAAGATGTGGCTGCCGGAAATAAACTGAGCTTAGCTCAGAACGGCATCTGGAACGAACTGACACTTACAGACTCCATCAAGGAACTCCTAACGCTTTTGGTCGATGAGACTACTTTGAAAGCGTTCGGCTGGCCGGATGTGCCCGTGGATAAGATGTTGGATGCCGTTATCAGGAGATGCGGGCACAAGCCTGCATCGGAAGAGGATTTCGATTACATCGGGCGAATGCGTGAGAATGCCAAGTTGTTATTCACAGTGGTCATCGACGATGATGCGATCAAGGCACTTCTTAATAACCAAACGGTGGATGAAGTCATACTGCACGTTCTAAGATTGGCCAGAAACGAATAAGTGAAAGTAGGAGGTATACAATTTTATTTCTTTTTTTGTAACTTTTAATTTGCGCATTTACTAGCGTGTATTTGTACCTATGTAGGAGGTTAATATGTTTTTAGAATTCACACTTTTAAATTGGACGACTAGGCGTTTTATTTCGTTTTACATTTACGTATACATTTTATATACTTACATTTGATAATCTTTCATAAAAATAATAGGAACAATAACAATATTATTATGGCTATTATGCGAGTGTGTCTGATGTTGTCCCTTCCTTTTTATTCAAAATAAAATCAATATTTTCGTGTAATCAGTTTTTTTTTTTTAATGCTCACTTCGAAATTAAACCTCACTTTCAAGTTTTGCTTTAGCCAAATCACTAATTATTTAATTTAAAGTTTCTTGAACATAATTAATTAAGGTCCAGTTGTACAGGCTGGATCAATTTCGATGTCTCTTATGGGCATCTCTGTAACTATAAGAGATAGAAAAAAAACTAGTGGCCAAGTCTCGATCTCAAAAGAGATAAAGTTAATAGTGTAAATAAAAATTTGCCATCTTCTTTTGTTTTCGAGTTATAAGCCAAAATTGAGATTTTCGACTTTTCGTCAATCGGTCATATCTCGTTTATTTTTGCAGATATTAAAAAACTGTTTTAACATTATTAGGACACTTTCTGGAATACAATTCAGTGGTGTAGTTGGTTTTTTGATATTTAATTAAATTTTCGAGTTATAGCATAAAATTATATTTTTTTAAATGGAAATCATAGTAGGCAATGTCATCATTAAATAGAGATTTTTCTGTTTTCAAAAATATACATATACTTTGTTGGGTTTATTCTTACAGTTAATAAAATAAAATGCCTTTTTTTATTATTTTTGGTGCATTATTTTCTTGGTAGGCTAGTTTCAACAATGGCCGACAATTTTCTTTTGTTTTTATTAAATATTAACAAAGATTTGATGATTGGGTACTTGTTTATTTAATGAGAACTTTTTTTTATTTTTGTTATTTTTTTAAATTGTATAAATTTGTCGATCGTCTCTTGTTTTATTTTACGTCAAGAATTGCGCAACTGTCAATTCTTAATTTTAGAAAATTTGTTTATTTATTGAGATTTTTTAATTTTTTTTATTTGTTTTTATTTTTGTTAAATTTATAAATTTTCTTTATTTATTAATCGATCGTTTTTTGTTTTATTTTGCGTCAAGAATTGCACAATAATTGTCAAACGTTTTAAAATAATTTGAACCCAGTTTTGTTTCATTTTGAATTTCATTTTTAAATTTTTTTTTATAAATTTGTATTTTGTTCTATTTTAATTGTTAATTCTGAATTTTAGAAAGTCGAACCAGTTTTGTTTATTTAATGAGAACTTTTTTATTTTTGTTATTTTTTTAAATTTTATAAATTTGCCGATCGTCTTTTGTTTTATTTTATGTCAAGAATTGCACAACTGTCAATTCTTAATTTTAGAAAATTTTGTTTAATGAGATTTTTTAAATTTTTATTTGTTTTTATTTTTATGTTATTTTTGTAAAATTCATAAATTTTCTTTATTTATTAATCGATCGTCTTTTGTTTTATTTTGCGTCAAGAATTGCACAATAATTGTCAAACGTTTTAAAATAATTTGAACCCAGTTTTGTTTATTTTATGAGAATTTAAAAAAAAAATTTTAAATCATGATTTTCAAAAATAAAAATCGCTTGAATAAAATTAGTGGTTTTAAACATAATTTTGATTTAAATTAGCACAACTCCGATTTAAACCGTTTTAATAAATCTACCGAAATTCAGAGACATCTACCGAAATTCTTTAGAACTACTCGAAATGTACGTTTGTCGCTTAGTCGGTTGGCACACTGTTGTCGAGTGCCGCCCACAGTCCCCACAAGTCCCCACATATTTATGATTTTAACCTAATAAATCTATCGTGCAACGTCCAAGAGTGTAAGTTATTAGGAATTAAATAAAATAAATTTTGTATCATTTATTTTCAATTTTGGGAGTGCGAGTAAATAACAGTAATTTCATTACTCTTGTGGGTAAGAGCGGGTTTTTTAAAATTTGAAAAGGGTAATCGGCTTAGAGTGAATTGGCAACACTGACAAGAGTTGATATTTAATAAAAAAAAGTGTTTTGTTGAAACCAGCCTACTAAGAATAGAATGCACCCAAAAATAATAAAAAAGGCATTTTATTCTATTAATTGTAAACAAATAAATCCAACGAAGTATATATTTTTGAAAACAGAAAAAAAATCTCTATTTAACGATGGCATTGCCTACTATGATTTCCATTTTAAAAAATATAACTTTATGTTATAACTTTTATTAAATATCAAGAAACCAACTTCACCACTGAATTGTATTCAAAAAGGTGTTCTAATAATGTCAAAACAGTTTTTTAATATCTGTAATAATAAACGAGATATGCGCGATTGACGAAAAGTCGAAAATGTAAATTTTTGGCTATAACTCGAAAATAAAAGACGATAGCCAATTTTTGGTTAGTCTATCGACTTTATCTCTAAAAAAGAGGTCGAGACTTGGCCACTAGTTTTTTTCTATCTCTTATAGTTACAGATATGCCCATAAGAGACATCTAAATTGATCCACCCTGTACGTATTCCAATTTAAGCCAAAGTTTAAACCCTTAACGATTGAATTGAAATGACTGTAGTTATGAGTTTAAGGTTCAGCTTAAATTTAATCAATAAATAATAATAAACTGGCATTGTACTTACAACTGGGCCTAAATAATATAACTGTGTTTGTCAGTTATGGACAGTTAAAAATTACAAATACAAAAAGAAGGCAAACACAAAAGATATTACGAGGAGAATAACATCACAAACTCATTATATGTATATATTAAAAACTTATAAGCAAAATGGGTCTAGGTTTTATAAAATCCTTTAAACAAAATGAGATCCATAAAAATAAATACTCTGCGAAAAAAAACTGTGGAATTACATAACTTTATCGGGTGACATAAAATAAATTAGTACATACAATAATAATAATAATAATAAAGTACATCTTGCATTACGCTTCCTAGTTGTTCAATAACAATAAATAACATTCAATTTAAATTCCTAAAGAAATTGACAGTAACAAAATTACATGAAGAAATAAAAATCAATTACTTGCATTACATTTCACACAATCCGACTCTAATTTCTTCCCCATTTTTTTAATTACATAACGAATTACACAAAGAACTTTTCTCGTTTAAAATTGATATGCAAAATGTAAGCCGTACTTACCTAAACACTGTAATTTTGTTACTGCAATTTTAATTCACCTACTTCCGCTCGGGTGTATCAAAATCTTCGAATTGTTCAGTCCATTTTAACTCGGTAGTTTTCGGCGAGACTTTTCCCCTAGTAACCAAATTCACGTTACCACCAGTGTCCTTTCCACTGAAGAAGTCGTCGTCGAACGGATCGTCCTCTCGTGCGAAAATATTTACAGATTCCGACTTTTTCAAGTTGACGTCGGCTCTCAGGTTGTTGGAGAGCCGATTCTTCATCAAGATTTTCTTGCGTGAGCCGTTGCTTTGACTGAAGTTGTTGGTGTCGTCCTCGTTCAGGTTCACCTCTTCTTTAATGCTCGATATGCCTGTGGGTTCTTGCATCTCTGATTTATCAGTGGGCGAGAAATCGTCTTCGAACAGAGACTTCTGTTTCGCTTGATACCTCGCAGACTTCAGTTCTTTAAAGCTCGGTTTTACAACACGTACTTCTGAATCGTAACTTTTCGTCAGACCACCGAGCCTCGGGTCTTTGCTCGCGTAAATCTTCTGCCGTACGTTCTTGGCCTTGTTGATGATGGTCGGTGATTCGGCCTCGGAGGTTTCGAAGTCGTTCTCGAAGGTGAAACTCTGGTTGACGCACGTCGTGGTTTCCAACACGACGAAATCGTTTTCGAATAAAGACTGAGGCCCCTTCCTCACGTCTTCGCTTTTCGGACTCTCTTTGCTCTTCTTACTACGACTAGATGCGGTGGAAGCTTTTTTATTGCTAAGTTCTAACTTGGTACTTTCGATTTTCTTGGAAGATGAATCACCTTCGCAGTGCCCCCCCTTCGCGTGGTGGTGCTGCTTCGGACGCGTCCTCAAGGTCAAACCCGGATCGGGTTTGTGTCGGTTGTCGAACTGGGATTCCCTGCTTTTTGAGCGCCTGTTCGATTTGTATCGTCTGTCTCGTTCACCGTCGCTGCCACCTAAGAAACGAACGTGTGAAGATGAGACTTACTGTTGAGATTGCGGTGGGGGTTTACCGGTTCCCAAAGTGTACTGGCGGGGCGGCTTCATCTCACCGGACTTCCTTTCCATTTCCGAGGCACTGCTGGGGCGCTTCCAATTTCGCTTCGCGGTCAGATAATGCGGCATGTGAGTGTCCTCGGGTTCGTTGGGGTACTCGTCTTCCCAAGGCGAGTCTTGCGAGTCTCTGCTGTAAAAGCGGTCGTCGTGCTTTCGGTCTCGCCATTTGATTGGGGGAACATCAGACCAACGTCCACTACTGTACCTACTTGGATGTTTATCTAAACAAGAGAAAATCATAAATCAATTTTTTAATTAATTGATTCTTAGACTTGCCCGTTTCACCTTGATCCCAATCGGGGCAACACCAACGATCTCGATCGACTTCGCCGCGTCTCCTGCGGTGCTTCCTATCGTCGCCCCAATCATCAGCCCAACGCTCTTCACGCTCGGCTTCCCGACTACCGTGGCGATCCTGCCAGTGAAACCTACTCGGGTGTTCTTCTTCGTATCTAAAAATAAAATACTAGCAACACCACAGCTTTAACCTTCAAGGTTAAATGTTCCTACTCAAAGTCGTCCTCCTCATCCCAACTGTCCGTATGCCTTCGGTCTTTGTGCCTTTCAAACGAGTGCTGCCTTCCATGTCTCGAGGACCACATCTGCTTACTATGATCCCGCATGTCCCTCCTCCTACTCGGCTCCTCCTCCCAAGGACTTACGTCCCTGGAACTAGACGAGTGGCCCCCACCGCCGACCACTTGTCCGACGTGCGACGACCAATGTCCTTGCTGCCTCCTCCGCCTCGGCCTTTCGTAGCATGCGTAGCATTCGTCCTCGTAACTATCGGCGGACCTTCGATTCGGCGGATAATACTGAACTTCCGGCTCGGCGGAAGTATCCCACCACCCTTCCTGGTCCCGCCTGCGTCTGCTCCACTGCTCCTCGCCACTGCCCGAATCGACGCGGGGCCTCCAGTCGGGCGGCGAGCCGTTGCCGAACTCTTTCGAATCGCTGGACCACGGGGAGACGCCCTCCTCGCTCTGAACGTTCTGTTTCTCTTTGGCTTCGGCCAGATTCGGTTGATCAAAAATGGCCCAGCTTTCACCTGCGGTATCGTTGTCTTTCTTTGCGACCTCGGAGGCGCTCCCCGTGTTGTCGATTTCCGGTGAACTCCCGCTGATCACGTCGGAGAGCGAACCCGAAGTCAAGCGCGTGTTATTCTGCACGATTTCGGTCACCGCCACCGGCACGGGGCTCTTGATTATTTTATTAACCTTGACGTCGCCGTACTCGATGACTTTATCCTTCGACTTGTCCTTATCGATGAATTTCTCGGTGTTGATTATGTTCGCTTCGTTCTCGATCTGTTCGTCTAAATTATTTTGATCGGTGATCTCTTCTTCTTCCTCTTGTTCCTCCTCCTCCTCGTTCTTATCGTTTTCTTCGATCGACTTGTCTTTATCGTTTTGTTTAACTTCGATTTCCACGATTTCGCGCAGCGCCGCATACTTGTCGATGACGACTCCCTCTTCATCTTGGTTTACGTTGTTGTTAATTTTCTGTTGCTCGACGCTTTCTTTCTCTTCCGTAATCTCCCGAGGCTCGGAGTCGATTTTCGTTTGTTTAATCTCCTCCTGCAGCAGCTCTCGGAAGACCGCGTAACGATCGTAGGTCTCGCTGGTTTTATTGAAGTTATTGAAGTTGGCAAAGTCGGCTTGGAACGGAGCTTCGGCTTCCGTCTCGGTTTGCGTGTCTCTTGCGGCGTTGCTCTTGATGAAATTCGATAGATAATTTGTAAGCTGCACTAAAGTCATGTTGCTCAGTTGACCGGCCGGGATGTTGAGTTTAGAGGCGAGTTGGTTTAAACCGCTCAACGTTAACTGGCTCAGGGTTATGTTGAGGCCGTCCAGGGAGTTTTTATCGCTCGAAATGCTCGTCGTTATGTTGGGTTTGGATTCGAGGTAAGAAGCGACGGTCACTTGAGATAAATTAGGTGAGGTGCTCTTGCGGTTCACCTTCTGAGGTGGCGGCAAAAGTATCTGCCCCACCCCGCCTTTCGGTTCTTGCCACTCACCTCCTTTAGGTTTTGGAAACGAAACGGGCGTCAAGTAGTCCTCCTCATCGGTTGGAACGTTAAATTGCTTTTTCGGTCTCTCCGGTAGAAAATCAGATTCGAATTTTGATTTTCTAGCCGGTACCGGCAGCGGGGGGCTTTTTTCTAAACTCCTGTTATACTCAAGACTGTTAGATGCTGTCTCGTAATTATCCATGAAGTCATAGTGTACGTCTTCCGCGTGCGGTGGACGAGGTGGTGGTTTCACACAGATTTCACTCGGGTGTTTTTTTGGTGGTAAAGGTGGGGGTTTTATTTGCGCGAGATTATTGGTTGGCCTCGGCGGAGGCTCCGGGGCACATTCCGATTCCGAAGACAAATCTAAACTAGGATTCTCGTGCAGCTGCATCACTCCGAACTTCTTATCGTCGAAGTGAACGTCGAAAGTGTTCTGTTTTGAGAACTGCAAGCTGCGCGGTAAAGTCCCCACCTTTTCCAGCATGGAACTCTTAGGTGACTTGGCCAGCGAGTTCCCGCTGTTAAAAATAGTCTGCAAGTCGGCCTTAACAGGAAATTTAAATTGCTCGGAGAAGTCATTCCGCGCATCTTTATTAAAAATACCATCCGTCTCGAACGGATCCTGTTTCGTGAAATCCGCTTCAGCGAACGGATCTGTTTTCACAAATGGATCTTCGCCAAACGGATCTGAGGGAAACAAGTTAGGACTTGTAGACAGGTTATTTTGTTTTTTGGTTTCAAAGTTAGTCGGAAATGTTAGTGATTCTTGCGGCTGACTTTCTAACACTAGATCGTTAAGTACTTTTTTTGGAGGGTTTTTAAGCTCTTGGAAAAAGTGCTTCTTGTCTACATACGGTTTGAATTTACCCGTACCTACAAAAACAACACAATGAAATAGTTAAACTACTCTTTCATTGTGATACCATCATCTAAATCATTGTTTTTTTTTTTCAATTTAATTTTACTTTTTAACTATTTCTCATCGAACTGTTTCGACTGTAATTATAAATGCGTAATATGTGGTGGGTTATGCATTAAAACATTTCTTACTAACAAGGAAGTGTAATGATCTGTGAATCTGAGATTTTCATCAAAAATTGTTGAAACGATAGAAGGATGATCCTCATAAATAAACGTTAAAAAAATATTGGCAAACAAACTTCCAAACTTATGACAAAATTTATATAATTTATATTTTTGGGTTTCTTTCTTCTTCTCATTTTGGCAGTTGGGTCAGACACTCAAGTTGTCAGTACTTGTTTTTCTTCTTTTTTTATCTCAAACATTTAAAGTCATGATTTAATTTTAGATTGCGTTATAAAAAGAATTATTTCATTGATTCTGTCTAGATTGAAATTAAATCTGAAATTTTAGGTCTGTTCGTAGTGCAGTTTGTAACTAGTTTGCAACCGTTTGAAATATGCACCAATGAATGTTTTGCATTTAACGCAACTGACAAATTGATGATTACTTCGATGGGCGACTCGTTCTGACGGTTCCAAACTAGTTACAAACTGCACTACGAACAGACCTTTTATTTTATTAGCTTGATGACGACCAGTATTACCAACGTGCAGAAAACAGAAATCCCTCAAGTGTTGCCAAAAATCTCTTTTCAACATAGAAAATCCCTCAATTTGTCAATTTGTTAATTCGTGCACAGTACACGGAGAAACCCATGTTGTTTACCGTAAATAAATTAATATCTTTAACTTAATTTATTTCATTCAAAAAATTCATGGAAAAATCGTATTTTCAACGAAGCAAAAAATTTGTTCAGAATATTTTTTTAAAGCAACAAATTTGCTTTTTTGAATGATTTTTCAATGAAATTATATATTAAAATAACAAAAATGCTTATTTCTTTGTTAATATCACACAACCGTTCTTTTGTTTGAAGTAAAGTTTTGTTGACTTGACTAAATTCTAGTAACTGAAATATTTACATATTTGACATGAATGAAGAATTGTTTGCTGCTGTTTAAACGAATAATTTAGTTGAGTTGACAATTTTGTTTCATTTAACAAAATCGGTTTTTGCGTGTATAAGAAACACAATAGCGTCACACGAGTATAAAACCAAGTTCACAATGACTTAACGTAACAAAATTAATCACTTAATAAAAGTTGGAAACACTCTTAAGAAATGTAAGCGTACTAATTGGCTAATTCTATTAATTTACTTTTCTTAAGTGGACATCTTCCATTTTTAGGTTAACCCTGTTAAGTACATTCAATCAACAGCGTTCTAAAACAATATAGTGAGTGTAGTCTTTGAGTCTTGGACTTAAGCAAAAGAATTTTATCCTTTATTAACCTAGACAACCACTAACAATTTGCAAATACTTGCGCAAGCAAAGAACAAAAAATTCCTTCATTGTGAACACACAAATTAACACTCTAATTTCCTTAATTTAATTTTGTTACGTTAAGTCATTGTGAACGGGCTTTAACTGTCACATTTGCCATTTTGTTTGATATCTACCGATTTGCAAATTACATTACATTTCCATAAGGGTATCAAACAGTATGGCGGCTTTTTTTTGACACTGACACATAAGTGATGCTACTGGGTAATTACTTATACTGTAATTCGGGAATAAATTTGACGTTGGTTGACGACAACACAAAAACGACAACCAGTGTTGCCAACGTGTAAAGAACAGAAATCCCCCAAGTGTTGCCAAAAATCTCTTTTCAACATTAAAAAAAAATTCTTCAATTTGTCAATTTGTTAATTCGGAAATAAAATTAAAACAGAAACGTAGAAATTCATTAAAAATACAACAAGTTAAACAAAACAAACAAAAGAGGGTCGTTTTTACAGAGCAATTTGGTTGATGAATATGTAAATGAAAAAATAAAAACAATTTGAAAAGAGTGGTGACAAAACAAAAAGAAGCAAAATTCCAAATATTAATAAACAAATTTAAAAAATTAAAAGAACGACGAGAGGTCAAAAGAGAAACGAATTAACAGAATTAAACAAATACGAATTAATAAAATTTTAAAAATAAAAACAAATCACAATCGATTTTACAGTACTATTCAGTTGATTAATAAATTTAAAAAAATAAATGCTCGGAAGGAAAGGCGACAAAACAAAGAAAACAAATTTTGAAAAATATAGAACGATGAAAATAAAAAAATAAATAAAATGAAGAGAACCATAAGAAAGCAAAAGAAATACATAGTAGAATAAAAAAAAAACTAATAAAATGGTAAAAATAATAAAAACAAAAATCAATCGATTTAAATTAATAAATTTTAAAAAAGGAAAGGTGATAAAACAAAGAAAACAAATTTTAAAAAATATAGAACGATGATATAATAAAAAATAAAACAAAATGAAAAGAACGATGCGAGAGCAAAGAAAACTAATTACATAATACATACAATATTTTTAAAATATGAAATATGTATGTAATAAAATTTAAAAAATAATAAAAACCAAAGTCAATCGATTTTACAGCACAATTCAGTGGATTAATAATTTTTTTTAAAAATGTTTGGAAGGAAAGATGACAAAACAAAAAAAAAATTAAAAACAGACGATGGGGTAATAAAAAATAAATAAAATGAAAAGAACGATGATGAGGGGACAAAGAAAACTAATTAATAGAAATTTAAAAAAATACGAATAAAATTTTAAAAATAATAAAAACAAAAGACAATCGATTTTATAGTGCAATTCAATGGAACACAATTAATAAAAAAAAAAAACTATTTGGGAGAAAATAGCCATTTTTTAACAGATGGCGTTGTTGAATGTGTTACAACAACGCAAGTCAAATTTAGTTACCGTCCAAAAATGATTTGTCAGTTGAAACTTTGCTCAACGGATTGTGCTTTTTCAACCTAACCTGTCGAAAACTAGTGAATCGCCCTCGCAAAAACAAATAAAAAGAAGACCATCGCATCGGGAACAGATGGCGGTGTTGGATGTCTTATAATAACGCAATAAATAAGTTTTAAAAACATATTTTGCAGAGCGTATCAGCATTTTACGGGGTGCCCCTTTTAAATCGTGACCCCTGAAGATTCTAATCAAATCAGAAATAATTTCTTGAAGTACTAGAAACACGGAAGTAGAATGAGTTGCCTACTTTCAATTTTTAAGGCGTCTCGATTTAAAACTTTATTTATTTATTTTGAAAATAAATTTTCGGAAACGAAACGTTTTGAGTCGCGTAAAAATTAAGGAACTTTGTATTTTAAAGTTCGTACATACATAACCTCAAGCATACGCGATTTGTTACAGAAGTGAATTCCTAGCACTTACATAAAAGAGCAACTTTCAGCTGTCTAGGGGCTTTCAACTTCCAGTTTCTTTTTACGCAATAACACTTGAAAATCCTTTTTTTTTTTGGAAAAAATCCTTCAATCCCTAATGATTTGAAAAAAAAAGCCCCTAGAAAAGGATGTATCACTCAAGTTGACAACATGTATAGCAACATTTTTGACACTTCAAATTACAAAAGTAATCTCCAAATTGACATTTCCTTGACATTGCCTGCGTTCAAGTAACCGGATCACTTTAATAAAGCAATATGCTTTATATGCTACATCTAAGCGTAGCATTACAGCTTAAGTAATTTCTAACCTCTACAATTAAAAACCAGTTCAGGTAATTTAAAGCGCTACAACTTTATGCAGTGCTGCAATGCTACAATTAATTCTTTGCTCGAACACTGTATTTGTTGGCATCTCAAATCATAAACATAACTTCCAAATTGGCATTTATTCGAAATTGTTTTAAGCGCCAACCAATGTCACCAACCACCACATAACAAAATAAAATTTTGAATTACACTTGCCCATTAGAAATCTGGACGCGTGCGCTAAAATCATATCTTATGAAACTTTTTTTTAAATATAACATTTATTGAAGTTTGAGCCATTTTTCATCAAAATTTCAAATTCACAACGCCCCTATATCTCCTTGTAAGTTAAGAAATCCAAATTTCATTGACCAATAAAATCTTAAGTGAAACAGCAATAAGAAGAAGCACTCTGTTAATTATACCACACAGTTTCTATATACATATTAGAAAAAAATTAGTAATCACATCTGTTAAAATATAAGACTCGCATGCTAAAACACAAAATGAGATGAAATGTTTAAGAACGATTAAAAAGAACTAAACGATAATAAATTACCTAACGGGTCCAAGTCTGTGAAGACGTCGAACTGCGACAGGATTTCCTTCTTTGTCACTTCGTGTTGATCCTGTATGGGTTCCGGTACCAAAGGTGGATCCTCGAATAAACTAGTGGAAGGCGTAAACCAATCGCCACTGGTGGGTTCTTCATGTGAAGTTGCAAACTCGTTCGAGTAGTTTAACTCCTTCGAAGTGTCCGCTTGTGCTGCTTCGGTGGTGTGCGGTGTTTTCGGGCTGAATAAGCTGCTCGATTCTGAGCTCCGACTGGCCCTGTCTTTCCCCGAAGAAGGAGGCGGAGGCAGAATCGGTTTCTGCTATTGAAGACACCGACTAGAATAAAAGAATGAACGGTATAAAATCCGAATGCGACTTACAGGAAATGGTGTGAAGCTATCGCCGAAAGGATCGTCTTTAGAACCAAAGGGATCCGACGGTGTAATTCGTTCCATCTGGTTGAGCCCCTGTTGTAAGCTGTTGAGTTCCAGTTCTAAATCTACTAGGTCGGCGACTGCTGGCGTTGGACGTTCAGTGCTGCTCAAGTTTGTTTTGGTTTCTGTACTGGTCTTGTTGCTGTCAAGGGGAGTACTATGCGACTACAACAACATCAAGTGTTAACCAAAAAGAAAAAATGTGGTGAAGTGTGGGAATTACTTTCGAACTTGATATGCTGGTTTCAGAAAAGAGAGGAGACGTCCCGTAACGGTTCTTATCCAAGTGTTGCTTCGCGAGCTCAATCTCTTTTTTTTTCAAAGCGAAAACAACCTGAAATAGATCCCTCATCGCAA
Source organism: Dorcus parallelipipedus (assembly GCA_958336345.1). Lineage (NCBI taxonomy): Eukaryota > Metazoa > Arthropoda > Insecta > Coleoptera > Lucanidae > Dorcus > Dorcus parallelipipedus. The sequence continues at coordinate 41,821,821 of OY284479.1, forward strand.
TTACAACCTAAAATTATTTCAACGTACATGACATAGGATAATCATTGTTTGGATTGTGTTCACCTGGCTGGCCGCCTTGTCGGTTTTTATTCCGAAAAACCGATGGCCCGTGTCGGGAGACCCGAAAATGTAGCCGAAAGCCCTCGAATCCGTCATATCCTGGGCTATAAAGGAGATCTTATGTACGGGATGGTGATACAAAGAATCCTGCAACGAACCAACGGATGTAACACTGATTGTGTCGATTAAAAAGGAGCTTACGCCGGTCTTTTCATCTCGCAGCCTAAGTCCATCGATTGCAATGTTTATTGTAATCCGTTGCTTGTGCTCACCGGCCGCCCTGATTGCCGTTTTGAGATCTGACAGCGCTTCCTGGCACATGCGATCACCTCTCGCCTCTGACACTTCCAGGATGCCGATCAGTTTCGCTTTGAAGCTTACCCCTTCTCCCAGGAAGCGAGATGTCTCATTTTTATCTGGAAATTAAATTCATCAAACATACGCAAAGTATGCGCACACAAGATAAAGGTGACTCGTGTTAATCCCACAACTATAAAGAGTTTATGATTATGATTAAAATTAAATTAAAAAACAGAAAAATACAATGGCATTAGCTTGAGATGAGGTTCGGTGTAATTCATATTCAATGATTAAATGATCTATTTTAATTTGCTATAAATATTTACACTGGCATAAAAATTATGATTGCTTCTGTGGTTTATGTCATGGTCTGATTACTTTTTAGAAATTGAAGGTTTTAATTTATTATTTGTTTGGAGCAGTTTGAGGAAGAGAATCAGTTTCTAAATTCAACTTTTGTGATTGCAGAATGTAAAAGTCTTGACACACTTAATTAAAAAGGAATGGAATGCGAAAAATACCTTTTAAAAACGATCCAATCTGCGATTCCTTTATGTAGCAATGTATCATAACTATACAGGAATATCAACTAACTACTAATTACAACTGATCAGATTGAATTTTAAATTATTTACATAAAACATTAGCGTGATTAGATAGACTAGTATGTCTGAAAATAACATTATTAGGTACTTTTTGCTTCTTTAATGAATGATGTGAAATATATACATTATATTATTATGTAATAAATAATGTGAATTACATAAATTATGTGTTCTTCCTGAAAATGATTTATGCACCATGCAATTCTTATTACATAATAGCAGCATTTTTTGTTGTAAAATGTAAACAAAAGGGCAAAAAAAAGTGTGTTACTCACATTTCAAGGGACTTGTTTTCTTCCGTAGCGTTTGCATTTTTTGAATTATGTTTTATGTACCTTACACACAATAGAATTTAAATAATTAATAACTTTAGCCATCTGGTATTAAGCAATCACAATATATCACATCAGTTATTACTTCTTCAACACTTTCCATAATTCCTAACAGTATAAGAACAATGCCCCAGGTTTTACCAAGCGCGGATGCTACATTTTTGCCACAGTTCACAGCTTAATTCTGCATTAATTCTTTCTATTGATCAAAGAATCCATTGATCTACTCTACACGTAGGGGTGTAGCAAGCCTAAGGGGTGATCCAAATTTCGCACATGCTCAGTTGACAGGGGGGTATATTGATTGGGGAAGTTTTTGAAACTTTGCCTGAAGTTTCGAACGCTCGCGAAAACGCGAGTTTAAATCGAAATTCGTTTAAAATATGAATAAACACTGACAGTCATTGTATTTACCACCTACAAGTGCCAAACCTAACCAACATTTTTTTTTAATACAAAATTCAAAGCTTACCTCGTAACGAGTACATATTTTCTTAAGCTCTCGCATTCTCTGACAATTTTATTCTTGAGAATAAATCCATCTGCCAAACTGAAGACTCATGTTCAGCCACTGGGTGTTGAGGAACTTTTATTTTGGCATTTTTACAGTTACGCCACAAACCTCGTCGACGTGCAAATCGAAATCTTCAGGAATTAAACTGCTGCCTGAAGTTCAAGTGCTAGAATTTAAAATAACGCGGTAATAAACTATTCGCTGATAAACCACTGATAATTATTTAAATTAGAAATAATCACAATTGTATTTACAAACAAAGTTTCGGGGCGACATCTATTGGGCCTTGCGCCCAAACAGAACGAAGTCCGAGCCAAACTTTCTTTAACATTGGATGTTTTAAATACAAACCAAACTTACTCGACGAATAACCAAAGAAAAATTAATGTCATATTTAAACAAGTTTACTGAACACGTACATTAATACACGATATTTTTTAAAACTAAACGATTAGTGGCGACCTCTGGTGAGTTTATAATGCAGGCATAACGAAACATCAGTAATAATTTTTTTAAAGTGATCTAAATAGATTCAAATGACGATTAACGTTAACTGATATCAATAAACATTAAAAATTCAAAGGAATTATAACAGTACGAGAATTCAAAGTCATCAAATGAGATATTGGATCATTTGTTCGTTGGTTAAATTTGACAGTTCGTTTTCGGCGCGAATTCGTATTAACCCTAACCTATCTTTATCCTCAGTTTGTGACCGGTCCTGTCGACGAATATTTAAAAAGAAAATAAGTGTTTTAAGCTCATATTCCATCACTTTTTTAAAATGTCTTCGCCGAGGGGCTCTCGAACTCCCAGAAGAGACCCTCCTGGTACTCCATCGAGACAAGCAAGAGGCTCCGAAACACCTAGAAGGGATCCTCCCGGTACTCCGTCGAGGCAAGCAAGAGGCTCCGAAACACCTAGAGGGGGTGCGAGAGCTCCAGGTACGCCAGCTACGTCGTCCAGAAGGGGCCAGGTAACTCCTGCTAAAAGTGTCGCCTCAGATGAAGTTATTACTCCGATGCGGTGGGCTGCGAACACTCGGGCGGCGAATGAAAACTTGAGTTCGCCTCCTCCCACGGTGGTTCCAACAAGTCCAGCAGGACGTAAGTCACGTTAAAACTATTTAGTTTGAAATATTTATGAAAGGGGGATATTTAGCTTTAGGAATGAGCGAGATCGATCTGAGCTCGCCCTTGAATTACGGGACTCCCAGTTCTTTGGGCTCGATTCGCACGCCTCGGTCTGGGATTAGGGGGACCCCGATTCGTATGAGGCCGGATGTGCGTTCGGATAAGAGAATTCGGCAAGTGAATGTTGGATCAGACGCAGTAAGTAATTTTGATATTTTTATGAAACCCAAGCAATATGGGGATCTGATAAAAGCCCGATGCTAAATCTAGTGCAATGAAATATTTGTTTCCTGCCAGACCATCTAATTGATCTTGGATCAAAGGTAATGGATATTTATCTTTTATGGTTACTGAATTTAATTTTGTATAATCTACTACCATTCTGTAATCATTAGTTTTCTTTTTCACCAGTAAAATAGGGCTTGCATATGAAGACGGCAACTCCAAAAATTAACGTTTCGCAGTCGTTCGAAGCTGTCGAACGACTGTGAAACGTTAAGTGTTTATGCGCCATTTAGTGTCCGTTTAAAAGAGTTTGTGATACAATTTTCATGGGACAATTATTAATTATTATTATTACAAAATCTTTTAACCGGACACTAAATCGCGCACTATACACTTAACGTTTCACCGTCGTTCGACAGCTTCGTCAGAAGTGAAAAATATTTTTCACTTCTGACGAAGGTGTCGAACGACGGTGAAACGTTAAGTGTATAGTGCGCAATTTAGTGTCCGGTTAAAAGATTTTGTGATACAAAATTCATCGGACAAGAACCAACTTTAAATATTATTATTATTATTTTTCATTTTATTTATTTTTTACTGAACGGTCTAAAAGTTTCCCTATTGAGAAAAGAACAAGCAGCGCCATCTGTAGTAGACTAGAGGAACGATTTCATCGCAATTCATTTTCGTTCGTTTTCCTACCGGTTGTGCACCTTGCCAATCGACTCGCTGTGTAGATTATAGGTCATGTAAATATTTGGCGCTTATAGGATTCTCATCGGGTTGAATCGTTTTGATTTAAAGGAAGTGGCTTCGTTCAGATGATGGAAAATATCATAAACGGTTTACGATATTTCATCTGAACGTTTACGCTCCAAGGATCGCGATGAAACATGTTTAAGTAGCGGACGCCATTTTTTGGAGCGATCTGATTTTATGCTACCCTAGCGGAAAGTGTTTAAAAACATGGCGTCTACAAAGTCTGATATGATTTATACAATAAAGTGTGCAATATGTAGTGTTTGGTGATATAGAATTTCATGAACGATTAAGCACTTTATTAATTTTCATTTCGAGGTCGTTCATTTCTGCTCTACAAATTTTGCATGGGTTACCAGAGGTTTATTGCGTCCAAAATAATTATTGTTGGATTCATTTTTATTTAATTTACCTCGAAATACTTCTTAGACAAGACTTACTCACTAGCACTCACTAGGTACTAGAATAACGATCGTTCAATTGAAAACTGTATATGCAGTTTAAACTGTTTATGATTAATCATAAACTATTTACGATATTTTCTTCATCTGAACGAAGCCATTGACAACCACAGCAAATGTTCAGTGTTCGCCTCCGACAATTAATTAAACAAGTTGAAACGTCGCTTTGACAATTCAAACTCAAATTAAACTGTCAACAGTTATAGCGTTTTCGATTGACCGCTTTGGTGCGCACTCAGATTATCTTCATCTCGTGTTATTACATGAAGTTAAAAGAAGATGCAAATACACTGAGTGCAACCGGTGCACGTGAATCGAAAACGCTATTAGTGTTGCCAATCTAATTCAAAATTCATAGCCTACTCTAATTATAAATTTAAATGATGGCGTGGTATAAATCTTTCATATTCGTTATAACACTTTTTTTAATTGTTCAAAGACATGTTAACAATATAATATTTATACAATTCAAACAATATTTATGACTTATGACGTAAAAACATAAAAATAAAATAAAACACATGGGTGGAAGGTGGGTGGGAAATGCAATCAAATGTCTTGTTGTTGTACCCCGGTCCAGCAATTGCAGGTGTATATTGCTGTCGGCAAGCAAACATTGAAAAACGTATCAAACAGTGTATTTCATGAAGGTGGAATATAAATAAATCAATTTTATTTATACAAAAGATATTTTTCAAAAAATCCAAAATTTTATAAACTCGTATTTACTTACAGTAATGCAAAATTGCATAAATTGGAAAGCCCCAAATTTCCCATTTGATGTCTTTTTCCCTTTCTCCCTCCGACTACTCTAAATTCCCGCATAACGCGACATTTCCCTCCAGTTGGCAACACTGCTTAAAGAGGTTATGTAAATATGCAAAACATTATTCGCTTCCACAATATTTGTTTACAATTGTCAGCGCCCCCCAAACAGGGTTGCCAGATGTTAGAAGTTAGATGTCGCACTAGAATTGAGCAGAAATCGCCCAAAATCGCAAATAAGCCCAGAATTGTTCAAAATCCGAGAATTCAAATTTTTTAAGTTCGATTTTATTCAAGGCTTTTACCACAAAAATCAATGCTCCCAACTACTTCATTCTTTTTGGCTCTTAACTACATATTTAGTTACTACTTTCGACTAAAACTACAGATCAAGTTACCACTTTGGACAAGAAACTACATAATTAGTTACCCACTTTGGACAACAAATACTATTAGTATGACTCCCTCCTGTTTATTCTTTACCAGTAGATAAAAACGGTGAAAATTATTAAATAATTTCTGGAGAATTCTTCAATTAAGAAGTCAGTGGCGTTCCAATAATTAATTTGTATTCAAGAATTTTACCACTAAAATCAGTGTTCCCAACTAATTCATTCATTTTTGTTCTAACTACATAATTAGTTACTACTTTGGACAAGTAACTACAGATTTAGTTACCACTTTGGACAATAAAAATAAATCTTTTAATATTTCTAAGCTTACCACAAATGTAATTTTTGTTTAATTTCGATTATTTTAAATCTTTTGTTTTTCCTTGCGGTTCTCAGTTTTTCGTTTTTTTTTTATTTACTTCATTTTTTATTGAAATAGTTGACCGTGGGAACATAAGCCTGCAATTTTTGTCACTTTAAAAAATCTTAATCGTTGCAATTTCGTTTGCCAAATAATCATAGTCTTTTATTTTTCCTTTTACTTGACAGTTCTTCGATTTTTTTTTTAATTTAAATTTTCTAAAAGAAAGTTGATTGCGTTTCTGACTGCCCGACAAAATTAATCATCGTCTTTTGTTTTTTTTTTATGAGACCATAGAAACAGAGATGCATTGTTATTGTTCGCGAAATAATCAACAATCTTTTGTTTTTCCTTTTGTTTTTTGACTTCGATTTTATTCGAGGCTTTTACCACTAAAATTAGTGCTCCCAACTATTCCATTCATTTTGGCTCTAACTATATATATAGTTACCACTTTAGACAAGAAACTACAAATCAGATTACCTCTTTGGACACGAAACTACAGACTCAGTTACCACTTTGGACAGAAAAGTACATAATTACCATTATGACCATTTTGGCCAACAAACACTGTTAGTATGACTCCCTCCTGTTTATTCCTTAACAGAGAATAAAAACGGTGAAGATTATTAGAGGAGAGAATTCTTCTATTAAGATGTTGGTGGCGTTTTCAAATGGCCCCGAAAATTCAGAAATTCGCAATAAATGTCAAAAAGAAAAAAGCAATTGTAAATCACGAAAATGTATCAGTGTAAGGTTCAGTTGGTTATTTATCGAAATTTGTCAAAGTAATCCAAAGTTCTCGCCCATCGTAAATTAAGAATATGAGTAGCCCAATTTGTGATAAATCGCGGCAACCCTGCCCCCAAAGATGAGTGGCGTGTGACGTATTTAGAGTGAGGAACACATGGATTTGACATTTTTTCACTCCCACTGTGACTCCCACGTAACAATCAGCGTTGCCACAATTATACTAGATTTATGCTCCTATGATTTAATTGTTGCCATTTTAAAAAGTTTTGACGTCAGTACTTATGTTGTCCAATGTTGCCAATTAGGATTATAAAATAATTCGGTTTGCAACACTGTAAGCAGCGATTTTCGCGCGCCAATTACAAATAATTAAATTAACTCGAGAGTTTTATTTATTTTCAAAATCTACATTGAAACTATAAGAATCGCTTCCATTCTGAGACACGTCTGTCAACATCAGAGCGACTTTCTCCTTGCGGCTTTGATCTTTCTTCATCTTCTTGAATTGCTTCTTTTTCATTCTATTGAGCTTCTTGTTGCCTTCTAATTCCATTTCAGGATCCAGCTTTTTCACCCTGACTTCACCCGATGACTTTTTAACCTTCTTCAATGCCTTAACTTTCACTCGTTCACTGCGATTCATTTCCGTATCGCCCTCCATGCTTTCCACCACCGGACCTGAAGTGTCGATGAGCAACGGCTTTGATTCTTTACCTCTGTGCTTATCTAATTCGTTAAACAATTCAGTCTCCATGGCTTCAAAATTCTCCAAGTTGAATTCTTCCGTAGCTTGGGTAACGATCGCTGCGCTTATGTGTACACTTTGTGCATCTTCCTCGGGTGGCACCGTGTAATATTTGATTTTTCCGTTGTTCCAATCGTCTAGCAAACTTCTGGCAGCTGCTACCGCGTCAGGGACTCCGCCTTTTTTAAATCGACCCATTCTAGCCGCTTTCAAGCTGTAAAACTCATCGGGGCTGTTGTATTCCGTTATGTCGTACATTTCCATCATCTGTTGCTTTGTAACACGTTGTAAAATAGTATTCGCCGGAGTTACGGGGTCACTTAATGAAGAGACGCGGACGGCATTCTTGAGGGACACGCTGTTATCCGTGCCGGAAGCAAACACTATGCCCGGTGAATCCAACAGTTTAATTTTCGAGTCCAACTGTACTTCCTGCATGGATTTTGTAACCCCTGGTGTAGCTCCGATGTTGCAAGCCTTGGAGCGTTTCAAGCTGTTAATCAGCGAGCTTTTACCGACATTCGGTAGACCGACCACGCCGACCGTAATCGAAGTCTTGATGTCTTTATTTCTGCAGTAATTGGCCAGCAGTGACATAAGTAGGTCCGCTCCTAAACTCGTCGAATTCTGCCCGATTTTCTCGTTCTTCTTCAAAGCCTTAAATTTCTTTTGGCCTAACTTACGCGTCTGATTTTGTGTCGAGGCTTTGAAGGGTACGACGGGCGTTTCCTTGCGTAGATATTTCAACCATTGATTTAAAATGTCACGTGGGATTAGGTCTGCCTTGTTTAAAATTATAACCAGTCGTTTATTACCGTCTCGAATGGCCTGTTCTACTTGTAAGCAACGAGTTCCCAAAGGATCTCTCGCATCGACCACTTCCAAAACCACATCCGCCGCTTCAACCACTTTTTTGAATTCCTTGTAGTAAGCTTTAAGCGAGTTCTCTTGCTGTTTCGATGAAATATCTGTGGGATTCGAATCTGGGGTTAATGTAGCGTGTAAATTTTCACGTGCTTCGGCGCTAACAACTAACCCGGTTAGTCCGTTGGTTTCCAACGCCTTCTTTCCCTCTTGCTTCGATTTCCGACGTTCTTCTTTCAGCTTTTGCTTCTCTTCCTCCTTTCTCTTTTTCAGCGCTTCCACTTCTTTCAGGATGTCCTCTTTAAACGGACATATGTTCGGCACTTGGATTATTTCCTTCTTTTTGCTCTTCGGGTTCTTCTTCGCTTCCCTTCGAAGCTTCCTGTTGTGGTCTCTGACTCTCTTTTCTATTTTGTAACGTCGCTTCGCCGGTTGCCTTTTTGATTGTTTCCTCAAGTGGAACTTTGCCATTTTCGTGTTTTCTTACAGCCAAGCGCAAATTAATTTCTTTACGTTAACACGTGAACGCGCACCGAAATTTTAGGTTATGTGATAGGGTTGCCACACGTTCAGAAATTTAAGTCACCAGACTAGCTGACAGAAAGTCACTAGTTACCACTTCCGACCGAAAAGTACCAGTTTAAATTTTTGTGCTCATTTTTGACATTATTATTGAAACATATTAAATATTTAGGTACAAATTTAAATTTACAGCGCAATTCAGTAGCTTAATAATTAATTTAAGAAAAAAAAACAGACAAAAAACAAAACAAAATAATAAAAATTGAGAATTTTAAAAATTCTTTTTGGGTTTTTGATATTTCGAGTACAAAAAAAAAAATTGTTAATTTTTTACTAATGTTATTAGCTAAAATAATATCGCATATTTTATAATCGTAAATATGTATATTCTCAAAATTGCAAAAAAAGACTATGTTTCCTAATAGAATCAATCAAATATGTTCCATAAAATCAGTATTAACGTATTCAGTAAGAGCCGTATTACACTATGAAATTTTTCATGTAAAATTTGTTACGAAGTGAGTGAGAAGTGCCAATTCAACCAATCAGCATTCACTGTGGTAGCCTATCTATCTCATTTTGTAACAGAATTGTTATCAAATTTAACAAGTATAAAACGGCTCTAAATAAGAAGCCGGACAAGAAAAATACATCCTAGAACACAATATACTATGCTGTAAATCACTAATTATGGTAATAAATTTAATGTTTGCTGCTACAGAAAAATAATATCTACTTATTTGTTATAGGCCCGGTTCTACAATCACAAGATAACTGTATCTGAGGATTTGTTCCCATGGCAACAATTGTGATCACAATAATAATAGTAATAATTTTCTTTATTTCAAACATAGGTTTACAAAGAAAACATAGGTTTGAAGGGCGTCACAATACAAAAGAAAAAAAAAATTATTCTAACTAATTATATCACAAACTCTTTTAAACGGACACTTAATGGCGCACAAACACTTAACGTTTCGCAGTTTAAAAGAGTTTGTGATACAATTTTCATCGGACAAGAACCAGCTTTAATTAACTAATTATAATTCTAACTAACTATTGCTGGGTTGCACAAAACATTTAAGCCAGGTTTAAATTTAAGACTACGTTAGAATGAGACACACACATAATACTGTCCGTCATAACGTGCGTCACAATATAAGTTAGGCTTAAATTTAAACCGGGCTTAAACGTTTTGTGCAACCCAGCCTAAAACTACAAAACTAGAATTTCCGATTGAGCTAAGAAACTTGGAATTACTGACCAAAATTTATACAAAATCTATCCAGAGAGTACAATTCAAAGTCAAGCAGAAAATTATATACCGCAGTTTAAATTTTTTTTATATTTTCTATGCTTCTAAGAGACAACGATAGGCTATTAAGGATTTTCATGCACATATTGTTCGAATTTCGTGAGCCTGTGAATTGAATAAACGTATATTTCTTTTCGACGAGTAGAGTAATTACTGATTTCTCGATTTTCATGTAATTGAAAATAGTGTCTGTTTTTTCTTAGAAACATTAAACACTTATAAACGTACGAACCATATGAATCGCTAATTGCAGAAACGGGACATGTCACATTTTCAAAGTTCATGTTCAGGAAGTGAAAAAAACTGTCTAATTTGTTTAAAACAAATGTTTTTTTACCTACGTTTCTGACTGCACTTTCTTTACAACTGTTGCCGTGGGTTAGTGTAGAGTCTCTTTGATTTGCATTTTTAAAATTAACGCACTTGTTAGTTTATGAAATGAACATGTCCCCCATTGAAAATGTGACATGTCCCGTTTCTGCAATTAGCGATTCATATATAGTTAACAGATTATTAGATCTAAACACACCGCGACATGATCCATTGCAAGACAAAAACTTTATCAATTTCAGAGCTTCTTCCCCAAAATATTATTCCATAATGGCACAGTGATAAGAAATTGGCAAAATATACTGTCCTAAGCACTGCTCGATTGGTGTATTGACTCAAGTGTCCAAATTGCAAAACATGCAGAGGCAAGTTTGTTGCATAGAGATTGGATGTGGCTCGTCCATGACAGATTTCTTTGAATATGTATACCTAGATACTTGACACTCTCAGAGATCTTCATTTTGTCATCATTTATGCGGATATCCGCCGGTGTATCGTCATAACATTGGATTTGGAATAGCATACGGGTAGTTTTTGTGCGGTTGAGTACCAATCTGTTGAAGCGATACCATTCCTCGTAATTTTGAACGAGATCCGAGCTTCGCTGTATTATTTCCGTAAAGTTTTTTCCTCCTACGAGAACACTGATGTCATCTGCATAATTGAAGACTGCGCCTAAAATTGTAACTACGGGAATAAACCCTCAGATAAAGTTATTTTGTCTTAACCGGGCCATAAGCAAATAAAAAAATATGTAATTTTCACTTGTGCTGTATAAATTCTTCGAACCCCAAGACCCTCACATTTACAGAAGCTTTCGATTTTATTTTCTACACAGCATAAATCCCACACCCCTTACATTTTTCAAAATTTTCAAATTTATTTTGCAATAAATTTGAAAATTTTATTTATTTTACAATAAATTTGGAAATTTAGAAATTTGTTGCAGGTCGTTTTGATTGCAACGAATTCCTCGGGCATCCTGTTATATGGTTGTACAACCAAGTCCTTTTTATTAATTGGTGGTTTTATGGTGGATCAATTGACAACATTTTTTAATCAAACGGTTTTGTCCACCGGTTGAAAGCAATACAACCATCAGTGAGGTGGTTGTTTTAAGGTAGAAATAAATATTTGCAGGTTATGGTTATCTGTACTAGGTTATACACAGAGAAATGATGGGAAGCTTAATTTTAAGTAAATGAATTATTCTATTACGTTATAGTTACAGTTAAATAGCTAGTACAATTGACTATTTTTGTAAATAATTTAATTACAACGCCAAATATTGCACACTAAACTCCAAGGTTATGCTGTTTTGTCAAAAGTCAAAATTTTCCACCACAAATCCACCAAATCGTTTTCAGTTTGGCGTTCGTTATTATTTAGGTAGAAACATGTTGGATGACGTCAATTTTAAAAACCGCAACGGTACCAATCGGGTGGAAATAAAAACACACGTAATTTATTGGGACAATTTATTGGTTAGATGAGCGCCATCTAGTAGTAGTTTTTATAACTGACAACTTTGGCGGCGGTAGATTTAAAATATTTCACGTTGAGTTTTTTTATGTTTAGTTAGAACCGATACCTGAGGCATCTCACGAAACTGATTCCGCCGAACCTCACCTGGTCATTTGGGGCACGAACGTGTCGGTGGCCGATTGCAAGAAAAAATTCAAGCAGTTCATTCTGCGCTACATCGACCCAAACGCCGAGGAAGACGAAAGATCAGAAGCGATTAATTTAAACGAGCCACTCTACTTGCAGAAATTAGAAGAGGTGAACGCTTTTACCCTTATTTTATGTACTTTAAACTCCGTTCTGTAGATTCACACGTTGGAAGAGCCCTTTTTGAACATTAATTGCACCCACCTGGAGACTTTCGATGAAAGACTTTACCGACAGCTAGTGTGTTATCCACAAGAAGTGATACCGACATTCGACATGACCATAAACGAAATGTTTTACGAGAGGTACCCGGCCGCTGTCCTTGAGCATCAAATTCAAGTGAGGCCCTTCAATGCAGAAAAAACTAAAAACATGCGCTCCCTGAATCCGGAAGATATCGATCAATTAATTACAATCTCTGGCATGGTAATCAGGACATCGAATATAATACCCGACATGCGTGAGGCTTTCTTTAAATGCATCGTGTGTTCGTTTACAACGTCCGTGGAAATCGACAGGGGACGCATCGCTGAGCCCACGCTGTGCACAAACTGCAACACCAATCACTGCTTCACCCTAATACACAATCGATCGCAATTCACCGATAAGCAGATGATTAAACTTCAAGAATCTCCAGGTGAGTTTGTTTATTTTAATTAAAAAAAACTTGAGAGGTATATTTGGTGTGGCTTCAGACGATATGCCTGCCGGTCAAACCCCCCATACCGTGGTCCTCTTTGCGCACAACGACTTGGTGGACAGCGTAAGCCCCGGTGATAGAGTGACCGTCACAGGGATCTATCGAGCGCAGCCTCTGCAAGTAAACCCCCGGATGAGGAACCTACGTTCCGTGTATAAGACACACATCGACGTATTACACTTCAGGAAAGTCGATTCAAAACGGTTGTACGAAGAAGAGGACGGGTAAAAAGCGAAGCAGTTGTAATTCGTGTATTCTTAAAATAACGTTTTAGAAAGGACCATTGTTTTCCGCCCGAGAGGATCGAAGTGCTGCAGATCTTATCTGAGAAGGAGGACGTCTACGAACGCTTGGCCAGGGCGATAGCCCCCTCGATTTACGAAAATATCGACGTGAAGAAAGGAATTTTGCTGCAATTGTTTGGCGGCACGAAGAAAAATTTCACGACTTCCGGCCGTGCTAATTTCAGGGCCGAAATTAATATGTTGCTCTGCGGTGATCCAGGTGATGTCTCGAGGGCACTTTCCGGCCTGGTTTAGACGAGTTGTTTCATTGCAGGAACGTCCAAGTCTCAGCTGCTTCAGTACGTTTACAATTTAGTCCCGAGAAGTCAGTATACTTCGGGGAAAGGTTCTTCGGCTGTCGGCTTAACCGCTTACGTCACCAAAGATACTGAAACGAGGCAGTTGGTCTTGCAAACTGGCGCCCTTGTGCTGGCCGACAATGGCATTTGTTGCATCGATGAGTTTGACAAGATGAACGATTCAACAAGAAGTGTTTTGCATGAGGTATTTCAATTTCTTGATTCGGGCTTGAGTCTAAGAGCACTTCGTTTTAGTTTCATCTTGTAAATGTGCTTTTAGGTGATGGAACAGCAGACCCTGAGCATAGCCAAAGCAGGAATTATTTGCCAACTGAATGCACGCACGTCAATTTTAGCCGCAGCCAACCCTTCGGAGTCTCAGTGGAACAAAAACAAGACGATAATCGAAAACGTCCAACTACCACATACGCTCTTATCCAGGTACACGCCATCTCATATTTGTCACAAACCATTTGTTAATACAAATTGCTGTGGGAAGGAAGTTTAATCTGCTAAACAACCTTGGACAATTTCGGCCCTTCTTTCACGGTTTTTAAGAGTTTTTTGATATTGCGGAGGCGTCCCAAAGGTCAAGATCACGACCAGAAATTTGGATGAAATCGGGGAGAATCTTTAAAAAAATTTGAATTTCGACAACGAGGCGTCCCAAAGGTCAAAGTCAATGTCAAAAATCGGGAAAATTTTTAAAAAATTTTGAATTTCGACAACGAGGCGTCCCAAAGGTCAAGGTCACGACAAAAAATTTCGAAAAAATCGGGGAAAATCTTTAAAAAAAGATCAACGCCGAAAAATCGGGAAAGTTTTTAAAGAAACTTTAATTTCGACAACGATTCGTCGCAAAGGCCAAAGGTCAAGGTCACGACAAAAGAAATTGGTAAAAATTGGGGGAAATTTCAAATTCTACAAAGAGTAGTCGTACAGATCAAAGGTCACGGACAAAAATTTGGAAAAATTTTTAAGAATTTTTGAATTTCCGAAATGAGGCGTCGGAAAGGTCAAGGTCAAGGCAAAAAATTGGGGAAATTTTTTTAAAAATTTTGAATTTCGACAATGAGGCGTCGCACAGGTCAAGGTCACGACAAAAAATGGTAAAAATCAGGGGAAATTAAAAAAAATTAAATTCGACAAAGAGTAGTCGTATAGATCAAAGGTCACGGACAAAAACTTGGAAAAATTTTTAAGAATTTTTGAATTTCGACGAGGCGTCCGAAAGGTCAAGGTCACGACCAAGAAATCGGGAAATTTTAATTTCAACAACGGTCAGCAAAGGTCAAGGTCATGACAAGAAATTTGGTAAAAATCGGGGGAAATTTTTTAAAAAATTTTAAATTCGACAGAGTACTCGTATAGATCAAAGGTCAAGGTCATGGACAAAAGGTAAGGCAAAAAATTAGGAAATTAAAAAAAAATTGAGTTTCGAGATCCAACGGTCAAAGGTCAAGTGAAAGTTCAAGGTCAACCCAATCAGAGCAACTCAAGTGTACTCAACCCGAGCAAGGAATTGAGATCGAAAAAAATCATTATTGAAAAAAAATTCAATAAGTTAAAGGTCAAGGTCAAGCGAAAGTTCAAGGCCAAACTTACCCGAGCGAGCCCAACTGTAGTCAGCAAGAGCAAGGAATTGAGATCGAAAAAAATTCGATAAGTTAAAGGTCAAGGTCAACCCAATCCGAGCGAACCCAACTGTACTCAACCCGAGCAAGGAATTGAGATCGAAAAAAAATTTGAAAAAATTAAATGAAAGACTTCGGGGCCAAGGTCGAAGGGACCCGAGCGAAAATTCAATTCCCTAGCTGCCGCGAGCCCTCAACGTCGAGCGGCCCTTAACGCGCGAAGCGCGTTCTTCAAATTTTCTTCGTAGGGGGAGTTCACAAAGTTACTTGTTACTCTGAAGAATAAGAAATTGAATCAATTCTGGAGAAGATTTTCAAATCGTCAGCAAATAGCAAAACTATTTATGTCATTAACAAAAAGCAAAAATAGGGGGGTCCTAGATTTGAACCTTGCGGCATCCCTGAGGATGGTGAATACTTATAAGAAAAAAAAAAATTGATATTTAATTGTATTCCTTCTAAGTTCTATCTAACAGGTAAGACGAAAATAAATTAAGTAACTGATTAGAAAAACCATAGAATTGTAACTTTTTTAATGAAATGAATCGGTCTATTTTATCAAAAGCTTTTTGAAAATCCGTGTAAATTACATCCACCTGGATTAACAGTAATTATACAAGTTTTAACTTAAACTACTTACATGATTGGTTCACAACACTTGAACGAACAAAATTACGAGAATCTACATGTTCTTATGGCAGCTGATTATGATCTTCTTCTTTTGGAAAATTGCAGGGCTTTTATAGAAGGTGCAACTCGAACAATTCCGAGTTGTTACGAGACCGGAAAGCTATGACAGATTACGAAATAATTTAAATTCGTCCCGACATGTCCAAGGTTTTGCACCTGCCTGTCAGATTTGAGTATTTCTTTATAAGAAATCTTGTATCAAATATATATTTGCAGGTTTCGGTTTTCCACTCTGCCATTGTAACAGTAGCGCCACCACGTATTCGGTGAGCTGTCTCCAAACTAAACCGAGTTTGTCTTTAAATTGGGGCGCCAAATTTAGAACCTTTTCATGGGGCATCTGCCTAGTTCTATTATCTGTGACACTACAAAACAGTAATTTTTTTTCTTGCACTTTACAGATTTGATTTAATATTTTTAATCTTGGATCCACAAAACGAAGTCTTCGACCGACGTCTCGCCAGACACTTGGTCTCATTGTACTACAAAACCCAAGAACAGGAAGAAGATGAAATTCTGGTTCGTTCACGTTCACACAAAATAAAAAGTGTAAATAAAAACCTGGTCAAGTAGGCTACATTTAGTAATTCTGTTATGTAAATGCAATGGATAAATTCTCGATCACAACCTACTTGACCAGGTTTTTATTTAGACGCTCGTTACATTAATTACACCTATAACATGTTTATCTGCAGGACATGTCTATTTTGAGAGATTACATTGCTTACGCCAAGGAAAATATTCACCCGAAACTGAGCGAAGAGGCTTCGCAGCGTCTCATTCAAGCTTACGTTGACATGCGCAAGATCGGTTCCGGAAGGGGACAGATTTCGGCCTACCCCAGACAGCTGGAGTCTTTAATTCGGTTGGCCGAGTCACATGCAAAGGTTCGATTTTCACAGGTGGTTGCGGTTGAAGACGTCGAAGAGGCCTACAGGTACAAAAAAAAATTGTGTAAATTTGGGAGTCTTAAACGCAGTGATATTCTTAGGTTACACAGGGAAGCGCTGAAGCAATCTGCGACCGATCCTCTCTCTGGAAAAATCGACGTGGGAATACTAACGACTGGCTTGAGCAGCGCAGCTCGCAAGCGAAGGATCGAATTGGCGCAGTCGCTTAGGAAACTCATCGAATCCAAAGGAAAAGTACCGACTATTAACTACCAGAAGTTGCAGGCAGAAATTAAGGAGGGTTCGAACGTGGTCAGTTACATTAATTATTCTGTGTAATCAATGCCGGTATATTATGTTCTTAATTTTAGATGATAACGAGGGAACAATTCGAAGATGCGTTGAAGGATCTGCAAGATGACGGTTTCATTGTCGTCATGGGAAAGACGAGCATTCGAGTTTGCAGTCATGCTGATTAATTTTCAAAAATTATTTACTTCAACTATATGTTTAAACCTTCTAATTTGTATTCCTTTTATGTACTTTTAAACTTCATTTAAATGTCTCGAAATATAGTTAGGAAGTCTAACAACAACCTTTAGTAAATAATGTGCTACCTACCTGAAGGACAGCAAATTGAAGGAGTGCAAATTAAGTTCTCCAACAGAGCCGGCTAACTGTGCTACCTACCTGAAGGACAGCAAGTTCTCCAACATAACTCTTGGAGAAGGTCGTACGTAACCCCAAAAGTACAGAGGCAGAACTTACCAATACAATAAAATTCACCAATACAGCACAATTGTCTTTATTTGTGGTAATATGTAGCACGAAATAAAATATGATGAAAGAAAAACAAAGCTAACGCAACGAGGTTATCAAATATAAAATCGCGAAAATTCGGTACCGACTTTCCGTTACAAAGTCAACGTAAGTTTCCTAACCTCGAGCAACAGAAGGTTGCTTAATTTAAAAGTAAATAAAAGCGTGCATGACCGCAATGTCATAAAAATATTCCAATCTTGATTACATTTACAATATTTACATTGTGATTTAGGCTGCGTCCGACTCGTTGACAAACAGTCGAATTCGTCAGACTCCTCGTTAGACAATGGGGCAATGGGTAGTGTTGCCAGGTGTCTACCATAAAAATTCCCTAATAAAATGTTGAATTTTCCCTTTTTGTAACTTCATTTCCCTTTTTATATACTTACACCTTTTCATTGCAAAATTTTCCTTGTAGGGGTTAAAAAATAGGCAAAAATATAATCACTACTTTGCACGTTTCTTTTGTGTTACTGTTTACTTTTTATAACTTGTCACTTGTCAATCTTAGCTTGCCACATAATTTTCACTCTAATGTTCGTATTCATAGTGCTTCCTCGAATGAGGAACCCCTTAGAATGTGAGTTGTTTTAATGCAACTGCCTTCGTACAAGCCCATTCTAAGGGGTTCCTCATTCAAGGAAGCCTCGCGGAAGCGCTATGAATACGAACATAAAGCTATCTCGCAAGATCGCACATGGCACTGGCAGGCATGTTGTCTAGGAAACGAGTAACCAACAAACCATAAGAACGACGAACGAAACCGTGATTGGATTGGTTC
Source organism: Dorcus parallelipipedus (assembly GCA_958336345.1). NCBI lineage: Eukaryota > Metazoa > Arthropoda > Insecta > Coleoptera > Lucanidae > Dorcus > Dorcus parallelipipedus. Next base: position 41,840,028 of record OY284479.1, read on the forward strand.
GCCTCCATATTCACGGCTGCAGCATTTTAGTTGCAACTTTAAAATCATTGCTATGATGTTTCGATTGAGTGAATGTCCCTCTTTTCTAAAGGTATTCCCTGCATCCCTTTTTGTTCGATTTTTCCCTGCAAAACGGGATTTTCCCTGCAACCTGGCAACACTGGCAATGGGCGCCGTGGTCGCATTTTAAAACCTAACCACTCGACCGTCCGACAGATGGTCCGCCATGGGTTGATTACTTTAACCTCTACTTAGGGTTGCCAGTATTTTCACATTTCAAGTCGGAAGTCGTCAGCAACAGTAAGGCCACGTTTATACCGAACGCGCTTTGCTTAGCGTTTCACGTATACTCACAGTGTAAAGAAAAGCGCTAAGTAAAGCACATGAGAGTAGGTGTTTATATCGACGAGGTGCTGAAACGCGTTTCGGCCAACACCTGACAGTTATTGAAACATGAAGAAATTAACACGCAGGTTGATGCTATTGGAAAAAACTATATCAAAAAAGAAAACGTTAAAGAGATGGCCTAGAAAATGGGTGCATTTAATGAGAGAAGAACTTCATTATTTATAGTTTTTATGGCCACATTATAGTTTTTATGGCCGGCAACCTTTGGATTCCAGATTGGTTCCCGTATATATACTGAACTAATCGGTTACTCTTCCATATTTTTATAAAAATACTTTTCGTAAACAAAGCGTTCAACTTCTACCAGGCGGAAAAAACGAACACTGTCCGTTAACTGGCGCTTCACTTAGTTTACTGCTAAGCATAGTACAGCGTGAAAAGCGCGCGGTATGAACGTTTACGGCCTAAACAGTAGGACGGTTAACATCGCTTTACCGCCTAGCGTGCAGTAAGACGCAAAGCGCAAAGCAAAGCGCGTTCGGTATAAACGTGGCCTAACTGATGTCGCCCAAGTCGCCTACTTTAGCTGAGTTCGTTTATTCAATTCCGTTCACTCTATTTACTCTTTCACACTTTTCTCTCACTTTAACTTGTATCAAAAGAGCTTCCCGCTCATTCTATTTTTACTCCAACTCTATACGGAGTGATTAAACGAACGCAGCTTTTAATAAAGAGATGAAGTCGAAACAGTGTTGCCATGTCTACGGAATTCAGAGGTCATGAAGGGATTCTTTATGTTTTTGGCCAAAATCTAGCGAAATTTGAACAAAATTGTTCAAACAAAGGATAAAATATTATTTAAATAAGAGAAATAAGATATTATTAAAAAAATATAAAAGTACCAAGAATGCAACGTGACCCCCGGCTGCGAGAAGTTAAAGCTGTTTTACCAATCAATCGATTGGCATACAATAAAATTAGACGGAATCAAAAATAAATCTATTTTCTACATTAAGTCAACATATGTCAAATATGTAAAAACAACTTACAGTTCTTCCGCTCGATCTTTGCAGTCACGTCACACTTTACCGATTCGAGAAACGAAATCAACATATTCTTTTATCCTTATCTAATACGTATGTTAAAACAATGACAGAATTTATAAATTTGTCATTTTGAGTCGATAATTTTCTGACGTAACTGCAAAGATCGAGCGGAAGAACTGTATGTAAGTTTGATTACCCTGAACATATTTCTGATTTCTCGATTCATTTTAGCATTGTTTAATAAATCCGAGATCGGTTATTCACACGGTACAGATGGAATAAAATTAGTTATTTTGACACATATAGAAGACAGAAAAAAGCATGAAAAGAGTAAATAGAGTGAGCGAAGTTGAATAAACGAACTCAGCTTGAGTAGCCCAAATCGCTTAAATTATGTTTCATTGTAGCCCAAAAAGTCGCCTGTCGCTAAGTAGTATTTTATGTCGCAAAACGTATATTCAAGGTAGCCCAATTGGCGACAAATCGCCCATACTGACAACACTGCCTCTATTTTAACCACAAGTCGGACGAAGCTTTACATCGTCCGCGCGCATCACCACATCACACGTCGCCTGTTGTCATCGATGTCCAGCGAGTATCGAAATCGGCGGAGAGCCGCTAAAGCAAAGAAGGCGAATCGTACCGTCACTAAATAATTGCAGTACCGCAATCAGCCGCCATTTTAGTGCAAAATATTGGCGGGAAATTTAACATCTAACCCTAACAACGACTTACTCGGGCATTTTAAACAGGCGTTAAATTTGATTAAACTTACCAGAAAGAAAATCACTAGAAAAGTCGACAATTTAAACTTCTCAGAAAGAAAATCAATAGAAATGTCGACCATTTAAGTTTGCCGGAAAGAAAATAACTAGAAAAGACGGTATTTTGTGCAAGAACGTTTTCTTTATCTTGCACATTAAGCACATGAACGAAAATCGTCCCTAAAGTTGACGAAAGTGGTAACTGGAGTTGACGAAAGTGGTCACTAAAGTTGACGAAAATGAAAAGTCTGCCATTTTAGTACAAAAACGTTGTTTCTTTGTCTTAGATATTAAGCATGTGTATTGCGGTACTGTATTTACTTAGTGACTGTAGGCGAGTCGCTATTCCCAGCGACCTCTCGTCGAAAGTCACCAACAGCGGTTGGGTGAATCCAAAGGGGGATGATCGTAATAGACGTACTGACAGTAACGTTAACAGCAACGCCAGAAATCCAGAAATAAAACGAAAAAATACAAAAGCCTAAATAGGAAAAGAAAACATGCGTTACGGTCTGAACCACGCCCTGTTACGCGCCATATTTACCTAATCTCAATTTGTCGGGATTAGACTTCGACAAGCATTAACAACGCTTATAAATGCAGGGGGTGACGATTTCAAAATCCGGCAACCATTTTACCGTTCATTTCCAACCAAGACATTTTCGGTCTGTTGAATCATTTAAAACAAAACGCCATACGAAGTGTACCCTCTGCGTTCTACTTCTAACGAAGAACTGGCAAGGCGTGCAGAGTTTACGTAGCTTGTAAAGATGGACGGGCAATATAAAGAGGGGGGATGGCAGAGGACAGTTGACTCGCATAGGAAATGAGGGAGACAGAAACAATTCCGTGTTGCGTAATGAAGGCTTCCGTTTAGTTGCGCAGTACAGGGTGACTAGAAAAACTGAAAAGCATTTTAACGGGATTTTCACCCGTAACAAATGATGGTAATTAATTTTTTTTTTTATATTACTGAAACTTTTGCTGGGTGGTTGTATTTATGAGTTGAATTTTACGGCTTTTCAGTTTTTTAATTTGTTCCATTTGTTTATACATAAAGTTATTGTCATTTGTTTTCCAGTTTTGCGATTGTCATTTGTTTTCAGCTGTACGACTTTTTCGTTTTTCTTAATCTAGTGAGAATCGATGAAAAACAAAAGAACATTGAGTTTCAGTGAAACACTCCGGCTCGAAAAAAATTGAATCCTCAAAAATTTTAGGATACGTTGTCGATGAAAAACAAAAGGAAATGGTCTGGTGAGAATCGCTGAAAAACAAAAGACGATCGGTCTTCAGCAAAACACTCCGACAAAATTGACTTTAAAAACAAGAGAAAAGAAAGTAAGATCCAGTAGCAACAAAAAACGATCGATCAAAAATTAAAAAGTAATAAAAGAAAAACCAATATTTTTATCGAAAAATAAAAGAAGATCGATTTTGAGCAAAACCAATCACAAAAGTAGGTATCACACGAAAATTTGGGGGAAAAAAATTGTTTTCACTTCTTCAACAAACAAGGTCCTCTTTCGAATAAAAAGCTGTCCAGTGACAAATAAATAACTTAAATAAAAAAACTTATTGTTCTATGTAGTATAGGGATTTTTTTTTAAACATGATAAAAGAGAAATGAATAACGACTAATTCTTTCAAGGTCAGTTTAAAAAAAAATGAAAGCTTGTTTTTGTCTGTAATTATTTCAGTTTAGTTTAAAATTAAATAAATCAGGACGTAAAATGCTTTTTCTTTCCTTGATTGCTAGGTTAGACTTAAATAAAAAGCAGCTTTGATATACGTACACATACAGGGTGTACCTTGGCAGATGGAACACCCTCAGAAATTTGGTATAATTATTTATATATTGTACAAATAAAAATTTGTGATTCCTAAAAGGATTTCTTTTCATCACTTGAATAGTTTCAGCTGCACCAAGCAGAATCTAACTGACATTTTCCAAAAAACCACCTGTACATTAACTGGTTTTCAGCTGAGTAATCTTCGAAATCCTCGGGAAGTCCAACGGAAACATTCTAAAAATATTACAAATTTATTTTACATTTAGCCATTCATGGAGAGGTGCCCTTACTAAAGATGGTGGAAAAATCCTTTTACAGTCTCCCCTATTGACATGTTCTTTGTAGGCTTGCAAGAGACTCGCCCTGGTTTCAGGCGAAATACAATTCCTGCACAGCTGGCAGCTCGGCGCAACGCAACCGCTCCTACACAAACCGCTGTTGCACTCAATCGGAAACACCGCAATATTTTTATCGCTGGCCTGCATGTGCTCTTCAGATTCTGATCTAAAAGCAAATCGTATGGAGGCTGGCAATAAAAGAAAATAAATTAAAGTACCTCACAGATAACGAATTCCTTTGCAGACGTTCTCCGACGCCGACTAAACCCATTAAATTAAAAATGACCTGCTCGAACAGGAGCTTGTTGGGAGGGAAATGGGAGGACGACAAGTTGGGGCTCATGTTCGCCTCCATTAGAAAAACCTGCAGGTTCTCGTTGACGACGAAATCGAAGCGCATCATTTCAAAAAAGTTGTGCTTTGATTTGAACCTGGAGACGACGTCTAAAATGTTGGGTTCCTTATTTAAAATGACGACGCGAATGGCATCTTCGATTCGTTCCCAAATCAAGCGCGCGTCCTTCCCCTTCGAACGCAAGTACATGTTCAGGCTCTCCTTCATGCCGAACCCCAGGTTGACGTAGTTGTATTTTAAAGCCGGGACTTCCCAGGTTGGCAAATAATCATCTCCGACGACGTACTTGTCCAGAACGTCAGGATCGAACGGGTAGTATTGCACAGGACAGAACCTACAACGCCAACTATGTATAAACACTAAACCCCCAAATTAATTTACAAAAATATTAAAATACCTGAGGAGAGCATCGCCGTTATAAATGTAGACCCTCAAAGGATCTACCGAAGTAATTATGGTGTAAATACCGATATCGAACTTGTAACCCCCAACTAACAAAGGGCGTTCTATAAACTTCTGTATGAATGTACCTTCTTCGTTTAAGTTGATGGTACGGACATCCTGAATCCTTATGTTTCTGTGATCGTTATTTTTTTGCACGAACGTGACGTTGGGGTTTTCCCGCACATACTTCAAGAGCCTTTCCTTATCGACTGGTAACTTGAAGGCCGGCGGGATGTACTTTAAGCCGCTGGTGGCGAGGTCCACTTTATTAGTAATGTAGCCACACCCGGGGAAATGATTGACTTTTTGGTGGGGCTTCAAATCATTGAAGCGGGAATAAAAGACGCGAAAGGGGTAATCATGGGCCCACAGTAAATCCCAGTCGGATGAGTTCGGGTCGTTTTTATAGCCTAACCTGTCTAGTACCGAGAATAGGTTGTTTAGGTAGCCGCTTTCGACGTTCTTGCCGTACACCCAGTATGTCTTTTTTTGGGGGTCGCTTTCGGAATGTGGGTTTTGGTTTTCTAGTTTTTTGAAACACGTGCGGCATTCATCCAAACCAATAAATATAATCGCGGCTATGGCTACAAATACTATAATTACAGACAGCACGTTGTACATCTGAAAGGAATTAACGTAATCGGCTAAAGTGGTGGAGCTTTCTTTTTCTGCTGACTCATTTTTTTCCTCCTCCTGCAGTGAAATTGTGGCTATTATTACTAGTTTTTGAATTTTGAGAACTTACGTTCTTGATCTCGTTCTTTTCAGATTGTTTATCATCCATTTTCAGAGTGTCTTCGTTTCAACGGTGCCATATATTTGCGATTGTAACGGTAAATGCAAGAATTAATTAACATCTTTAGAAAGTTTCTTAAGAACTTGTCAAATTGAAAATTTACACAATAGCATGCCAACCTTTGAACTCTGCTTTGAATTAAATAACGAGAGAAAACCACATATTTTCTTCTTGAGTGCTTCATCGTTTACGAGTATTTGCTTTCTTATTTATTCGGTTATTTTATGCCTTTTTGAAGAAATTTAAAGCGGACATTGCAGGTACTTAATCAAAAAGTCCTTAAATTAATATCGATCTAGGGATTTTTATCTACTTAAAGTTTAGTTAAAGTTTATTGTGGAACGCCCTCTGCTGCCCTCGTCATTTACTTGTTCGAAAATATAAGAGTAAGGCCAGTACACAATAGGTCTGTTTGTTTGTATTGCTCGGAGTTACTCTAAAACCTGTCACGTGTAGTTTTCAGTCAAATTCGTTTATCTCGTGCTGACAAACTTCAAATTTGACTGAAAACTACACGTGATTGCTTTTAGAGTAACTCCGAGCAATTCATATTTATAATATATATGTATAAATATACATAGATTTCAGTTAAAAGAAACTAAAAATAATAATTAATTACAATAACACACCTATCCTACAAACTGGTGAGTATTTTGTAAATTTTTGAAAGGAGATTTAAAATTTAAAGTCCGCCTTGCAAGAATCTAAAATTTTAAGTCTCCCTTTAAAAAGTTGATACTGATCGAAAGTAAAATAGAATTCCAGGAGTAGGAGTCGTAATTTGAATTTGGCGGCAAAGAATGAAATAGTAACGTTAACCGTTGATAGATGACGCAAAAATTAGTGCATAAAATTTTCTGCAGGAATAGACACTTCTTCTTGTGTATGTTCTGTGATTAGAAGGATAGACGATTATGTTAAGGTTTATTTATTTATTTTAAAACTTTTAAAAATATTTCTTTATGTATTGGTGGTACAGACTAAGCAGTTTTACCTTATCAATAAACGAGACTGTGGCAATATGACGAGAATTGTTAAGTATCGTAAAGCTTTGAGTTAATGATAATGAAACAGTAACTAATCCACTTTATTTATTTGCAGAGGAAAGTCAAAGATGTACAAAGACTCATTTTCCCAAAGACAATACCCAAGCAAAGGGGAAACAGAGCCCAGTATGCCACTGGATTTATCTTCATTACAATCATCGTAGGTAGGTAAACGTGTAATGCAAAAGAAAATCAATTTTTAATAGAATGTCTGTTGTGTTGTTAATTTCAGCTGGGTCCTTTTTCACCAATAGTAGGTTATTCTACATTTGTAAGTGATTTAATTTAAATAAAAAAATAAATAATTCGGTTAACATTTCAGGGACCACACTATCTTTGTTAATTGTTGGGCAATATCTGGCAGAATTGCTCCACCGATGTGCCTTAATTTGCGAAGAATTTAGACACGTCAGATCAAGATACGGTGGTAGTTTTTCGACGTTATTAAGCGATGCATTTACACTTTCAAGACGCAGCACATACTTGTTCATGCCATCTTTATTTTGTTCTTTATATATATTTTATGAATATGGTAATCCTTTTGTACTGTTTCACAATTTCGGAGCTAGTTCAAGTGTGTGTGCCTTCATCAGCATGAGTTTAGCTAGTAGGTTGTTTGAATTGGTAAGTTTTTTTTATTTATTTATTTTTTGTTTTTTTTTTTAGGTTAGGCAGAAGTATTTATAAAATGATGATAAAATAAATTGTTTTGAAATTCAATTTTTTTCAAGAACCCCCATTTCGTATGCAATTGTAAAATAATTTTTCCTCTTATTGGTTTTTAAAGATTTAAAAACTCTTTCCTGTTGCAGTTAAGCAAGAGACAAAATAGCTAACTTTATCAGTGTCAGTGCAACAATACCTTAAAATATGAAGATTAAAAAACAATTGAAAAAATTAAAAACGCAAATTTTTAAGTATTGTTAATTAACATTCTACATATTGAAATAATTAGCACGTACGGCAGAGCTTCTTATAGTTTCCTTCTCACATTTCAGGGGAAGCCCTCATTAAAATCAGTGTTTCCTAGTTTCCAATAGTTACAAAGAAGCTCTCTTTTTTTAATTCTTAATTGACAACACTTTGAAAATGTTAATACTAATTTAAAAGCATTACATTATTGAAAACCAGCATAATCATTACCTGTACGCCTTTCAATTGTTTAACACTTAAGGCAGATATAATCCCTATAGTTTCCTTCTCAGATTTCAGGGGAAGCCCCTATTACCATTAAGAACGCAGTATCTCCAACACACGGTTTTTAAATCCTTGCAATCAGCCCCCCCCCTCTCTTTTAGCTCTCAATTTTTAGCACTTTCACTTAAAAAAAAATAATTAAGAATTTTTAATGGCAGCTTAAAATAATTTCGAAGCGACACGAATAATCTCATGTTGGTATTGGCGCATCTAAATTTAGATTTTCCCTAAAGCTTCTGCTTCACCTTTGTTATTTACAATAAGAATAAAACTTGACGCAGTGACTTATTATTTCAGGACTACGGCCCATTGTACCAATCACTGCTAATAACGAAACTAAAGGGATTGGATTACGGTTCGGCCATGGCGTACACTTTCTTCCACGGTTACCTTCAAATCGTGCTGCCGCACAAGGGCACGGATCAGAAAGGGATGAAGGAATTGATGCAGGATTTCGAGAGCACGGAAAGGATCAAGTTCGAAATTCACAAATTGCTCGTGCTTATTCCTTTGTCTTTGTACTCGCCGATTAATCTCGAACATTGTTCTAAAATGATAGAGCAGTCGAAGGTTTGCTTGTAGCACCGTCTTTTTGTTTTATTAATACCTTGTGAATTTCTGTTTTTAGTCGCTTCCTGACATAGTGCTGACAAGGGCCGGAGTGCGTGACAGAATTTATAAAAACACGGCTTATAAAATTAAAGGCAAATACTATGTTGCCGAGTACGCTACGCCCTTGCAAACGTTGCATGATATTGTCTCTAACAATAACACTCATGCTGGTAAGTAGCTGCATGTAAAAATCAGTTTGTTTTAAATTTTGTTTTAATTTTTTTTCAGACTGTTATAAAAAACACAGTAAGGAACTGGTATTACAGTTTTACTTAAACCTACAGAATATATTAAGTGATAGTCCGGATTGTGGCAATTTCTGTGAGGTGCTTTTTTTTGATGGTAAGGAGCCTGCAACTTTTTTTTTTTTTTTAATTAACTAAAATGGCATGCAGATATCGATGATGAGGGAAATCGCATCGATGTCGGTCAAGCAATTCTGAACCATTTGAAGTGCATTAAAGGAAAGAAGAAGAATAGAAAAAAAAGTGACTGATTCGTTTAGCTCTTGGGGTCGTGGAAGTATTTTGGCGTTTATGCTGTACTTAAGTGCCATATTTTGTTGTTTTTTTTTTTTTTTTTAGATCTTTATATGTACTTTGGTTGATGTTATTAAATGACAGATATTTAATACTATGATGAAATTGTTTAATAAAATCTGTAATGTAATTGGATTTTAAAAATTCAGTGTGTTTTACTGTAGTGGTTTATTTATTTTTTTAAAGTTGCTTTTATGTTTGTTTCAAGAAACGAAGAAATGTTATTAATTAGTAAAGTGAAGAAATTCTTTAAAAAAGAGGAAAATTTATAAACGAGTTATTTAATATAATTAGTCACTAAAATAAGTACAATTTAGTGCGGGGATATATTTATTAATTTTTTTAATTTAATTTTCTTTTGCCATTGTAGAAAAAGTGTTGTCAGTAAGTGTTGATGGTAAATGTTAAATTCTAGTGTAATATTTCTTACATGCGATAAACAAGTGATAAACTGTAGGACTAATTCAAAAGAAGAAACAAGAAACCACTTCGTTATTTAGTTTTCCAAGAGGTTTTATTATTTGTGTATGTATAAATATAGAAATAAACTGCTTCTTCTTGTTCCCATGTAATTTAATTTTAATTTTTAAAACAGAAAGGGGGTAACATTAAGGATATTAATTTATCGGGTGAGACATCATTGCATTACGCGTCATCTAAAGGACACGCAAAATGTGTAGAATATTTAATATCAGAGGGCTTAGACATTAATCAAAGTACAAACAGCGGACGAACAGCGATGTTTTACGCTGCCGAATACGATTATCCCAATGTAATCAAATTATTAAAAGAAAGCGGTGCACAAACTGACAGTTTCACTTGGGACGGACTAACAGTATTACACTACGCCGCTTTGATTGGAAGCAATCACACTTTGACTTACTTATTGGAAACAGGCGCACAGGTTAACCAAAAATCATTGGAAGGTAAAACTCCTGTGCACTATGCCGCTGAAGGCGGACATTTGGATATTGCTACCTACCTGTGAGGATAGGCAGAAGTGTATACACCGGAGCGGAATATTCCAGTGTTGCCAGCTAACTTCAGTGAGACGGGGGGGTTCAAATCCAAACCGCGAAGGCCATTCCAAAATAGGCGCCACTTAATTTTCTTTTGAACGGGGAGAAGTGAAAAATTAAGAAAACACGTTAATAACACACTTTACATTTATTAAACAATTACAGAACGCACAAACAAAAAAATTAACTAGTCGATTTACGACATGAAATCGCAATACATAAAGCAACTATTCTTGCCGGATCCGGGTTTCGTATTATTATTCTACGTTAAAATTATCCAAATCAAGCAAAGAACAAATTCTTAACTTATTACGAACGACGACGTTCGTCTACGTATTAACTAATCACACAAGAGAAAATAACATTGATTCACGGAGAAGTGTACGCAACAAAGTTACATATCCGGTTGCGGCAATTTCTAAAGGAGCACACCGAAACAACAAACAAAATAAGTACGCGTGATTAATGCACATAAATAAATTGCAAAGAGAAAGATCCGACCTGTTTTCCACCGTTATCCCGAATCATTAGTCGACATTTTCGCGGGAAACAGCAGCGTAGTTGGGTGAATACCCGGCCTTCTCTTCACGGGGCGGGGACTTTCCAACGACGCAATTTCAACGTCGTCGCATAACCAGATCAGGACCAGATTCCGGGGCTTCGCATTGAATGATTCACGCCAAAATAGCTCCTACTAACGTAACTCCCAATGGAAATAATTCCCAACAAAATTAACTCCAGATAAAAAGCCTATAAACAAGGAGAGAAAAACGAACGTAAGGGCCAGATCGAGAATAACTTCGCATAGAGAACTCACCCAGTATTTTCGACCGAGCTGAGATAAACCACGTAGCACGCGGCTTCCTTGCACCTCAAATGGATCAGTCAAAGTCGGCAATTAGCCGTAGACATGCACGTACATACCTTCGATGCACTAAGCACACACACAAAAATCTAACGAAAAAAACGAGTGACCCACGAGGTGGTTGGCTGAGTTATGAGGTGGCGGAATAATTCTCGTTCGACAGAAAAGGAAAGGATCTCATCGAGAGAGACACATTCACGTTTTGCACTGGCTGGTTTACACGGCAACAGAGCGGACCAATTGTCGAAAAGGGCAGGGGTCGCGGATAATACGCGCCGTGAAGTAGAACTCCTTTGAATCCTGACAAAACTCTCCACGTACACGCAATTTCGGCCCGAAGCAAGGATGGGATAATTTTATAAAATAATAACACTGTTCTGTTCAGAACAGAACATTAATAAAATAAATTATTTAAATTTTATAACATTTATATATTATTGTTTTACATTACTTAGATTTATTTTTTTATTTGTTTAAATTTTTTTATAGTAAATTGTTAAAAATGTATGTATTTCTTTTATTTTTTTTACTTTGACACGAAGCATTGTATTGTAACTAACAGAGTGCAATGTGTTGTCTATACGGCGGGGTCACGTGGGTTGAAATTATAATATCATTTTCCATTTGTAAGTTTTCCAAAATTATTCTTTCGTTCAAATATTTTATAATTCGTAAATGTTGAAGATTTCTTTTTTCTTCCATTAAAAATGCATTAGATTTTGTTGATGGCCTGCAATACACAATACGGAATTGTTGACGTCTCCCTCTATCCTGAGGTGAGTTAATTCTGTTCTTCTATCAAACCCCCTCTGTTATCTTACATGCACTGAAAACGTTTGCACGTTAGCCAGTTCTTCGTGGCTCGTTGTAGGGTGTGCACGTCGGTGCCATTGCTGTTGGTTTTGTGCTTTGCAATTCATTTGGCTGAAATCTACGGTACTTTGATTACCGGATTTGAAAAATCATCACCTCTGCATTTGTAAGCATTGTGTAATGCTTGTTCAAACTTAGTCCCGGCAGTTCGAGATTAGGTTTTTTTTTTGGTATGTTTATTTGGTTTTACGTTTTGCTGATTGCTGCTCTTTCTTCTACCCTTCGATTTATTACGATTACTACTAACTGGGGTTACCCGGACCGTTGGAGTTGATTTCGTAGGCCCCTCCATCTTTAAGTTGCCGCAAGGTCAGTGCGACCACGGTTACATTTACCGCCATTACTCCCCCGTCTGTCCGGACTTGGACTCACCCAACCGCTGTTAGTGAGTTGCGTCGTGAGAAATCGCTGTGAATTGCGATACGCCGTCTTGGCTTCAGTAGTCCTCCCCCGGATTCGTTACTCTACGGGCATTTACCACGACGCGACGCGACAGGCGCACATCGAGGATGTAACCAAGGTCGGCTTTATTTTGATTTAAATTGCGGTAACGCACGCTTTTAAATTCTTTCGTAAATTCAACAACCATTTCTTGCCGAGGTTGGTTAATTTTGTTTCGACTTTTGTAACGGAAAGTCGGTACTGAATTTTCAGGTTTAGATTTTTGACAACCTCGTCGCATATTGTTTGCGGTTCTTTATCTTAACCTTTGGATTTTATATTATAGCGTGCTATTTAATTATTTGCCCTTGTACTTTTGGGGTTCCGTATGACCTCCCCTATCTGCAAAAGTTAACCGGCTGTGCTGGTAAAAATTTCAGAAACTTTAAATCAACCAATCACGGATGCCGGAGGCGTGGAAACCCACCATAATCATTGCGATGAAAAAAGTTTTAATCATCTACGACGTTATTTTTTGTCCACCCTATACATTTCCGTTCATTATACCAGGTGATCCAAAATAAAAGGTGTACATTGAACTGATGAAAACAGATTCTTTTTGGAATCACGATTTCAGTGCAGGAATGTTTTATTTATTTATTTTCACAATAAATAAGTAAGGTAAAAACAAACTTTTTAATTACAAAAATTAAATATTTATTGAGAAGACAGTAAAAAAAAGTAATACCTACTTTCAGAACAAAAACAGATAAACATAACAAATACACTGAAGTTTACAAAACTCAAAAATCTTCGCAGTAATAAACGTCGAACAATAAACCTCTTAATTTTATTCATTTTTATAATCGGGAACCGTGAATTTCACGTTGTCCAGGTGCGTTATCGACACGAGATGGATCCTAACTTCGGCGATCGAATGCAAAGTGACCGAGCACAACTCGCACCTGACTTCAGTCATCGGTTTCACTCTACAAACAAATCAAAGACAAAGAAAGGTCGAGTTATGCAAACCACATGTATGTAATAATTACCTCGACGCAACGTCCGCCATCTCGTTCAAGTTTTTCTTGTAGGCCACCAGAGTTTCATCTTCGGTGTTTAACGTCATAGTCCAGTGCAAGGGCCAAATTTCGTTCTGCATGAAATTATGCTCGCCCGCCTCCAAGATGTCCCCCACGTACAAGAACTTGTGCCACTCATTCGCGTGCTTAATGTAGCTTCGCTCGATGCTCTTCATCGGCCTTTTCAATAACCTTAAATGTACACGTAATTAATTAAACCTGCTACAATGAACAGTAAAAAAAAATCGTACTGAAACAGTTTCTCTTTAAGTGCCCTCTGGCAAGTTTCAATATCCACCATGGGTGTCACCTCTAGGTAAGCCGATTCCATGGTCCTCACGCTCCTATTTAACCAGAAACGAACCTCGTTAATCTAAAAGGGAAGGGGGTATTATTAATGAGAAGGCGTGGGCGAAATAAATTTATACCTCGTTTAATATTTCCTGTGTCAATTCTGCATCTAAAGTCATGACCAGATCGTGAGCGGGGTACATGGATTTCCTGCTGTTCTCGTGCGTCCCCAGGCCACACAAAATAGCCCCGAATTGTAATCCGTCTTTGGTCGGTTTGGGTTCCATGGTCGGGCAAAATATGAGGGCCGCAAACATGGGGAAGCCGTGAATGTTTGGCATAATAGTGGAGTGCCTTAACGACAGCGTGTTCGAGGTGGCGCTTTGAGCTACGGAGGCCGCCACCACCAACCTAAAATTATTTCATTTAAAAAATAAAATTACGCAACCACAGAGAGATAAAACCTTTCGTGTGGATCTTGAGGGTCCGTGTCTAATAGGACGCTATTAACGGAGGCCCCTTCGATGCTCACCGACTTTTGCAGCCCGTTGTCGAGCATGCTGTAGATTTTCATCTCCAAGGGGCTGTAAGGTCCGTTCAGGGTGAACGAGCGCTTGCAGTTGGAGTAATCCGGCGGTTCGACGTCGTACGTTTGCAGGTTTTGTTCTTCTTCGTTCAGCAAAACCGTGTCGCATACGGTCGTGTCATAATTTTGAGCGGTTTCTCGCTTTAAGTGGTTTTCCTGGAACCGAAGGGATAATCGAAAGGTACTAGCAAAAGGCGCTTGCGATTGTTACCTCCGATAGGAAACTCTCCGTGGCCTTCTGTGCGTAGGCCAAGTCGATTAGGTATTGGTTAAACGACTTGGCGGGACTTTGTTTTCTGTTTATTTCCCTTACTGGTATGTCCTTGTATAGTTCTAAGTGTACGACATCGTTTACAACTGAGTAGACCTTGAAGTAGGTAGCAAAGTGGATTTCGTTAGTTTTTAGTTACGAGTTTAGTTAATTTTTGTACATATTTAATTAAGGTGTTTAATGCAGATAATAGTTTAGTAAGTTTATTACCGAGCGTAGAATAAAGTCATATTTTGGGTGGGAGTTCCAGCAGAGTGGGGCTCCCTTCCACTCACAAGCCCTTATAAGCGCGCCGACGCGACGCCGAGAGCGCATATTAAGGCAGTCATTCGCCCGCCGGTGTATGACTCTAACGCGCTAAGCGACCTTATCTACCAGATACGGGTATCTCGTATATACCGTCCCTTTGGGTGGATATCTCGCTCATGCCTACCACATGCGGGTGCCTCGTATACACCGTCCGTTTGAGTGGGTGTCTCGCTCGTAGCTACCAGATACGGGTATCTCGTACATACCGTTCGATTCCTGGAGCCCAAACCGTACCGTTAAACACCGAGTTTAGTCTTGTTTAAATCGGTTGTAATAAATTGTAAATATGTAAAATTAAACTTTACTGTAAATAAAATTGTGTTGCTAAGAAGTCGACGTGTTTTTATTTACGCTGAACCTGGACGCCGACGAGCAAACCCGACCGACCTGGTTCCAGTTCCTTACATGCCAGATACGAGTGTCTCGTATACGTATGCCGTCCCTTTGAGTGGGCGTCTCACTGGAGGTGTGCAAAATCGTTCCTCGTGTGGAGCGCTGCAATGGGTACAGCAACAGGAAAGTAACGCTCCAAGTAACATGCCTCTTTGGAACGCCGCGACGACTTAAATTATGTTACGACTTCACAGCAAGTGACAGCAGCTCATGCATGAACAGCGCGCGGCGCGGCGCTGAAAGCAATTTTATCGATAGGCGACCCTGCTGGTTTCTTTATCGCGCCGAATAGGCGACAACGAGCGTTATTACACCCATGTCTACATTTTACATCGTTCTACGTGAAACGCATTACTTTTGTATTGATGAGCGCGACAGACCGTTACCCAATTGTAGCGTTACAAAGGAACCGTTCGTGAAATAACGATCCATCTCTAGTATATACCGTCCCTCTGAGTGGGTGTCTCGCTCATACCTACCAGATACGAGTTTCTCGTATGTATGTATGAATGAGTGGGTCTCTCGCTCATACCTAGCAGACTCATTTTTTGGCGTTGCAGCGTTTTCATTGACAATTTCGAAATAATTTAGACAGCGACGTCATTAAATTTGTGTTCGCAAAAATAACCACTTTTCATAGTTCTGAAATGTCATTACGGCTTGGTTTTATCATGTTAAGTATTGTAATTGCATGGCTTTAATTTCTGAAATTATTGCTTGTTATTTGAGTCTTCACCCCCACTCCTGTGAAACAGTACTAAACCGTCCTTACAAGGACGCTTCAAAAACAATACGCTGTATGCAACGCGAAAATAGTTTCAAAATATACTAAAATCTTTTGACATAATTTAGCACTAAAAACATCCCTAGTACGAGCGTCTCGTGTATACCGCCCCTTTGAGTCGGTGTCGCGCTCTTACCTTCCAGATACGGGTATCTCCAGTGGCGTAGATAGAGGGGAGGGGCGAGTTCCCCCCGAAATTTTTCTAAAATATAATGTTCCGCGTAATTCGTACAAAAGAAAATTTTTCGTATGGCGTTATATTTAGTTCGCTACTTTACATTTCATAAGTAAAGTGTTAAGTAGAGTCCGCACTCGTTAGATTTTTTTGTTCGCCCGCCCCCCAGTGTTTCGCATATACCGTCCGCTTCAAAAACAATACGCTGTCACGTCACCGGTGCAACGCGAAAATAGTTGTTTCAAAACATACTAAAATGACTTGAAATAATTTAGCGCTAGAAGACACCTCTGATACGGGTGTCTCGTATATACCGTCCCTCTGAGTGGGTGTCTCGCTCGTACCTGCCAGATACGGGTGTCTCGTATACAGTGAGATTTTTTTAAAGTAGAACATACATATTGTATTAATAAGTGCCATTGAGTTTCTTAAATCGAACATGGGCCGAAAAATACGTGGTAACTATGGATGTGATTAACTTTAATTATCATTATTTTTCTTTCGCACACTTGACATATATTGAACGAATGAAAGGATACAAATCTACAACTGGTATCGAACACGGTCCAGTTTAAGGCAATTAACAGTTTTTGTCACAGTTTAGGTTACGTTCTTGAACTTCCCTAAAACTGACTATTTTTATCTATTTCGAAAAACGAGCTTCAGTGCTAGACAAATAAGTACAAATAGTATCCAGGGTAACGAAGACCACGTACGTATTAAGCCTATGTTCGATTTTAAAAAATTCACCTTCCATATTGTAGCAAGAATGCATATTATGTTCTGCGCTAAAAAAATTCCCACTGTATAGCGTCCCTTCGAGTGGGTGTCTCGCTCTTACCTTCCAGATACGGATGTTTCGCATATACCGTCGTCTGTTTGAGTGGGTGTCTCGCTAATACCTATCAGATAGGTATATACCGCATATACCGTCCCCTTTGAGTGGGTGTCTCGCTCTTACCTTCCAGGTCCAGGTGTCTCGCATATACCGTCCGGTTCTTGGAGCCCGAACCGTACCGTTAAACCGAGTTTTAGTTATATTTAAATTGGTCGCGATGTATATGTACTATCCGAGTTATAAATATGCAAATACTGGGCTTCTATAAATGATTCTAACATCAAAGTAGGCACTGCATATTGCGTTGGATATTCCATCTCCTTTTGAATGCGTATTCTGCTATCTCAGAAATGTCAGTGTCATGTCAGCGCTGTCATAAATTTGAAACTTTTAGGTTATGAAGTGAGTGAGTTAAACTTCGTTTACACAAAATTAAAAAACTAAAAATTTAATTAAATTACTTAATGGTATCAAATTGACAATAACTGCTCTTATGTCAATGACAAAGCTTGATTGAATCGTGATTAAAAATGAGGTTATGTTACCAGTGACTGTATTCAGTATCGCAGTATCGGTGATTAGTGGCACATGTTCATTTGTTTATCAGAGGTAGTGCGATGTTAGAATCATTTATAGAAGCCCTGTATAAACTTGACTGTAAATAAAGTTGTTTTGCTAAGTAATCGAAGTGTTTTTATTTACGCTGAACCTGAACGCCGACGAACAAACCCGAGCGACCTTATCTACCAGATACGGGTGTCTCGTATATACCATCTCTTTGAGTGGGTGTCTCGCTCATACCTACCAGATACAGATGTCTCATATATACCGTCCGTTTGAGTGGGTGTCTCACTAATACCTACCAGATACGAGTGTCTCACATATATCGTCTCCTTTGAGCGGATGTCTCGGTCATACTTACCAGATACAGATGTCTCGTATATACCGTCCGTTTGAGTGGGTGTCTCGCTAATACGTACCAGATATGAGTGTCTCGCATATACCGCCCCTTTGAGTGGGTGTCTCGCTCTTACCTTCCATGTACGGGTGTCTCGTGTATATCGTCCGATTCCAGGAGCCCGGAGCGATTTACATAGGTACACTTTCCAAGTTGTAAATACGCAAATATAAACTTTACTGTGTATAAAGTTGCGATTATTTACGCTGAACCTGAACGCCGACGAGCAAACCCGAACCGCCAGACCGACGCGCGACGTCGAGCAGAGCAACGGAAACAACACCGGAGAGAGAATAAATAAATAAAGATGTGTACACTTACTTTCGCATACAGAGTAAGTCCCATAGTATTTTTCTCGAACAGTACGTTAGCTCGGTCGGTCCACAAGGCCCCCGAGTTTAGCACAAGCGAAGGTTGTACCTGGCACAAGACGCACTCCATTGCCAACGGGGTTATGTTACGGACCTCTATCGGTATGAAGTACAACTCGTCGACGGATTTCGTCTGTATGTTGCCGTAATCGATGAAAAGCACCTGCAAAAAAATGGTTCTTTTCAATCCGAACTCGGCGAGGGTTACTTTATGGGGCACCTGCACTTGCGCGATGGTCTCGACTGTTCTGAGCCTAGAAACCGAAATGACTTTACACCGATAGTAGAGGCCGTCGTCGAACTTGGTGCAACAGAGATCACCGACCTTGACGTCCTTTCCCAGCGGAATCTTTTTCCCCGACATGTTCAGATGTTTTTGGATCACCTGCAAGTTCGAGTACGTTTGGTCGTCCACGTTGTGGGCCCAGAAGTGCCCGGCGTCGAGCATCTGGAATCACGTCGAGCATAATCGAGCGCAATAAACAACGAAGTTACTTACGACCGAGATGATAATTTTAATATACTGAGTGTCTAAGGTTGGCAAAACTGAATTGCTGGGGACTTCCCTGTTGCCCGGCTTCTTGATTATGCTGAACGTCCCTGTACTTAACACTTCCGAAATGCCCAATTCCTTCGCGTACTTCCACGAGTCTCTCGGCCTGTCGACGTTTAAATTTAATTGCGAACGCAAATCGATAAACTATGCTTACGCCAAGCAGGGGATCGTGTTCTTTATTCCTAACTGGCGATGCCTAACCGCGCAATAAACCTCCTTGCAGATCTTCCCGGGCATCGACGTTATAAAATGTTGCCCGTCGACGCACACCGTCTCGGGGGAAGCCACCTGCGTGAACTCGACGTAAACTTTGCTGGAATCGACCGATTAAAAACAAACTTCTCCCCCCAAATTCACGTCCACTTACTAACTATTATCGAAATACACGTTTATCTTAGACGAGCAGAACCTGAAGAGTTCCTTGATGCGCCTGGCATAGATGGGGCCCGGCTGGTTACGATCGAGGTGCGTGAAATACACGGTCTTGCAGGGGTCTCTTCCCCCCAAAGTTTTGACTGCCTCGCGTTCATCTACTTGGCCCCCGTCGGACGAACGTCGAAAGTAATTCGGGTAGAAGGCCCCGCAGATTACGACCTGAATAACCCGAGCTTAATCCGAGTGGAACTCAACCGGGTTGGACTTACTTTGATCACAAGAGGGATCTCGGTGCTTCCGAGGATGACTCGTCCCGGACCCACGGACTCTTTGATGCCCATCGTCTCCAATCTGTCGGTCAATTCTTTAATCAAAATGGACCATTCGTTCATGGCACGCAGGTTCACGTAATTCTGTTTCGCCCAGTTTATCTCCTCCTGTCGCTGGCTGAACGCGTTGGATCTCTTCTTACGTTCCCACACCTGTGAGCGACGCGCGTTTAATACGATTCGTAAGGGCGATCGAAGGGCGACTTACTTTATACAAGTTCAGGTAAGAGATTAAATCGCTCGAAGAACCGTCGGCCCACTGCAACCGGTTCATGTACCCGGTGAGTCTCTCTTGAAACGGCTGGGAGAATATGTTCGGCAACGAACAACCGGCGGCTGAAATAACCGGGGGGGTTGAAGTTAATGAAATCGGGCGAAAACCCTTCGGACTTACCCATTATAATGCAGTCGCTCAAGCAGCTGAAGATGTGTCCTAAAAATATGAGTTTGGCCAGTGGGACGCTGAGAGGCAAAGAGGCCATCACACGCCCCAAAAATGTCAGATCTCCGTCCGAGATGGTCTTAATCCCCCGACAAGTAATCGCCAGACCACCCGACTGAAAAGTTTCAACCCCGAAGGTAACACTGACTTCCAACGAAAAAAAAAAAAAAGAACAGACCTCTTTGAGGGACCAAATAGTAGATTCGATCTTCTTCAAGTTCGGTGGATCTATAGTGAGAGCGAGGATCGATTTCGGCGGGTCGTTCAGGTCCAGGAGCTTCGAGGATAACACCAAGTGTTCCAGCGGGGCCCTCAAAATTTCCGGGGTGATATCTTGATCCAAATAATTCTTTAAAAAAAAATAATAAAAGCGCCCCCTTTTTTTGTGTGGTAATAATTACCTCGTAGAAGTTTCGCGTAACAAATCTGTAAACCCGTCCGTCGGCGACGCGTCCCGTACGTCCTGCCCGTTGGGTGCAGTTAACGCGAGAGGCCCACTGCAGTTGGAGACTTTCGTATTTAGTTTCGGGGTTGACCGACATGATCTTCGTTAGGCAGAAATCGATGACTGTAACGGCAAGTTTAAAAATCTGGGAAAAGTTTGCCGGTGATTAATGCGAACCGTAAACAATGTCCGAGACGGTGATGGAACTTTCGGCGATGTTAGTCGATAGTATGATCTTCCTGTGGCCCGGAGCAGCTGCGTTAAAAACGTTCCTCTGTTCGTGGTTCGTTATGGAAGAATGCAGGGGTAATATCTGCCATTGGACGCTCGAGCCTTGATAGGACGCTCTAAAAGAATAAGCGAATGGGTGCGTTATCGACTTCAGGCACCCTTCAGTGTTGGGGCTAAAATTCGACACTGCTTACGCTTAAACGGCGAGGAGGTTTGGAAGTATTTTTAATTATTAGAAAACGTGTGACTACAATAACAACAAATAAATAAAATAAAAATAAATTAAATTATTATTATTAAACGGTCCAAGTGGTAAGGGACCGGCCTTACAATCGCATGGTCGTCGGTTCGAACCGCGCTCGGGATTTTTCTCGGGGGTGGTCGGTATCGATTTCAGGCACCCTTCAGTGTTGGGGATAAAATTCGACACTGCTTCCCCTTAAACGGCGAGGAGGTTTGGAAGTAACAAAGCCATGGAACACTTTACACAAGTCTATGACTTAGCACCCCGTTGGGCAACCACCACAGATTAAAAAAAAAAAAGATTGGGTATTTAACTTACGCCTTGGACTTCTCTGTCAGACGCCGGTAGGCCTCTTCGATTTCGTAGATGCCCGGTAGGAAGACCAAGACGCTCCCGATGGTGTCGCACTTGGGATCCCCCTTGTCGAATTTGTCGAAGATTCGTATCAGGTAGACCAGCAATTCGTACATGGAATCGTCGATTTTAGGCTCTTGAAAATCAAACTTGGGAATCTGTAATTACTAAGTCAAGTACCACCGCAACAAAATTCGAGTTTGCTTTTTCCTTACTTTCCCCAAGGTGTTCAGTTGGTCGGCGTAGTACATCTGCGTTTTGAACTGGCTCTCTTTCGTGACGAAAATAGTCGGCGGGAAAATCTCTATGTCTCTGCTGTTGTTTCTGAAATAGTACTGGAATTTGGTGGTATCAAAGGTCGCCGACATAAGCAACACCTGTAATTAAAGCCGACTTTTTATAGTTAGTGGACCGGTCGTGCGAAAGTAAATCACACGGACCTTGATCTTCAAGGAATTCGTGTACAAGAACCGCCTGATTAACAACAACAGAAAGTCCATGTCTTGGTTTCTTTCGTGGACCTCGTCGACTATGATGTGTGTGTAATTGTGCAAATTTTTCACTTTGATTAGAGACTGC
This sequence comes from Dorcus parallelipipedus, assembly GCA_958336345.1. NCBI lineage: Eukaryota > Metazoa > Arthropoda > Insecta > Coleoptera > Lucanidae > Dorcus > Dorcus parallelipipedus. The sequence continues at coordinate 41,862,057 of OY284479.1, forward strand.
AGCAAAACGCCGGTCGTCACGTACGATATAATTGTGTCCGGACCACGTCTCCTTTCTAATCCCACCTAAAATACGAAATTCTTAAGATTAAATCATGTTGGGTAATCCTTAAGTATTGTATACGACGTTATTTTATAATTTAAATACAAGAAAATGTGGCGGTTGGTAACATTGGTTGACGTCTAACGGTGAGAAAATTCTTTGCAAATAATTTCTAGCTTTTCAGTCATCCTGTATATTGGCGAAAGTGTAATTACGCAGTACTTTGACCTTTGGATCTTGGACTGTTCCTAGAAGGACGCTTTAGAACGCTCCTTTATAATGAGACCGTCCCATGTTGAAAGTGGGATACATTAAAGGCTTGTCATTGATCAATAGACCTCTCCCCCGCCAGCGAACCGTTTGCGTCGAACGCCGATCCGATGCGAAATTCTGGCTCCTCGCCTGCTATCCAGACCGCACTGAGATTTACTCTCGTTCTGCATAATTTTTTTATTAAACGGTGATTGTTTTGAAATGAAAAATGAAACGGGTATGAAACCCGGATTTTAATTTGGTTGCGGCGAGTCCAGGCCTTCTTCGAGGCTCCTCCAAGCTTGTTCCGTCGTATTAAACGACAGGTATGTTTTTAAAGTCACATTGGGCGGCGGTCAATTCGTAATTCGTGTTTTCTTTTAATGTATTATTCATAAGAGAAGAGCTCTGCGTCATTGTCTGGTGTTGCATCAACGGACTTATGAATCATAAATCTGTCCTCTTTTTTCTTCACCGTTAACAAAGAAATAATATTGAAATAATTGTCGGCTCTTGCTTCGGCGATTGATTACGGAGAGCTCAAGTTCTGTGATTTTCGTATTATCTAGGCTTTTTTTGTATTACTATTTGGGTCTTCTTCCCCCCAATAATTCCGGACGTTCACCGGATTTCCCCTAACTGGGAGCTGCGTGGCGATGTTCTTCGTGACGACGTTGTTGAAAAGTTTGAGGACGTCGATATAAATCGACCTTGGCCATCCATTTTGGTGTTTGGTTCATCACACCGCACATCGCTCGTTGGAACGAAATTGATGCAAGTGGTCACTGAACTTGACGCATGTGGTCACTTAAAGTATCATGAAAGTGGTTACACCGGACACGCATCCTGTTCTTCGAATCTCGAGGATATTGACGACCCCGGGGCCGGGGAATGCTGCCGCATTCCCGGAATTTTATAAAACGTTCCAGAATTTTATAAAACGCTTGTGCAAAGTACGGCGGTCATACTTAGTTACCACTTTGGACAAGAAATGACTCCCTCCTGTTTATTCTTTACTCGTTGGCTTTTCTTTTTTTGTGTTCCATGCCCTACTGTCATCTTCAGAAACAAAAATTTTGATATAATATGATACACTTATGCTTTTCTTTCGAACAAAATATGATATTATGTATTAAGAAATATTTTCATAAAAATTTTAATCTAAAATTCTTAAATCTTACAAACATCAAGAAATAAAATTATTACATACTAAATTGACAAATCGTAAATTCTTAATTAAATTATAGAAGGTATTTACGTATTTACATAAAAAATGTCATTTTTTTGAAAATATTTCAAACTTAGTGGAAAGCGTAAGTGTGTCATATCGTCGAATTCAGATTTTATTTTTGCATCACAAGGTACGAAAATTTAAGATAGTGCCCATAAGTAAAACAAAAAAAAAAACGGTTGACAGTCGCATCTGCGAAACTGTCAATCCTAACCTATGTCTTCTGACGTTCTGACTGTATTAAATTGTCGACCGAATTTAATAAAAAACTGCCGACTTTGTATCTCCTACAGTTTACGAGATTCCCATGGTGATCCTTCAATTAGTTGTAACTTGTATTTGCTAGTGACAAATTCAGGAAAAGGAAAATTTTAACTGCGTAATTTAAAATATGTCTGCGTTTTCCCGGCATCATAAGACTTTATTACGTAAATTAAGTGTTAATATGATGTTTTAAATTTTATCGTTAAATTACCGAGGCGCATAAATTACAATGACAACTTGAAGTACCAACCAAAATACATCTGGGAATTTTGTTTTTTGGCAACATAATTCAACTGGTGGTGGTTTTTTAATTTTGACACTGACAAATTTTATTTCAAAACAGATTTTCATTTTTGAATAACTACGCACTCCCGATCGGATATATGTTTCTGAATGCAGTCCGCATATTCATATTTGTTAGTGGAGCTTGTGGCGCATGTGTATTTTAAAGCGTCGTATACTTGAAGATTGTTGAAGATTACATTACACAAGTACATTCACTTTTGTAATGAGTAACTAAAGTTACACGATTTAGTAATTTTTACCATTGAAACCTGACTACTTTTAGTTCCCGCACCTTGTAAATGGAACATCTATTTTTAGGTTATGTTGGTTTCGAGTTTGTGCTGTTACTTTGGATCTTTGGCTACCTTCTTCGTGCTTTTCCAACATTTTATTGAATTCATTACACTTAAATTTTGGTTCTTTGTTCGTTTCGTAACGAATTTCCGAGTCATTTTTGTAAATTGCAATTTGTAAATTGCAATTGACAGACAAACGATAATTTGATTGACAAAACTTTAAACGCAATACCAATCGCTTTTGTAAGACAACAGACAACATAAGAACAAAAAATCACAATTAGTTACTCATTACCAGACTTCGGCCATTTTGGAGTGTTGCCATGGCTACGCAATGAATGGGCACTTTCCATTGGTCCTCGTATCACAACCACGGTAACGCTTCGAAATGTCTGAAGTCTACTCATTACAAAAATGAATGGAGAATATAACTCGTGCCTAAATAAAAACCTGGTCAAGTAGGCTACATTTAGTAATTCTGCTATGTAAATGCAATGGATAAATTCTGGATCACAACCCACTTGACCAGGTTTTTATTTAGACACTTGTTATGATTACAACCAAATTAATCTTCAAAGAAATTCACAAAAATAAACACGTAAAATGTCACAGATGATTAAATAAAAGTAGTTTTGAGATGATCCAAATCTTACCTGATATCCACAAACCGTTCCTAAAGCCCATCCACGTTCCTGGCAGACTCTTTTCGCAACACTTATCGCAGCTATACGTCTCGGTTGTGTAACAACGATATTACAATACTGGTTATTCTCACGACAGTCATCTAAGATGTACTGCGGAACCTGTGTCGTTTTGCCACAGCCAGTGGGTCCTTGAATAATAACGACAGAGTTGGTTTTCAGCATAGACAAGATCTGAAAATCATAAAAACATTAGCAACACAGGAAGAAACAAACGAAAACAAGACGAACCTCCGCGCGGTAAGACTGAATGGTCAGAGACTCATTCTGTGATTTACAATCGAACGGGTACTTATTAAACACGTCCGTCGTGCCTTCCTCTTTCGGAGGTAGTGCTTCTGCACCGGCGATTCCATCTTCAACCGTAAATAATTCCTTGTCCTGAAAGGAGTGTTGTTATCACAAACGCTTTGTTAATTTATGGCTTACTTACTTCTTGTGCCTTGATCCCTTTGGCATACAGCTCGGCCTCTAATCGCTGATATTCTTTGGCGTAATCCGTGTTGTCGATGTCGGGTTCAGAATCGGAATCTTCAGATTCACTGTCGGATTTGTTCCGCGTTCTTCCGTCGACTTGCGCATTTGGGACTCGAGTGGGTTCGAATATTCGATGAGGATTCAAGAAGTCCTCTAGTATGTCCATCTTTTAAGCTAGTTAAGTTTCCTACTGTGAATTATTTCTAGTGATGTGCACAAACCGAAATTTATGCAGCAGATGATTCGTTACTAATATGTGCTTTTTTCATGCACACACTCACACTTCTGGAGTATTTTTTCTACAAAATGGCAAAACTAAGTACTCTGTAACGTTTTAGTGAAGAATATAAATGCAAACTTACGCAGGAACTCTTGGAATAACAGCAATAATCATAGACAACAATAATAACGTTGCCCTTCAAAACAGCTATTGAAAATATTTTCCAGTATATGATAGATGGCGGCGGCGCTCCGCGAGCGAGGAAGTGTTACCAATGTAAGTAGTTATTACTAACGCGCGAAGCTTTAATCAATATTAATTAAACTTGCTTTTTTATTACAGAACTTTTTATAAAGAAAAGTATATAAGAACGTCAAATTTAACTGAAATATCAATATAAATAAATTTGCCCGTTACTAAGATACAGCCATCTCGCGTTCAAGAGCATCGTGTGGTCGCTTGCTTTCAAATCCAGAAAACCACCGATCAGAAAACTAGACGAAATAGTTTTTCAAGTTTTTATGAAGAGATACACTCGAAAAAGTATACCCATAAACTATGAGAAAAAAGTATTTAGTTTTTTCCACTCAAAAATCACAGACATTACACAATCAACAAAACATTCATCATTGTTTCCTTTGATCATTAAACATTAATCATTAGCTCTGTTCCAACCACGCTTTCTGACCGTTCAAGAAACAGTCATAATCAGTTGCCCACCGAAATAATGATCGATGTTGACAACTTTGTCGAGTGTAATGCCTGGTTTATACAATCACTAACAACTAAATTTAAGAATTAACCATTAACTATAAACCAATTGAAATAAGCGAATTCTTAATTGTTAGTGAAGTCGTATAAACCGTTTCATGTCAGTACTATCCGTTAATTCCTTAGTTGTTAATTATTAACGTTCAGTTATTAATGACAGCTGTAGTTCAGTTATTAGTTGTTAGTGACTGTATAAACCAGTCACTAACAACTAACACCAAGAAAGCCGGCATAAAATCTGTAAAACGACATCTTCAACGTGTGGTTGGAGAATCGTCATTAACATATGAAGAAATATACACTTTATTAACTCAAATAGAAGCCGTTCTTAACTCTCGACCTCTTACGCCTTTATCTAATGACCCAAATGACTTATCAGTTCAATGACTTCATTACCTGAACCTGATTTAACAAACCTTAAAATGAACAGATTATCACGTTGGCAGCGTATTCAGCATATGAAACAACATATTTGGAAACGTTGGTCATTAGAATATATTTCTGAAATGCAACAACATAGTAAATGGAAATACAACAAGAATTATCAGCTGCAAGAAGGTCAAATGGTGCTCATTCGGGAAGACAATCTACGCCCAAGTTGCTGGATGACCGGCCGGATTGAGAAACTCCATCCAGGTTCTGATGGCATCGTCCGGGCAGCCACCGTTCGCACTTCAAAGGGGCCTTTCAAGAGAGCTGCAGCAAAATTATGTGTTTTACCTGTTGATAATCAATCAGCTTGAAGGTGATTCCTGTTTTCAATTGTACAATTAAATTTATTGTGATGCACCATTCTAAATTGGAAATTGTGTATAACGAAAGGAAAGCACTAAGACTTCTAAATTCTAATTTCGTCTTAGTGCTCTTCTTTCGTTATACAAAATTTCCAATCTATGCCGTGTTCCAAATGCACATTTGACAGATGAATGCGTACTAGACATAGATAAACAAAGATATAGATGGGAAAGACATATATAATTTTTCTCGCACGAGAACAGCGCCATCTCGTGTCTCTAGTCACGTACTATTTTAATTTTCAATGCAGGTTTCTTTCATTATTTCGAGTATTAATTTTGTCCGATGTTTGACATAATTTTTGAATTTTTTTTAGGAAAAAGAAAATGCTAAAATATTTTAATAGAACTACTGTAATATATGATATTAATAATTCTATTAAAACATTTGATATTTTCCATTACAGTCATAAAATAAAAATATGTAATATCAGATATAATTTATTGCAAATAACATTTTATAATATGTATTTATACTGATATGAAACTGTGACCTATTTAGATGTATTAAACAGATAATCATATAGTTTCAAATTTCGTAAGACCGTGAAACATAATTTTTTGTCTTACTTAATATGCTGTTACAATGACATCTTGAATGTAAAATTTATTCACTTTAATAAATTACTAATTTGTGATAAATTAATGATCATAATTATGTTGTAGCTTTCGCGTATTTTTTCACGGCCTCCCGAGATCTGAAATTTGTGAAATCTCACACACAATCTCACATTATGAACAACTGATTACAAAATATAAGAAAATTAATAACTATAACATACTTCACAATGGAAATTTCACAATCAAATCTTACTAAAAAAAAGCGTAGTACTTATTATATTAATATACACTACAAAATTTCAATTTGTGATCAAAGGGCTGCTAGATGCAGAGATTTATACATAACGTACCAATAATTCAATTTAAAAAAAATGAAAAATACCAATTTTACAAGAAAGAACATGACAATTCGTATTTCAAAAAAATGTAATCCATTACTTCACTATCTGTTATCACAGCATGCGGTGAGTCAAGTGAGAATGTGGTACTCTTGTACCATTGCTAACATAAAAAACTAGAACTAGTGAAGGAATGGATAATATTAATTAACAGTTAAATTTATGTGTGACGAATTTTCTGTGAATATTTCCTGTGTTTCAAATATTTTTGGTGTGCCAATAACTTAATAGGGTCATTACTCTTATACTGAATTTTCCCCTTCAAAATTTTATTAATATTCTTGCACCACGTGTATAAATGAAATTCTACTGTAGAAGTAATAAATAAATGTAAGACATCGTGTTCCTTACAACTTAATATTTCATTTTTTATATTTGCCAATAATATAAATTTTAATGTGCTGGCAACATTACTTTTATAACAAATACGCGGTAGAGTATTATCTAAAACATACATGCATTTCTTAAATAATTTAGTAAATGTTGTTGTAGGAGAAAGCAAGGCATTTGGTCGAAAACTTCTATTTTTGATAATAAAAGCATCCTCGTCACTTAACTGGCTGATATTGCCAATTAAATCCAACTTACATCTATCACAACTTTTAACCTTTTTAAAAAAATTTTTTGCTATGTAGCCAGCTATGTAGGTCAGCGTACTAGTTTTTACTAAAGAATAATTTAAATTGTCAGGTATAATAATTTCCTCAGTTATATCTTCCAAGAGTATTGGTTCATGGACAATTTCACGTTCTTCACATAAAAAATCCTTTAATGGATGCAGTATTCGCGCAGTGTCATCTTCACAGTTTGCATTACAGCTCATTGCGGCAACATTACCAACAACAATTGATTTGAAGGATGCAATAAATGAATAACATGTAGGGTAAACATTGCGGGCCCCATGACTTCTAATTCGTCCAAAAAAGTTCTCCACCGGATCTTGATTTATGTTACGTGGACATAAAAATTTGAAATACTCATTTCTCAATTTTCTCCATATGTATACAAATGCTTTTAATGTATGACACCAGTTTTTTACTGAAGGAGGTACAACTTTATTTCTCCTTTCATTAAAAAACTCCATTGATTGGACAACTCTTATTGCATCATGCCAGAACTGTTCATGCTTACTGTTTTCAGTAACAGCACACCGAAGCTCCTTACCACTTTTATCCCTTAAAACTGCACCATTGACACTATCAAACGCTTTGTCCATAAATAATAAAAATTCGGCTGTTTCAGCAGCGCGAGGAGGCATGTGCTGCGAACCTGGAAAATAAAAATAATCTCTCATTTCCATTTCAAAAGAAATATAATTGTGCAAACAAATGTACCTACCTAATCGTGCTAACCCACGCATTACAGCTGCAACACGTTGACTAAGAACTTGTGCAGCAACACTGACTTTCATTTTCTTTAAGTTCTTTATATGAACGTCGGTTAGTTTGTTGCACATTCTGTATTCTTCCTTGTCCTCTTCTAATTCATATAATCTTCTTATATCTTCCCATGAGGCAATTTCAGTTTTATTATTTCGCCAAATAAAACGACAATTGTTTGCAAATAAATTATTTCTGATTCCCTTTAATAAATGTGGTGGATCAAAAAAGGGCACCACTTCTTCTTCATCCACAAGAAAACCGAAATATGTAATTTCCATGCTATTTGAAATGCAGTATTGCCTCGTTTCTTCATACAACATATTAATTGCTTTCATATTTGCACTACTTTGGTCACAGACGATTCCAATAACTTTTAATCCTACTGATCTTGCTTCTTGAATGACAAGTCTGATATTTTTTGAAATATAATCAGCTTTCATACCTCAACCATTAAAAAAGTAGCATAAAGGTTGTTTCCACTTTTTATGTATACCTCTTGCCATGAATACCATAGCTTTATCTGCAAATATAGGTGCTCTGTCATTAAATCCATTATCTTGAAAGCCAATAATAATATCCTTGCTTGTACTATAGAGTAATGAAGGTTCCAATGCAATTTCATCAAATATTATTGTGCAGTACCTGTCTTCTATTTTCAGTTTTTCTACTTGTGCTTTCAAGCTATTCATCATAGCACTATTAATACCACTTTCTAAAGGAATTTTCTTCAACAAATTATATAACGTTTTTATAGATGGTAAAGCAAAATAATTACAGAGCAATCAATAGCCCTTTGGACTGTTTTTCATTAAGGTCAAAGCAAGGAGTTTATCATCAACAGAAAATCTTCTACCTTTAGGAATTTTCTTTTGTAAACGTAATTGCATTTGAACAAAATTGTATGATACAGGATTAAGTCTCAAACTTAAATATTCTGATGAGGTTAAAACTTTTTCTGCTTTTTGAAGACGTGTCTTGAGGTTTGCTCGTTCTACAAATAAACGTTTTGCTGTTTTCCTCAAGTCACCTACTATTCGGTAAAGCTTTCTTGCCTTTGGGGTTAATTGATTATTTGTTGTAACTCCTACAGAACGAAGGATGTTGCTTCGTTTTGATAAATCTGAAATGCATAATTAATATTTAGTAATGAATCTCATATACACGATTTCAAATACAATCAGTGATAATATATGTTACGTAAATTATATTAGTGAATTTGATACAATATTATTTATATATGGTATTTTAATAGAATTACCTTTGCATCTCCCAAAATTTACTGAGTGAATAGGAGTTGACATTTCAATACATGTCTTGTTCCTCAAAACTGAAGGACTGTCTACAACAACAGTTGCAATTAATATAAAAGAAGCCATTATTCATAATTTTCTTCTTTATTATTGATTGGCTTTGTTCAATGTGTGATAGTTAGATATAGCAATTCACATAATTTGTCATTTTAATATACACCTTTAAGAATATAAGAGCTAAATTAAAGTTTACTAGTCATCATTTTTGAGACATTTGGAATCTATTTATCTTTTTACTGGATTTATTTTGTAAACCATGAATTTGAGAGATCCAACCAATTACACTTTGCTGTACTCTTAAAAGAAAACAATACCTTCTCCTACTGTTAGCTTATCGGCGACTATTAATTCAGGAATTTCTGTATCTAAATCCATTTCTACAACATTGGTGGAAGGTTTTTCACTTTCTGTTACTATTTCCTCCTGCTCCAGCATAAGATTTATTGTAGATGTAGATGTAGAAGGTTGGTCAATTTCCATTATGAAATTAGTGGACAATTGCTGTTCAGTAAGGACTAAAAAATAAGCACATTAAACCCCAAACTGTAATTAATTTACATAAATATACATATGTATTACACAGCATTAAATAATAGAAATATATAAAGTACTGGTACCTTCTGTTTGAGGTGGTAAATGCAGTGACGGTATACTATTAAATTTCAAATTAGCTCCACGTCGACCAATAATTTTTTCTTCTTGGGAAAAGTGTATGTCACATACCCGATAATTCTTTCTTACATCTTCACTTTCTAACAAGAGAAGCTGACGATTCTTCACTTTCTTCAACCATAAGTACATCTACAAGTACATTTTTACATCAAAATACATTACTGTCTCAGAGTCATATAATGGATGATTTTGGCATGGGTGATGTAGAAAATATTTCAATGCACACACAAAAAAATATGCAGTCCACGTACATTTTTTTATTACTTATACTGTGTCCTTGGTGTCGACATAAGGTAAACGTTATAGTTTACGGACAATGAATTGTTCTAACAAAACTATTACTAAATAATGCCTACCTTTTCATCTTTTGGGAACATGTGCATTTTTTGTTGGTTGTTATTGTTTTTGCACGACGGTACACAACAGTAAAATACCATTTTTAACAATTTCACTTTTTTACACTTTACAGAATACCACAATAAATATTAAATTAGTATTTTGTCACTTATTTATAGTCTAATAAATGACAAAATTGTAAAACGCACATTACATACAAGAAAAATACACCCTTGATTATTCACAGCACAACTTGTGATTCACATCAAAGCAAATTCTCATATTAATGTCCTGTTTTATCAACAATGGTAGCTGCTGTCGCCATCTCGTGTCTCTAGTCACGAACTATCATTTGTATTTCCCGCTCAAATGTTTGCACGACCTTGTACATAAGACTTTCCTACCCATGGTACTAGATTTTAGGTCGCGTATCCCCACCTACAGAAAAATAGGCGTGGTGAATGCCAAGCATACTTGAATACGGTCTTAAGAGGAATCGAACAAAGTTACCCCTCAGAAGTTCGCATTTTACTATCCCTACTTTGCTACGTTAAGGGGAAATATTTGTGATGTTATGATTGGTTGGTTGGCAGTCGCCTTCCGATCATGCGGCTATTGAAAAACCACCAACATTAGTTGCTTAGAGCTATCTCTGTTCAACACATATTGAGAAAGAACGGTAATAACTCTCGCGTGTCGGTAGTTCCGTCATCATGAGCAACTTACTAGGCTGCGTTCGGTCATAATGTTGGTACATTCAACGGGTTCAGAAATACACATACATGTACATAATTATATTCAAAAACCTAACACATTTTTTACGGTAAATTGTAATAAGACGCAATTATCGTTCAAAGTAGACTTTATTTTTAATTGCACATATGCGTCGTATAATAGAAAAGGGACAAGCAGTTACCTATATTTGTAAAAATATTGAAGAGGATTGAAGCTGCAACACCAAAAATTTTACTTATAATGCTATTTCATGCCCATGCGCAATTTTAATATTACCTGCAGCTCAACACTGTAATGAAATTCATTATTTTATTTATTTAAATTGTAAACATGGGTAAATTAAACTCCATTAACAAGAAGGTCACATATAGGAAAAGAAAAATCGGCGGTAAATATGTAAATGTAAATGTAAAAATGTATCTACATATATTTTTTGGAAAATTGTTAAAAAATGTTGATAATTAAGTACATGACAAACATCATGACGCGAAGTGACTGTTCTTGGTGTCATCGAAACGCCAGTGTCGTTTATAACGTACTATAAGGTAAACGAAATAAATTTTTTAAACAATTTATGAAGGTATAAACATAGATATAAATCTGCAAGGTTTGGATATTTCAAAATTAATGGTTGAGTATGTAGTAGTCGAAAAAATATTATATACACCACGACAGCAAAGTGTCTTTATCGACCTCGTTCGTTTGCTCACCGCGGCTTCGCCTTGGCTCGCAATTTGCAAACTCGTTTGATAAAGTGCCACTTTGCCACCTTGGTACATAAATAACTAGAAATCCAGAATGTAAAAGTATTTCGCATCTTGCAATTTTTGATTGAAGAAAAGGCCACAGTTTAAGAAAATATCATAAAAGTTTATTTCTTTTGAAACTGGTATGAAGTTAGCAATAACTTTCAGCAGTAAAAAAAATTCTAAAATAATACCAAAACAGTTTCAGTATTTATGTATTAGTATAAAAATCTACTAATTAAGTAATATTCAATAACTTAAAATGAATATTTTTAGAAACTGATTCGAAATTGACCTATCGAGTAATGTTGCGCGAGACGTACTCAACTTTTTCAAAAATGACAGCGTTGTCCTATTTTTAAATCAAATATTTTTAGACGAAAATAATTTATCAATAAGGGGCTTTTGATAGTGTAAAAACAAAAAGGGATGTATTTTTTGTTCGGCCACAATTAAATCTTAAACTTTAGTTCCGCAGGACGCACGTTTCGTTTTTCTCAAAAATGACATTGTTGTCTTATTTTTTAATTAAATAAATCAATAACAGGCGTTTAGTACTGTAAAAAAAGCAATGTATATCTTTTTATTTTCAATTACATACTTATTTTGAACAAGTTTTCAAATCACCTTAGATTTTTAAGGTCCTGGAGTATGCGGAACGAAAGTTTAAGATTTTATTGTGGCCGAACAAAAAATATGTCCCTTTTTGTTTTTAAACTATCGGAAGCCTATCTATTAATAATAATAGATTATTTTCATCTAAAAACATTTCATTTAAAAATAAGACAACGCTGTCATTTTTGAGAAAAACGAAGCGAGAGTCCTACTGTACGCGAAGCTAAAGTTTAAGATTTAATTGTGGCCAAACAAAAAATATGTCCCTTTTTGTTTTTAAACTATCGGAAGCCTATCTATTAACAATAATAGATTATTTTCATCTAAAAACATTTGATTTAAAAATAAGACAACGCTGTCATTTTTGAGAAAAACGAAGCGAGAGTCCTACTGTACGCGAAGCTAAAGTTTAAGATTTAATTGTGGCCAAACAAAAAATATGTCCCTTTTTGTTTTTACACTATCGAAAGCCCCTTATTGATAAATTATTTTCGTCTAAAAATATTTGATTTAAAAATAGGACAACGCTGTCATTATTGAAAAAGTTGAGTACGCCTCGCGCAACATTACTCGATAGGTCAATTTAGAATCAATTTCTAAAAATATTCATTTTAAGTTATTGAACATTACTTAATTAGTAGATCTCTATACTAATATATAAATACTGAAACTGTTTTGGTATAGTTTTAGAATTTTTTTTATTGCTGAAAGTTGTTGCTAACTTCATTTGAACTTTTTTTGAACTCTATTTAAATGTACATTTTTATATTTTTACTATTTCGCTTCTAATACACATAAGTTGAGTCAAACACAAATTTACAAAAAAAAAAGAAAAAAATATAAGTGTTCCACTTCAAATTTTAAGGAGTGCATTTAAATTAATAACGAGAAAAAGGAGTTCATGCAAAAGTTAGTTACACAAAATAATGTTTTCGAAGTGAAATGCGTCTCAAAATTTTTCTTTCAGGTTTAATCAACGAAGAATGCCAGGACGCGAAAGTTCACACAAAAAAGTTGTACGTCAGAATAGGCAAAGCCGTCTATATCTTACAAGCCGTGCTGTTACGCTTGGCAACGTCGCATTGATACCCGAAAGTAGTCCTAATCGAACTTGGCATCTACAACATAAACCTAATTAATAATTCAGAAAGAATAGTTTTTTATTTACCTACAACGAAAAGTCAAGTTTTAAAGTAATTAGGAGCAAGTTGTTTAGCCGAGGCTGTAATTACTTCCAAGTATATATATTTAAAGTCAATTTTCGTTCGAGGTAAATATGAAATTTTCTTTCAAACTAGACGTTTAACGAGTTTAAAATTAAGTACTAGGACTTTAAAGTTCCACTTTTTGTACCATTGAAAATCCGAAAAATGTCACATTGGTATGAAATAAAAGCAAATAAAGGAAAGCGAAAAAGTTTGGTTATCTAGCAGAATTAGGCTTTGTAGACTTACCTTGATTGTTAATATAACATTTAAAACGTTATTTTAGTCACCAATACTATAATAAACAATAATAAACAATAAAATTTGATTGAAAAGTACAGAATTACATTACAGCATTATCTCGTACAACTTACGTCAAACTGGTGAAACTCGTGATCGGACTACTTGCTCTGTTGCCAAATTTACAAGTGCACGGCTTGTAAGATATAGACGGCTTTGGAATAGGCAAAACGATAATTCTATAAAAATGTAATTTTCCTAGTTATGTAATTTAGCCGGCTAACCGTGGAAAAAGCCGTACCTTTGAATACTATTTAGAGATAGTGAAGTTGATCTTTTCTTGACTAACAAGAAATGTACTTGTTGCTAAACCTCAGTGCATGTATAAATAAACATTAAAATACCAAAAACGTACTGGAAAAAGCAGTGCACAAACTTAAATATGTTTAAATTACCCGCCTTAATCCTATCTAAGATCATGCGCAATAACCCCTAAAAAATCGGAATGCAAAATATATTCTCAGGCCATGAAAAAAGATCACGTGATTGTCTATTTTGTTACCAGTTCTTAAGGTGGGGAGAATATATTCACGCCTTACAGAAATAATTCACTAAAAACATACAAATCGGGCGACTTCATAACTTAATTATGGTTACATATTTTAAAAGCTGTTTTCACTGATTTGTTAACAAAATTTCAATCTACAAAGTGACCAACGCGTTTTTCAAAATTCCATCTGGAAGTATTTTTACTATCGCTGTAAAGTTCAACTACAATTTTTCAATGTTAATTATTTTTTTCTTAATTACCAGATGATGTTAGAGAAATTTCCTATGGTCACTTTGTAGTGCTAGTTGTCAGGTATATAAGAAAAAAAATGAATTAATTATATTCAGAAATAAAGTCTCTATGAATTCGCCCGTTTTAATGGTTTTCGTATATGGAGTTATTTCGTAAGATTGCTCTTAAATACGCGTTTGCAAATTTTTATGCAATCACATGTATCAAAATTACCCCTTCCTAAGTGAGCGCCAAATCTCAATACTGAGTTGACTTCAAACGTAGTGCTTGAGCGGCAAGGGGGGAGATCGAAATCTCAGTCCAAACTCACTTGTTCGTGCTAAAAGGAACGACATTTATATGATCTGAGATGAGCATATCTGAGATTTATGGTAAAAGGAATGCAGCTATTGTTTCCTTTGATCAGGGCCGGCCTTCTAAATGACAGGGCACGGGTGCAGTAAGAATTGTGGGACCTTTTGTTTTAAAGCACAGTGTTATGTTACAGAGTACGGGTACGGGAGCCAGGGCCGGAAGTAGGAGCTGGCACTTGCCACAGGCGCAAGCGAAACAGGGGCGCTTAGTGGATTTCATTTTAATTTGTTTCGTCTTCCTGAATCGAAATCCTTGAAGCATTGGCGTTACTTTTGAGACATCAGGGGGCTATTCTCAAATGTCGGGTGATGACATTAGACATCGACAATTGTCGAAGGGTAGAGTCGCACGAGTTTTGTTTTCTCTATTCTCAAACACTGCTCGACAGTGAAAATCGAATGCGACTCCAATTGTCGATGAAGCGATATGGCAACGTTGTATATTAGTTCAATTGAATATGTGAGATTAAAAAGGGCCCAAGTTCAGATTGTATATGTCTATTATTTTGGTAAAATTTAAATAAGGTTTTGATCTGGTTATGTGATCTAAAAACAAAGAAATTTAATATAGTAACAGGTGAAAGAAAAAGTTTACATATTAAAAAAAAAACAACTTTCGAAAACCTTTTTTCTTCACTTTCTTATCATCATTCGAGCAGGACTTGGGCCCCTTTTAATCTCACATATTCAATTGAATAACAGTCATCTGATAATTTCACAAATTTAAGTTGGCAAATTTGAAATTTAATCACTTGCAGACATTTTTAGTTGATTACATTTCAATAACACTGACTTAAAGGTCTGTTCATTGTGGAACTGATTCGAACTATTCAAAGCAGGCACTCATCTAATTTTTTATAAGTAAATATTAAATTGAAATCGGCTAAATTTACTTGAAAAGCACTGATCAATTAAATTCTTTACATAATTGTATTGAAAAATATGATTAAATAAGTACACAAACTTTTTCCTCAAGTTTTAAAGCTGAACGATGTCTGCTTTCTACAATGAAAGGTCTGAGTACTTCAATAAGATCCACAACAACGTATTTTGTTAAACGAAAGGTTTTTAAAAATTTTGCATCAGCCATACCAAAGGCATTTTTATATACCTACGTGTTTTTCTCGTTCGTACATCATAGCTATTTCATTCTGCTCTAAATTTTATATAATAAATAACTCTTCTGTCATTTTTAAATGCACGAAATCGCTACACACACAAAATGAATACAGAAACGACCACAATAATAGGTCGGTTCGATAGCTCTGCACTTTTCTACACTTTTTACACCAACCGCTCCTAAGAGAGTGAGATGTATGTAATTTGTGCGAGTAGGATTGAGAAAAATAGAGTAAAGGTGTTAAAAGTGTAGAAATTGCAGAGCTATCGACCAGACCTAATACATTCGGTTTCGTACACGACATACAAATGTAGAGTAGTTTTAACCACTCTACAATATCTCTACTAAAATGTCGAAAAATTCTCGTATACGACATTTGAGAATTAACATCCGTAGACATTCGAGCAATGTCTTGTTCGACTTAAGTATACAGGGTGATTCAGGCAACCCGTTCATTAAAAGTTTACGGACTTCCCATTTGAATTGCTTTTTCATATTTTGGATTTATTGATTACCGATAACGATCTATTTAACTGTAATATTTTCAACTTTCGGACACTTCCGGTTATACCGGAAGTTGCTGTCAACTTTCTTATTTTAAATGGAACACCTCATTTTTTATTGCTTTTTAGAATTCCTCCCAGAATTCTAAACCAATTTTATACCATATAAAAGCCAGGTTGAGTTTCTCGTTCTAATAGCTTGGCATCTGCTGGTTTAAGGATCTCCGAGTTCTAACTGGAAGCGTGCTGTAAAATATCTAACACGATTTGCTGTGTCGGTGCAAAATCCATATTCATGACATCACAGCTGATCTTGTGTACACTAAAAATTTCACGTTTTAATTATAATGTTACAGAATGAGTTTAAACTTAAAAATATTCCGGCCTGACTTACGTCAAATTAATTTCCAAAGTGAAAGGTAAAAGCGAGGTTAAGATTCTCTAAGTTTTAAACATTATTTTGTTTCACCAGCTTAATTAGTATCTTTTAATGTGAACCACACCGCTTTTGGAATTCTATTCGTAAGTTTGAATTCGAAAATTTGAATTACTTTGTCCTATTCTAATTGGCCACAGTGTATTATAATGTGATTGGTAATTTGAGCTATCCTTGTTCTGATTGGCTGTAGGGGGCTCTGCAGCTAGACGTTCGTCATTCCCTTCCCTGTGACGTCAATGTTGATTTGTAGATGGCGCTTCAGTAAACTTGCTAGACAGGTGCAGTTCTCTGTTTTATTTTAACTTGAATTTTTGAATGCTCGTATCGTCGCATCTTTTCATCGCTTCAGTTTTCTTTCAGGTAATATTTCACATACACATTCGAAATGCCTAGCAAAATTCGACCTATATAGTGATGTATTTTTACATATACGACGGTAAATCGGGGAGCAACGTATTTGGGCTTTCGGTTTCATAATAGGGACCATGCACATGCGAAGCCAGCGCCACCAATGACCATATTGTGCATTAGTGGTATGAAAATACGAGTTGTTTCAAATTATTAGTTTACATTTGAACTTGAATATTGTAATGTATTTCAATACCAGGAAGCTCAAGCATTATGTACTACAATCGCAAATTGTCATAAGAGTGATATTATTCCCATGCAATGAGTCTCAAGTGATATTTTCATATCACTAATTCACAAATCACCACGCCAGGCGGCGCTGAACGCAGAGATGTGCATGGCGCCTATATGCTGAAGCAAGCTTGTCGGTGTAATTACAAAATTATTAATCACTTGATCACTGGCATTTCACTTGCAGTCATTTATCTACAATAACCTAATTATCGGCAGAATTTAGAGATTATTGAAATGTCAAGCTTGCGAAAGGCGCATGCACAAAATCGTTTTAAAATTGTCCGCTATTTTCATTCTCACATACAGTACATGTCAAATTACCTGAACCTCAACTGAGTCACGTTTATTTACTAATGATTCAATATTTCAAAACCAAAACTAAAAACATAGATACAATAGAATGAGAAAAAAAAGTAGATGTAGTGCATTTAACAGAGAAAAGATGTTTTTAATCATTTATATTTTCTTCTATTTCAGGTTCGGGCGGTGTTTAAATTATGGCCAGTGTCTTCTGTATGAGTCGTTGATGGTGTACTTGACGAGCAGGCTGCGAAACAAGGTAGGAGCCTCCCTAATTATACTAATTTCCTCTATAATAATAGTAATCTCCTCCATCCTATCAAAAAAAAACCTTTATTGATCAAGTATCTAGAACACATTTTTAATGATTTTAAATTAGTGTAGCAAGTGGTATTTCTTTATTTTGCGTACAGTGGTGGCCATTAAAATCGTAACTCTTGCAAGCTAACCTCGCCCTTATTTACCAGTAATGGAAACAACGGCTAACGTCTCCCCACTCATACTGCCGTGTCCTTCGAATCGTAACGATTTACTTGGCCACGAGTGTATGTACCTACCTACAGCAGATAAAGTGAAGTATATAAGTATGACTCATTTCAATACTTTGGATTAGTCTAAATGCCCCCCCATTTCAATTTTAAGTTTATATATTTTGAAATCGATGTTACCGTACAACATACAACAGTGCAGAATTTACGTTTGTTATTCGAGGAAGATTTTTCCATATTTTTGTGATTTCACGAACTAAAAAAATACGTATCTCAACTTAAATCGATTATTTACTATTATTATTGGAAACAAGTGATAAATATTTAAACGTCACAGAGCGTGATTTATCTCCGATAAGATAAAGTTTTGAGTGAGTACGTCGAGGCGTCTGCAATAAATTTTAATTACTGAATTCTACCGTAAAGTGAAATCTTGAAAGCGCTTAAAAATGAACCAAGGCGCAGAGAGAATCATCACCAAAGAAGACATCGGCCCCCCGACGAATTTTATACACACGTACCACGTCGGACCGGACGACACCATAAACGTAGGCGAGGATAATCCTTTTCAAGTGGTAGTAACAAGTGCAGTGCCTCGTCCAGTGAAAGAGGACACTGAAGAAGATGAGGATGATCAAGATGAAGAAGAAGACAGTGCCGACAAAGAAAGCGAGAAAAAGATAACCAAAAGTGATATAGGACATCCAACAGATTTTCGTCATAGCGTCCACGTAAGTTTCAGAGAAAGTGGAAGTTTCAACATCGAAACGGAAGACGAAAAGTTGTCGGAATTCTTGCGCGAGAGCGGCGTATCCGAAACTCATCTACAAGATGATGACGCGGCGGAATTCGTTTTTGAATTCATCGAAAGACAACTGGAACGCGAGGAGATTGAAGGAAATTCAAAATACGAATTTCTTAAAAATTTTAGAACTTATCTGCTAGAGAATCGCACCACCAAACAAGAACCAACAACCTCACCTGAACAAGCACCGACAACTTCATCCGAACAGAAACCAACAACCTCATCCGAACAAGAGCAGCTGAGTAGTGCCACTGCGCAAGACGAAGAACAAAGTAAAAAATTAATTACCAAAGAAGACATAGGGCACCCCACCGATTTCCAACACGTCACGCACATCAGCTGTAACGAGAACGACGGATTCATCATCGAAACGAACGACGAAACCCTGTCGGAATTCTTCAAGAAGGCGGGCGTCACAGACGCCGACCTCCAAGACAGAAACACGCTTGAATTCATTCTGGACTACATAGAAAAGCATTTGCAGAAGGAGAAGGAGGAAGTTTCGAACAAGGAGTTCCTGAAGAACCTCAAGGAGTACCTGTTGCATTTCAAGGCGAAATATCCCACCCTGACTAGGCGACACAAAAAGAAAAAGAAGGATCAAGGACACAAATCCGATGAAGACGTTTCCAAAGCAGCCAATCACAAAGAGCAAGAGCAAGAAAGCAATAATTCCGAATCAACGCAGCGAAATTCAGTTTCGAGGAATGAGGAAATTGAAGCCAATGAAGATAGAGGTGGATGAAGAAAAAACATTATTGTATAAGACACATATCTATTAATATAAAAAACACTCATAGAAATTTTAAAGGTTAAATATTATCTTTTTCTAAATACATGTATAGAAATGTATTTAATTAGTAAATTATTTGTTGGCAAGGATTTATTGGTTTAAGTCGCGACCTCTGACGCCAGTTTTTGAACTAAACATTTCTGTATTTATTTAGGCCCGGTTTATTCACTTGCAATTAACTAAGTTCAACATAATAACAATAAATTAACAAATTATTATGAAGGTTAAAATTAATTGAAAGTGCCAGGCCTATAAATATCGATTATAAAAGTACAGCTGAAGGTAGGCAACCAATTTGACACATGTGTATTGCAGCTTGCATCCAGTGCAATCGTGTGGAGTTAAAATTTGTCAATAAATAACTTATTAACTTTGACTTGCTTTTTCTTCATGTAAATTGAAAAAAAAAATGCGTATATGTTTTGTTTAACAGTCAAAGTCATATTTATTGTATTAGTTATTTAGTTTTTTTTTCTAAAATAGTACAAGTTTTAATGATGAATTAAAAATTTGTATGCAAACAACTCTCTAGGAAAATAAACGATTTCTTGATGATTCATTTATTATTTTATGTCGGAACATTTTCCGGCGAGTCATATCGCACGAATGTTGCGTGCGAAATTGCCCACTTTAAATAAATCATCTTTTCCACGAGAAGGAGTCTTTTAAATTAATTAAAACGTTCGACGTAAATACACTTTAGCAATCGCAAACATTCTCGAACGTTTACTACGCCTATGTATGTATACATATCAGTCTTTCTAAAAACAACGATTTCCGTCGAGAAGCTTTTGACAATCGACCTTTCATTTGTTTCGCACCTATTTCATTTATTTTTCTTTTTTGGTGAGTAAAAAAAAAACAACTAAATTTGTTTGCATTTCATTACTTTTTCGTTTCTTTCTGTGAGAAAACTAAAATAAAACGAAAATTAAACTAAAAGTCTAAAACTGAATAAATCAAACCTGTCAATTGTTTCTTTGAATTTCTTTATTCTTTTGTTTCTTTTTAATGCAAAAAAATAACAAATAAAGAATCGACGATTTCCGGAGCGAAGCTTTTGAAAATCAAACTTTCATTTGTTTATTTCTACATATTTCATTTTTTGTGAGTAAAAAATCAAATAAATCAAGCTTTCATCTGTTTCTTTGCATTTCACTGTTTTTTTTCTTTTTATAAGCAAAGCTAGCTTCGAACGATGACTGCAAGATTGACATACTCTCAGACACTGGAAATCTGATCACTAATCCTAAATCCTAACCAACTAACTGAATTATTTTGCAATCATTTTAGTAGCATAACAGCGACATCTAGTTAACCTCGTAGTGATTACTCTCCTAATCCTTCTCTTGAACACAACATGTTCATTTATCCTACTGATGAGTATGAAGTACGAAATACACTTTAAGTAGACCCAGTTGTACAATTCCAGCTTAACTTTAAGCCAAAGCTTAAACCTTAACAACAATTAATTGTTGAAACTAATATGAAAACCACGAACTTGAGCTCTGCGTAATCAATCGCCGAAGATACAACCGACAATTATTATTTCAGTACCTATTATTTCTTTGTTTAACGGTGAATGAGAAAAAAGGACGGAGTTATGATTCTTAAGTCTGACGATGCAACACCAGACGCATTTTATTTATGACGCAGAGCTCTTCTCTTATGAAAACAACTTTATCGACCTATTCCCCTATTACCATCCTTCAACAAACTTTTTGAAAAAATTTTAAACAATATTTTGATTTCATATTTAGATAAGCATGAAATATTAAATAAAGCACAGTTTTTTTTTGTAGCTAATTCTTCAACTAAAAACGCCATTTACAATACGTTAACATATGTATATTTATGATAATTTAGACAAAAATTACAATATGTCCGGCATATTCTTTGACCTTTACCAAGGCGTTTGATCTTTTCGATCACTCTGTTCTATTATCTAAGATGGAAGCCTACGGAATACTGAGTACATCGTTAAGCATCTTTCGTTCTTACCTCTCCGATCGTAGTCAGATAGTGTCATTAACTTCGGATTATCAAGACATAGTAAGTGATCATTTATCTTCTGAAGCAAAGATTTACCGCGGAGTCCCACAAGGTGTTAAGGCCAATTCTTTTGTTAATGTATGTAAACGATTTGTCTTTATCCTTAGAACCATGTTTACTTTTACAATACGCAGACGATACTAATATTGTTATTGCAAATAAATCCATCAGTACGATATCGATGACTTGTAGTACTATTATACAGCAGATGTCCGATTGGTGCGGAAGAAATGAACTTCGTATAAACACTCAAAAAGCCAAAATTAATACTTTCAGTAAAATCAAGATTGATATTACAGTAGGTACCCATGTGAAACATAATAATAAATCTTTACCAACAACACTGTAGATTTCTTGGGTCTTGTTGTAAATTCTGAACTTGCAACAACACTGTAGATTTCTTGGGTCTTGTTGTAGGCTCTGAACTTGATTGGGAACAACACTGCACTAAACTTAGTAGTAAATTGTGTTCTGCACATTATGCTTTGATCTACCTAAGGCAAAATGTTGGACTAACTTCTTTAAAATTGTTTTATTTTGCATACAATACAATACAATAAGATTTATTAACCATTAATACAATATCCGTGTTATATGTACAGATATAATACAGTAACACAGAGTAATGTTTATGGCATGTCAATTTTGCAGAATCCTAAAATCATAAAATATAATAGAAACATATAATTACAAAAAAAAAAAAAATTAAAAATATTCAGTAACGAAAGTGAAACGTTACAGACTGAATATGTGGAATCGAGGCTGAGGTATGGAAATGGATTAATATTCTGGGCATCATCTACCAGCTTTTTATAAAGCGGCACGAGCATCTGTGTAATCGCAATAATCATTTCCACTCCCAATATGTGTACTCGATTTTGTAATGAAGCACAGATCCCCATTTTTCACTCAAGGAGCCCATTATAGAGCTATTAAAGTTTATAACGCCTTGCCCGCGAACATTAAAGAAACGAATTTTATTAAATACAAATCTTTGAACAAGACTTATTAGAAAAAAACTTCTATCATACAAACGAATTTAGAACCTCATAATTAACTTGCTTTTAACTTAAGCACGATGAATATTTTATTTTTATAGTCTCCAATGTATGTGATTCTACTGTTTCGTGACAAATTATTTGCTATAATTTTCTTTTTTTATTTTTTATCATTTTTATTTTTATTGTACTTATTTCTTTCATACTGATAGGTATATCATTTGTATTGTCGTTGTCCATATCTGCTATAGATAAGCGACAATATAATTATTATTATGTATTATTATTAAAAAATAACAAACGATGTCAGGCGTGAAGCTTCAAAAATCGAACTTTCATTTGTTTCTTTGCATTTCTTCATTCTTCTTTATATTTGTAAAAAAATAAAAAACAAATGAAGATTTCCGGAGCGAAGCTTTTGGTGAAAATCAAACTTTCATTAATTTTTTGTTCTCTTTCTATAAAAAAAAAATCGACGCGTTTCGACGGAAAGCTTTTATAAATCGAACATTAATTTTTTTCCTCGTATTAATTTTTTTTGTGAGCAAGAAACAAAGCTTCCATTTGTTTGTTTGCATTTCATAAATTTTTGTTGTCTTTCAATGTTATGTTTTCTAAATTTTAAACGTTTACTATGTGTTTCAACGGTTTATTCTTTGTTTTAATTAATAAGTTTTAACAAATTTTATAAAATTATGAGTTTAAAAGATAAAAATCGCTTGATTAAAATCAGCGATTCGCATGAGCGAATATTTTTTTTTTTTTTTCAGTAAGCAGTCACGTATTTGTTTATTTAATTATAATTACGTTTCGCATGCTTATAACGTGTCTGGAAAACACAGCTGTGATAAAATCCAGACTACGTGGACGGCGGATAAAAAGAAAAAGACGCATCCGCTCGTTCTTAACCTTGGCCCCTAAAACGAAATTTATTTTTAAACTTTCCCCGAACGCGACTCTGCTCAGTTTCCAAGTCGAAATTATTGTTCGAACATCATCGTCATTGCATAAAGTCAGTAACTTTCGATAATAATCAACTTATAAATAGTTTCAGGCAGTACATAAATAAAAGTTTCTCCGATGCTCTTCGGTAAACTTAATGACGACACTCGGTGAAAACATCCGAAGAAAAATTTCTAATCACATTTTTAACGCGCGCCCCTCCGAGAGATCAATGTGTATAAAATAAATTCGACTGTGCTACTTTTCGAACGAAAGTTCATTGATACTCTCACGTCGACTTTCCATCGGCTCTTCCTTCCGAGTTTTACTTTCCATTTCCAGGTTATTAAAGGTAAGGTTCGATTAGTTTCACGTGCTCCGTGGAAACAAAGGAGAAACGATGTAACAATGCGCAAATTATAATCGATGGTTACAATATAGTAATTGTGCCATTCTTCTAATATTGTCGTTAAGGAATTGAGGACGTCAAGCTTTGTTGAAATAATTTAGATTGATGGGTTGTTTAGAATTTAAATAACGATCTGCACAATTCATCTGAGAGTTTAAAGTTCAATTTATATGACTGTGAAATACGAATTTTTTTCTTCGATTTTTTACAATTTAAACTTGGCGCTTAAAGACACCTCAAAAAATCTACACAGATGTCGCTGTTAGATATATAACATTTATTTAATTACATAAATACAAGCCTTCAAACAAAAGTTTATAAAAAATACGTATTTTCATAAGAAAGAGGATATACAGGGTCTCAACAATGTGCGAATCACACATGATCGCCCAAATTAGGCAACCAAACTTACACTTATGGTAATGGTTAAAATGAAACACACTCGGAGTTGCCGACTTGAGGGATTTAGCCCTTTTCGGAGAGTTTTCTATACTCCAAAAGGGACAAAGGGATTTTTTTTTTAAATTAAACACGATTATTTTGGGGTCTTGTATTTCTTTTTTTGAACACTGTCTTTCTTATTTTACTTTATATTCGTTTTCATTCGTTACTCTGGTGCACTCTCATTCTGGGTTGCAAAAAATATTTAAGTCAGGATTAAATTTAAGCCTAAGTTAGGCTTATTCTGTACGTCATAAAGTGTCACATTCTAAGTTTGGCTTAAATGTTTTATGCAACCAACCCTCAGAGTATTTCCATTTCATATTGTCAGCTAAGATTAAAGCAAGATGACAATATTCTGAGAGTGCTTTAGAGCAGTGTATCTAAAACGCTATTGGAGAATCGAAGTTATCGGATTACCGGTAAAACAGTTTCCGTCATGCCTTTAGCGGCTCGGCGTACGCACAGTGTTGCCAGCTTAAGGGATCAATCTCTTTTTAAGCGTGTCTTTCTAAAGAAAAGTTTTATTTCGTAAAAAGAAACTGAAACCTATCTAACAATTCGCATATGTTGTAGAATAAAAAATGAGGTTATTTTTTTTTTAAACTATTTATTGCAATATTATAAGACGTTCAACAGCGCCATCTGTTGAAGCTTGCCGATAGTGTTCTTTTCATTTGTTTCTATGAGGTGATTCACCTTTCCTTTCGAAGTGTTTCTTGCTAAATTTGTTAATATTCTAACAAATCGTGCAGTAAAATCGATTGTCTTTTGTTTTTTTTATTTGATTATTTTAGATTTTTTTAAATTTTGTTTTCTTATTTCTTTTTAAAATTTGTTATTTTTTAATCATTCTATTATTTCATCTTCTTTGCTCTCTTATAGTTTTTTTTTATTTCATTTATTTTTTTATTTATTTATTAATTAATCTATTAAATTGTGTTGTAGAAGCGATTGTCTTTTGTTTTTATTGTTACTTTTTTTAAAATTTAATTATTTTTATTATTTTGTTTTCGGTGTTTCGTTGCCGTTCTTTTCAAATTGTTTTGTTTTAAATTTTATTATTAATCTACTGATTTGTGCTGTAAAATCGATTGTCTTTTGTTTTTATCAGAGTACTTTTTTAAATCGTTTCAAATTTTTAAAAAATTTTCATTATTTCGTTTTCATTGCTCTCTCATCGTTCTGTTTTTTAAATTTATTAATCCGTTAAATTATGTTGTAAAATCGACTGTCTTTGGTTTTTATTATTATCTTTTTATTTGATTGTTTTTTCTCTAATTTCTTGTTTTCTTTAATTTTTTGTATTTTAATGATTTTTGTTTGGTTTTGTTTTGTTTAAAAAGATTTAAGTTCTATGAATGTACAGTTATTTAATTCATATACACTTTGATAATTTTTTTTTTCTAAATTTATTCCTAAATTCGGCTACAAATTTTCTGTGTCGAGACGGGATTTTTTTTCATAACTCTTAAGGGATATCTGTTTTTTACACGTTGGTAACTTATACACTGTGTCATTGTGACATTTGTTTCACAATTTCACATTACGAGCGGTGTTGCCGCAGATAAAGAAAGTTTAATGTTCGCTTTATTACATGGTAATTTTTACGGCATTTTTTGTGACGACATAAGGGATTTTTCAATTTTACACATTGGCAACACTGCCCCAACTACAGTAACAGGATAATCATTAATAAAATTTTTATTGTTAAACAGAGTAGCAGCTGATTTTTTTTTGCAAGTATGACAGATGTCAAAGTTTTATTATATTTTTGTAGTAGACGGTTGATGACGTCATTTTAATTAAAAATGACATTAATAAAAATTTTAATTGATATAAACAGACTGGCAGTTGATTTTTTCTCTGCAATTATGACAGATGTCAAAGTCTTAATATATTTTTGTAGTAGACGGTTGATAACATCATTTTAATTAGTAATAACATAAAGAAGATTTCTATTGTTAAACAGACTGGCAGCAATTATGCAATTATGACAGATGTCAAAGTTTTATTATATTTTTGTAGTAGACGGTTGATGACGTCATTTTAATTAAAAATGACATTAATAAAAATTTTAATTGATATAAACAGACTGGCAGTTGATTTTTTCTCTGCAATTATGACAGATGTCAAAGTCTTAATATATTTTTGTAGTAGACGGTTGATAACATCATTTTAATTAGTAATAACATAAAGAAGATTTCTATTGTTAAACAGACTGGCAGCAATTATGCAATTATGACAGATGTCAAAGTTTTATTATATTTTTGTAGTAGACGGTTGATGACGTCATTTTAATTAGAAATGACATTAATAAAAATTTTAATTGATATAAACAGACTGGCAGTTGATTTTTTCTCTGCAATTATGACAGATGTCAAAGTCTTAATATATTTTTGTAGTAGACGGTTGATAACATCATTTTAATTAGTAATAACATAAAGAAGATTTCTATTGTTAAACAGACTGGCAGCAATTATGCAATTATGACAGATGTCAAAGTTTTATTATATTTTTGTAGTAGACGGTTGATGACGTCATTTTAATTAGAAATGACATTAATAAAAATTTTAATTGATATAAACAGACTGGCAGTTGATTTTTTCTCTGCAATTATGACAGATGTCAAAGTCTTAATATATTTTTGTAGTAGATGGTTGATAACATCATTTTAATTAGTAATAACATAAAGAAGATTTCTATTGTTAAACAGACTGGCAGCAATTATGCAATTATGACAGATGTCAAAGTTTTATTATATTTTTGTAGTAGACGGTTGATAACGTCATTTTAATTAGAAATGACATTAATAAAAATTTTAATTGATATAAACAGACTGGCAGTTGATTTTTTCTTTTGCAATTATGACAGATGTCAGAGTTTCAATATACATATTTTTGTAGTAAACGGTTGATGACGTCATTCTAATTAGTAATGACATTCATAAAATTTTTATTGTTAAACAGACTGACAGCTGATTGATTTCTCTTTGCAATTATGACAGATTGTAAAGTTTTAATATATTTTGGTAGTGGACGGATGATGATGTCATTTTAATTAGTAATAATATTAATAAGATTTTTATTGTTATATAAACAGACTGGCCAAGACTGGCAGTTGATTTTTTTCTTTGCCATTATGACAGATGTCAGTGTTATAATATATGTTCGTAGTAAACTGTCGATGACGTCATTTTAATTGATAACATTAACAAAATTTTTATTGTTAAACAGACTGGCAGTTGATTTTTTCATTGTAATTATGACAGATGTCAAAGTTTTATTATATTTCTGTAGTAAACGGATGATGACATCATTTTAATTAGTAATAACATTAATAATTTTTTTATTGTTAAACAGATTGGCAATTGATTTTATCTTTGCAATTATGACAGATGTCAAAGTTTTTTTTTCACCCACTTTTACCCCAAGCTCAGAGCTTGTCGGGGAGGGGTGGCGGCTTCGACCGACTTAGATGTTAATTTCTCCTTCCTTAAAAAGATTCATAACATTTGTATTGTTAAGCAGACTGGCAGCTGATTTTTTTTGCAATTATGACAGATGTCAAAGTTCAATAAATTTTTGTGGTAGACTGTTGATGACGTCATGGCTTACAAGAATTAATTTTATCGGAAAATGTAACAAATTATTTAAACGTACAAGCGATAAACGTAACCTTAAATAATACAAAGTGATCGAGGATCACTGTTTGAGTTGGCAGTGCTGAATTTTATTTTTAAATGGTACAACTGGAGTAACTGACAGCCGTTACTTTACAAGCGTCATTTGACGTTTCAAATTCAAATTAAAACGCTAATTTTTACTCACATAACCTACAATCTTGTCGCTGTTCACGTTAGTCAAATAAACCAACAAAAAATATATCCGGTGGCAGTGTTACAAATAGTCGAATAAAAAATGCTCTTAATTGTATTGCCAACTTGACCACTTTGTGTTATAAACTTACGTCCACATCTCTATGTAATTTATTAAAACTACAAATAAGATTTACAACGGTGGTATGTCGTGATTACGAACATGCGAATCACGGACGCGCAGTCGCGCACCTACGTTCAATTTAGTTATTTTTTATAGTGACAAGAAAATATCTTACAGTCCCGCCAATCTCCGAGAAACAAATTTTCCTAGAAAGCTTATTAATTTGGCCACGTGGGACTTAAATATTTTTGAAAACCCAGTAAACGCTCATTTTTAGAGAAGATTTTTTTTTTAATCTGATCATGGTTTGAGGTTCTAGGTAACGCTTTTATAAATCACCCTGTGTAAGTTATTTTTTATGTGAAGTGACAATAATAAAATTTAAATAATTTATTAAACTACGTGGACTGAAAATTTGTAGAGTGTCAAACATATATTTCTTGTTACATCATCATACATAAATCTTAAGATATCAAAAATCATTAACATATCGAATCATGATGAATAATACAAGCGTAAATCACCTGATTAGATTAATCTGCGATTTTAATGAGGCACTTATTTAATATTATAAATTTACTGTTTGCTTTTAGCAATTTAATTGCATTGATTTTTGCTTAATTAAACAAAATAATGAGCATTTATTTCAAACAACGAAAAAAAAAACAACTCGGTTAAACGATGGCCCTAAAAACCAGTTAATCTCGCCATTACATAGATAACACAAGATAATTATTATCACCTGGGAGATATTTTTCTCGTTATCTGCGATCAAATTTCTAATAATCGTATAATTACACGCGCATAAATCAAAACAGATTAAAACTTTAGAAAATTCGTGCCATCTCATACTCGCACTCAAATAGGCTGCATGTTTCACAAAGAAACTCAAAAATAAAAAATAATTAATGCAACAATCGTGTAACTCTAATGACATACATACATGCTTATTATAAAAATAAATTATCTTTTTGCCAGTCCATTGAAAACGTTCAAGTAAATATATTTGATGACTTTATTTACAACCGAATAATGAATTTCTAATTTTAACATTTTATAATTTTCTAAATTATCGTACATGTCTTATTAACATATTACGTCACGAATAAAAAATAAATATGTACAACATGTGTTTTAAATTAAAGTCAATCGACCAGAAAAAAAAGACATTTCAAATGCAAAAGATCAACCAGACCGTGTTGACATCAACCTTTGACTCTGGTTATTGTTAAGTAAATTTACATAAAATAGTGAATATGCGAAACGCAGCATTCCGAAACTCAATTATTCACGGATTTTAACCTTGGTCCTCGTTGAATATCCACGCGAAGTTTATTTATTTGAAAAGATGAAGTTAATTATGGAATCCTTGTTTACAATTTAATTTCAAGTCGAACAACGTGTGTCGCATTAATTACAAACTCGAACATGGGGGTACAAATTTTCTTTTTAATTTTATTTGGGTAGTACACTACGACTCGATAACGTTTTATTTCAAACTAAAGTCGTTCTTGTATTGGCCAGAAATTTGTTTGGTCGTTAATAGAAATCTTAAATAAAACTTGCAAGCACGGAAAATACAAATTAAAATAACGCATATATCTATAAAAAAAATATATTATGGTGTGAGTGTAGCGATTGCTTCATGAAATTTAAAAATCAGGCGGAGAGAATAATGGCTGAATTATAATAAAACAAAAGATGCGTTCATTTGTTTGATAGGCTACTCCTACGTCGACTATATTTGGAATCGTGTGCAGTCAGAAATTCAGAAGATTTAAGACAAATAAATGAGCGCTTTTTTTATAGCAAGACCACAAAACCGATGAAAAACTGGGACGACTATGCATATTTGTCAATTAATTGTCTACTTGACATAACGTCAAATAATTCTAATCTATTTCTAATAAAGTCATTCTCACACTATGAAAATATTGAAAGAAATGTGCCAATTTTTTTTTGACATTTCCCGTTTTTATTGATTTCAGCTGTATCGATTATGTTGTGAATATATAGGTAGCAATTGCTTCATGATGGTTAAAAATAGGCGGAGACAGAAATGGTTAAATTGTAACAAAACAAAAGATGCGTGGGTTTGTTTGATACTAGGCTACGCCTACGTCGCTATGTTTGGAATCGTGTGCAATCAGAACGTTTAAGACAAATGAGCGCGAGATATATGCCAAAATTTCCAATTTAAAACGAAACATACGAAATATACCGTAGTATTTATTTGTAAATAATTGAATATTGATTTTTTTCTCTTCCTCTTGAATGTTATTTTCAGGCTTGAGTTGATTTTAATCTTTTTGATTAAAATCATGTTTAAAATCACCGATTTTAACGAAGCGATTTTTATTTTTAAAAACCATAATTTTTAAAAAGATTAAAACATTTTCTCATTGGGTACAAATTTTTCTAAAATTTAATTTGTTAATTAACCGAAAAATCTACGTCAAGATTGGTTTTTTTTTATTGCACAACCACAGCCTGCCAATTGTACTTTTATTATAAACTATTTGCGGCAAATTAAAAAAAGAAAACGAAAAAAAAAACAATGTACAGGGTGTTCTTTTACTGTATGCAAATATTTAAATCTGTAATACATCACCATAAATGGCAACGATTGAACTCATTTGTCTTTAATACAAGTTTTACACATTTCGAGAAAATCGCAGTTGAAAATCGGGCAAGAATTAATCGCACGTCTATATCTTTGAGGTAGATCAAGAAAAGGAAATTTGATTGCGACCGCAGAAAGCATATGTTGGAAGAAAAAACAGAACTATAGTCGTCCCAGTTTGGTAGCGGTTTTATGGCCTTGCCAAAAAAGCGACAGAAAAGCGACCGCAGGCCGGTCTCTTTGAAGCTGTTTTTTATAGCAAGATCATGAAACTGATACAAAACTTGGACGACTATGCAATCGAGCAGTGACACAATGACCTTTGCCAAAGTCGGGCGGCTAATAAAAGCACTTTTTTTTCACGTTCCAGTAAGTCGTATCGTAGCCAATTAATTTGCTTCATTTTTTATGATTATGACACACAATTTATTGGGATCAACAGTTTAGTTTGTGGAAAGTGGTTGAACGAGTTAAAGCTAAAAATGAGTACTATTTTTTGTGCTTAGTATTACTTATTAAAATGCCACAATTCACGAACGGCGAGAGAACAGATATGTTCCTCATCTACGGCGAAGCTCGAGGAAATACCGAAGAAGCACGGCGGATTTATGGAAACACATTTCCAAATCAATGCAAGAACATTTACAGCTAATGTCCCAGCATTTATGCGATTATGAAACGTTTCATGTGTGTGTCGCTAATGATGGATGCCACTTTGACCAGTTGTTATAAACATTCCTAGATTACTGTAGCGAACGTTTGAATGTGTTTTTCCACACAGATATTATTAGGTGAGTGAGTGCGCCTTTGCATATTAGCCATGCCTGCGATGTTTATTGCCTATGATTAGCGAAGCAGGTTTCGTAAGTTTTTTGTTGTTTCATGACCGTCGTATAAGGGACGGATAAAATAATTTTCCCCCCTGTTATGAATTTTTTTTTAATGTTTCCGTGTTCTATGTGCTCTCACGGTAATGTGGTTGAAATTTTTACACTTATTTTACGAACACCTGTATGTCTCATTTGCTAATTAAATCGAAAAATCGATTTTCTCTTTTTTATTGTAGCCCAACCTCGACTTTCAATTGTTCCAAGCAAATTAAAAACAAAAATAAAACAAAACAAAAAAATCAAATTAGGTAACCGAGAAGTTGACTTTAAGTTTCGTTTTCTCTTTCTTTTCTTTTCATTGTACAAACTTCAATTGTTCGAAGCAGACTTTGTTTACAAGATTAAATAAAAAATCGTGTTAGAAAAGAAAACAAAAGAAAAGCAGAATAATTTTCACCTTTTTTCCTTTTCTTTTTCAATTATTGTAGAAACTTCGTCAATTGTTTGGAGCAGATTAAATGAAAGGCAACGTTTAAAAAAAAAGAAAACAAAATAATTTTAATAATTTTGTTTATGGACTGTTTTAAATTTGACATTCGCTTGAACTTTTCTTTTTTGTTTCTGCTGTTATTTGTTAGAAAGAACGTCTCACAGTAGTTCGAAACAATTAATATTCTTTTTTGTTTATTTCGTTGACATTTTCTGAAATTAGTTCATTTTTTTTCGTAAACATTACGATCGTCATTTGTTTTTCTTTTTCTTCTTTTCTATTCCGATTACATTTTTCCAAGGCCCAAAAATGTTCTCCTTTTTTGTTCGTACCTATCTGTTATTTACGTCTACGATATTAAACGATCAGAAATTTGTTCTTTCGCGAATATTATACGAACGTCATTTGTTTTCAGAGAGTTTCGTTTTTTTTTTACATTTCTATTGGTTTTTTGAGTCGTCGCAAACATTCCTCATTTTTTCTTGTTTCTGATTGTTTACCAGTTTTCAGACATTAACAAATTTTATTTCAGGTTTCTGTGTTTCTTTTCCTCTCGTAAATGTTATGATTGTCATTCCTGGTTGGTCCACATGTTCAGAATTAGAATAATCTCACTCCTACGAAATTTTGTTCCAAAATTCTGAGCATTTGAATCGACCAGGACACGTATCCTCAAAAACTTGAACAGTGAATATTCGTTAAGCTACATTGGCCAATGTAAATGGTATCATAAGAAAGCACACGTCAAACTTTCGTGTTACGAATTAATGTTGGCACGAAATTGAACGTAATAGCGTTTTCGATTCAGCTGCACCGGTTGCACTCAGTGTACTTGCATCTTCTTTTAACTTCATGTAATGACATGAGATGAATATACACTGAGTGTGCACTAGTGTAGCCAGTGGAAACGCTATAATTTTACTCCATCCGTGCACCGTGCCATGTTGCCAGGTTGTAGGGTAAATCCCGTTTTGCAGGGAAAAATCGAACAAAAAGGGATGCAGAGAATACCTTTAGAAAAGAGGGACATTCACTCAATCGAAACATCAAAGCAAAGATTTTAAAGTTGGAGCTAAAATGCTGCAGCCGTGAATATAGAGATGGTTTATTGGTTACT
The DNA here is from genome assembly GCA_958336345.1 of Dorcus parallelipipedus. Classification (NCBI taxonomy): domain Eukaryota; kingdom Metazoa; phylum Arthropoda; class Insecta; order Coleoptera; family Lucanidae; genus Dorcus; species Dorcus parallelipipedus. The sequence goes on from OY284479.1 coordinate 41,895,678, forward strand.
CGTTTCCTAGACAACATGCTTGCAATGTGCGACTTTGCGAGCATAAGTTTAGAGTGAAAAACATGTAACAAGCTAAGACTGACAAATGACAAGTTATAAAAAGTAAACAATAACACAAAAGAGACGTTGCCTATTTTTAAATCCCTACAACAAAAATTTTGCAATAAAAAGATATAAAGTATATAAAAAGGGAAATTAAGTTACAAAAAGGGAAAATTCGACATTCTATTAGGGAATTTTTGTGGTAGACACCTGGCAACACCGGCACCGTGTGAATATACGAACTGAGCAGTGTTGCCAACTTGGTAGAATTTCCACTAAATCTGGTGGATTGAGAGTTCCATCTAGTGGCGAAATTTGGTCGTTAGTGGTATAGTAGAAAATCTGGTGGAATGAGTTTCTTAATTTCAAAAAATACAGAATACAAGCTGTTTGTAAAATAATGAATTTTTTTCCTAATAGAAATTCTTGAATGTCTTGCCAATGTCTTGTCTTTTCAATTCTGCACTCTGGCGTTTCCTTTTTTTTTTTTCGTTTACTACTCTATTATCGAAAGGCAGAACTATATAATTATTCCGTAGGAAATCGGGGAAAGCCCGAGTTTATAAAAGGGAGTCCTGAACGCTTTGGTCATTTGTTGCAATTTTTTTTATTAAACACAGTAGTGAAATTTAGTGTTGTACCGTATTTTATTGGTAAGTAATTATTTTATTTGATGTACCTATATTATGTTTTTTAAGTTTATTTATTTGATGTAAATTATTTTACTTTTATTTTTTTTTTCTTAAACTCTTATTATTTTAATTTTTCACATATTTGGAATAACCTTTTCATCAAAGCTATACTTATGACTTTTATGATTGTTCAATTTTATAGATCTAAAATGCCAAAACCCCAATACACTCAAAAATTATTTATAATTAAATAGGAGTATTTAAAAACATGTGTTAGTTTATGTTACTTTACTTGGAAAAAAAGTTAGTGGAGTTCTGGTTGATTTGGATCTCCCATTTAGTGGAATGGAATTTCCCACTGTTGGCAACACTGGAACTGAGCTTTATAGCGTTTTCCACTGGCTTCGTCGACGAAGACACTGTGTGTCGAAACAATTGTCATGCTTTAAACTAATAAAAAATGTGAAAATTCGCTACTTTAGTGTTTTCATTAAGTGTGAAAAAATCACATGTCACAATCAATTATTTAAATGTGGTATTACATCTTCTTCCTCTTTTTCTTTTCCGTCTTTCTGATTAACATAACAAATACAGTAGCGGACAATAAAATCTGGGCACGTCATTTGCACAGTGTAATCCTCACTTTAATATTTTTGACGTTTAATGCATGTCACTAGTAATTCTGATAATTCTGACGTTTAATTTAAATTTTATTTATTTATTTTGACAGGAATATAACCTCAATAAAAGCCTGATTTACCAAAGTTGTCGAAATACGCACGACATGTCAAATTCTTGCCGGGATTTTATTGTCCGCTACTGTACTTGTTCCTACATTCTTTAACACATTCACAGGAATGTCATAATCTTTACAACACACTTGATTCCGTTTTAATCCAAACCGTATTAAAATGATATTATTTAAAGTATTAGGCCCCAGTTTCATAAAACGTAGTTAACCACTCGATCAAGTTAATCGTGTGTTCAAGCAATATCATTGGAGGAAATTTAAATTTTCCTCCAATGATATTGCTTAATTTCATGGTTAACTTGAACGAGTGGTTAACTACGTTTTATGAAACTAGGCCTAAGACATCCGGTTCCTTAATTTTGACCTGATTAGATTCATTCATTTGGCTAAAAACCCTCTCCACGACAGCACTAGAGTGTGGGAGAGTTAACAAAACTTGAACGAGATCACATAAATCTTTGAAAGGATTTTCTCCAGAAGCATCTCTAAAAACAAAAACTTCGGACCAAAATTTTATGGTATTATTTACATTCTGCCATTCAGCCTTTAGAAGTAAAATCCCTAAAAAAATCACCAAAAATCAATGGAAACCTCCAGATTTTCGACATGCCTCAATTATTTTTGATTTCTCTAAAATTTGCTTTCAAAAACTCCAGATTTAGGAAAAACCTCCAAAATGGCATCACTGTTTTAAATTTTGACTTCAGATTACTGAAGCGCGTAAATTGCAGTAACAACGTGAAACACCAACCAAAATATATCTGAGAATTTGGCTTTTTGGCAACATCATTCAACAGGTGGTTTTTTTTAAAATTTTTAGACAGATAATTGCACGGTTGGCAACATTGTCGTGGTGTCCTAAAATTATGCAATAATCTTACGTTATAATTGCATTCGTTGAGAAATAATGTGCAAAAATGATTTGAACTCACCTTGAACTGCTTAATAATAAGAGCATAAACGAATTCGACGACGCTCGTTTAATAAGTACCGAATTAAAAACTAAATAAAAAACGTAAGAACAATAATTAAAATTACTGATTTATTATATCGTTAAAATTACCTCTTCTCGAATATAAATAATATAAAATTTTAACAATAATTAATAGCTTACAATATAATTCTCATGATGCAATAACTACAACATACTTTTCACTACACATCCGATGACGATGTAAATAAATAATATAATTCAATATGTGCTAAGCGTTTCCGTTAACCAAAGGAGTGCGCCTGCTGTAATACCTCCGATGCAAGTCATCGATTTTCGTCAAGTAATACGTACCGGGAAACAAAGAGTCGACGTCACCGACTGGCTCATAGGGGGCCTTGTGCCCGTTTAATTTGCGTAATTCGAGTATTGCACTAAACTTTTCCGGCGATATGCTAACGCGCTGTGATAACAAAGGCTTTATGTAATCAAGTTTCGAAGTTAGCTTGCGCAAAGGCGAGTTTTCGCTGCAATCTTTCGTAACCGTAATCGAATACATCGTCGATGCCAATCCGGAACCGTAACTGAACAGGCCGATTTTATTTCCGGCCAACTGGGATGCGTCTTTGTTAATCAACAACGAAACGAGGCTCCCATACACCGATGGGGTGTACATGTTGCCAACTTGACTGGCGATTAATAGAGACGGTTTAGTCTGGCTTTCGAATAAATCGGAAGTGTACTTTAAAAATGCCTTCTCTATATCCCTGTCGAAGTAACTCTCTTCTAGCTTCGCGTTTTTAAACCCTGCCAGCGCTGCATACTTTTGATTATCGGGATCCGATAGGAAATCACTCAAGGCCAGTCGTGCCAACGATTTCTGAACTAGTTTACAAAAGGGTGTGTGGAAGAGCATCGCGTCAAACGACTCCAGAGTAACGTCCCAACCCTTTTTGGCCGCCTTCTTACGAAATAATCCGTAACAGTTGTCTAAAGCACTTAGGTAACATTGTATCGATAGTTTTCCGTCGACTGTCGGATATTCCGACGATAAATCTGGCTTGTAAAAGTCGTACACGTGCCTCATGTAAGTCGCACGGAGACCTCTGTCGAAAACCAGAGGGGCGTTTGGTCCGATTAACATAGCTATGGCTCCCGCGCCTCCTGTCGGTCGGGCCGAGCCTTTCGCATACACGGCGATATCGGCCGCAACAACCACAGCGTACCTTCCATCCCAAGCCGACGATTCGATCCATGAAATCGAATTGAAAAGAGCTGCCGTCCCACCGTAGCATGCGTTCGTATTATCGACCCCTTCGATGTCGTAACAACCGTACGTTTCAAACAACTGCATCAGCACACTTTTCACACTTTTCGACTTGTCCACCAACGTCTCAGTGCCCACTTCGAGTCTTCCTATTTCACTCGGTTTGATGTTCTGCCTCTCCAGCAACTTGTGCAGGACGGTCAAGCAGAGGGAGTTAATGTCCTCTCGATCCGAACAAAACCCCATTCTTTCCTGCCCCAGTCCTATGGTGTACTTGCCGTTCGAGACCCCATCGAATTCCTCGAGCTGCTTCTGATCGACGTAGAGCGAAGGGAAGAATAACTCGAGCCCCAAAATGCCTACGTTATCCGGCCAGGCACTCATCGTTAATAGTTTGGACCTAGACTTCTACTCGAACACGTCGTTGTGTTAACTGCCAACTGACGACGATGCGTTTTACATTTAAATTATATTATGCCCTCCTCCTCCTACTACTATTCCGGACGTTTCCCTAACCTTACCTTCCCCATCACCACTCGTTTGAGATGCGTGATGCACGAAGTTAGGAACAGAATTTGAATTATGTAATTAATGACATAGCTCTACCACTTCAATTAAACTCTCAGATATTTATACTTTTTGTGGAGGCATTTTCTTAATCTTTGAGGCAATAGTGAGTAAACGTTATGCAGCGTTCTTTCCAATATATTATGAATCTGATGATATAGTTCATTTTCCCAACAGAAATGATAAATCTGGTGTTGTAGTTCAACCAGTTCAATAAAATTCTCCGCAACACAATAGGTCCATTCTATTCGTCAGGATTTCGAGTTCTGAACCGTTCAAAATCGTACTGAGCATGAGCAGTGGACAAAATTTGATATAAATTTCATACTGCGCATGATTTGAACGATTCAGAACTTGAAATTCGGTCAAATGGAACAGACCTAATAGCTTTGTTCCTACACAGTTCTAAATCAGTTCGGAACTGTACTGCTCATGCGCTCTTACTAAAAACGCTGTATATTTAACAAGAGCGCATGAGCAGTACTGTTCCGAACTGATTTAGAACTGTGCAAGAACAAAGCTAACATTCCTTGCAGTTCTAATAGCGTTTTCGATTCATCTGCACCGGTTGCACTCAGTGTATTTGCATCGTCTTTTAACCTCATGTAATATCACGGGATGAAAATATTCTGAGTGCGCAGTAGTGCGATCAATAGAAACGCTATAATTTTCCATGAGTTTCAATTCTTTGAAGACAACAGTTTTAGGGAATTTTGTTTGTCACAATGGCAATAGTTTAAACTCAAAAATGTATTATTTAAAACAAAGTGAAAACCGTTTCGATACAAAACAAATTGAAACTTTAAAGGCAAGCTGCAGTTATTGACAGTAACTTTGTTAAACGTCATATCAAACGATAACAAACTTTTAACTGTGCTCTTTTTATTCCTAGATGAGAATAATGTGCAACAATAGATATAAAAAATCACTAAATGCGCTACCTCTATACGAAGTATGTTGATTTAAGGCTTGTGCACAATGAGAAGTATGAAGTAACACGCGAAGAATTGAACACGTTTTATATAATGAAGTCGTTCACAATAGAATTGCAGTTCTATTGTGTTCAGTTCTTCGCGTATTCATACTTCACGCGTTTTCTTATTGTGCACAAGCCTCTAGTACCTAAGTACTAAATCAACATACTTCGTATAGAGGTAACGCATTTAGTGATTTTTTTATATCTATCCTTGTCGCACATTCCTCTCATCTAGGGATAAAAAACAGTTGGAAATTTATTTGAAGTGACGTTTGTCAAAGTTACTGTCAGTTGTTAAGAAAATTGAGTTTAAATATCGCATCCCAAACTTTTATCGCATGGCATTTAATGATTCCGCCTTTTTCGTAAAAGAACCATTCTGCACTTCTCAAAATAACAACTTTTTGATTGGTAAATAACTAACTAGACATAAACTAATACACTGCTAATACACTTTTAAATTGAAACCAGTGACATTGCGGTGAACAGAATTCCCTAAAACAGTTATCTTCCTTATTGCACTTGCGATAATTATATTTGTTATCTTTGTTTCTCAATCCTCTCACGAGAGGAATGGGATTGCGTTACCTGTACGGAGTGTTGATTTAGTACCTTACTAGTACCGCATTGAAAGCGCCATCTCTTGGATGCTGATTTTCGTCAATACGCGTTTTAAAACAACTTTACACATCACTAGCTGTACTAGCGACGTCTCTTGGTTAATAAATAAACTCATTTGTCACACTGACAATTGATGCTTGATCAGGACAAACTTTTGAGTTGTATCAGTGTTGTATGTTGTATGCTATTACGTCAGAGTACATATAATTATTTTGTTAATCTTTACATAATTTTTATTTTTTAGATCAAGCCCTAAAGGAAATATTTAACTCTGATTAATATAAAAACCTCGAGGGAAAGAATGCAATAAATAATAAAGACAGGGCCGGCTCAAAATAGAAGTCCGTAAAACATTTACAACGACCGGTCAGTAGTAAAAATTTATGTACTTTCTGCAGTTCTTCTTACTGTTGGCTACAAAAGTTAAGTTAAAATATAAAACATACAAGTACAAAATACCATATTCTTACATCACTACAAATACCTATCTACATTAATGTATACAATTCGATATAAATTTGTAACTTGTGACACGGAACAGTGATGCCAACAGACTTTCGTAAAAAGTCTGAACCAGTGTTGCCAACCCTGCATATCCAGATATCACAATGCAATTTAAAAGATATACCAAATTATAAAAAGAAATACCAAAGGTCAGAGACAAGTACATAATAAAATAACGTGCCTTTTTAAAATTTCTCTGCCTAGTTAGCCATGACCTGTCAGTTGAGAACCAGCCTTGCTTGAAACTTTAATAAATTGGCACATACATATCATGAGGTTATATTTCTGTCGAAGTAAATAAATAAAATTTGTATTAAACGTCAAAAATATTAAAGTGAGGTTTACAATGTGCACATGATGTGTCCGGATTTTATTGTCCGCCACTGTACACTGACATATTTAGGGGAGGGGGGGGATTTTTAACTGCACAATTTAAAAGATTTCTGCGTTTTCGCGACATCATAAGATTTAGGGTATATTAAGTATTCATTACAGTGACAACATGAATTGCCTGAATATATCTGGGAATTTTGCTTTTTGTCAACATACTTCAAGAGGTGGTGGTTTTTTTAATTTTGAGACAGACGATAGCCAAGTTAGTTATTATTAGATAAAGGTGAAAATCACTAGACAATAGATATGTCACTTAACCGGTCACAAAATCACTGTGTTTGAATTTACCTACTAAAATTTGTCCGAAATTTCAATAGAAAGTCACCAGAGCTAGTGACAAAATCACATTGGCAACAGGGTCACAGAGTAAATAAGACAGAACGGGCACTTCGTTTAGGCATTCTTTAATGTTTGTATTTTGCTCAATTACATTAACCTTAAAACTGCTTCGAACTAATCGAATCAAATGCTGAATCCCATTCAAATTGTTTCGTGGATAGTTAACAACTGTATATACAGGGTGATCCCTAAGTCCAAATAATTTTTACATAGCGTGCGTACTGAAGATGGTAGTATGTCTGTCATAAAACGTATCTAACTATAGATTTCAAAAATTTATTCTGTACGTAAATATTTATACAATATGAATCTTTCTAACATTAAATATCATTAAAAAAATTCTATACAAGCAGATACTTTTATTTGTGTATCGCAGCAGACATTTCAGTATGAAGTAAATTTATTCCTTTTATATAAAATAACACCGAAACTCAAAAGTGCAGTTAATATCGTTAATACCATCAGGTAAGCCATATCCAAGACAACCCCCAATTCATCGGTGAAAAATCCAAGTTCCTCCAAGACCTCTTTTCCGGAGTTGTAACAAACGACGCTCCCATTTTTGCAACCTGAAACCTCCACCAAAGTAAATCAAGTTTATCGCAGCCAGCGTTCGGAACTTAAGCTAACTTATGTGATCGATTTTGCTCCAATAAACCACCGACAAGGACTCGTACGTGTAATAAAACGGCGAAACGTATTTGATCCAACTGAAGAAGACCAGCGATTTTATGTTGAGCAGAATCCCTGCGGCCAACATGGTTAATATCTCGAAGGGCCCCAGAAATAAATCCATGTACTCGAGCGATGAAAAAATCACAGAAATACAGAATCCTGCAAACAGTTCAGACAAACATTAGCTGAGTTCGCGATTACGCTCAGATCGATCGGAGTGTTTCTTTTTCTCACTCTTACATGCAGTGAAACGCAGTCGCTCTCCCTCACACTTTTGATTAGATCGCTCGGCGAGCGTAATCGCGAACTTACCCATTATCAGACTTCGGACGTTTCCGAGCGTTGCTATGGACAATTTGGACCTCGTATTGCGTAACCACGGCAACGCTCTGAAATGTCCGAAGTCTGTTTATTACACAATATAAAATTACCTGTCATTGATCCTGACACGCAAGCGAGGCTTAAAATTATAAAGGCTTTGATGAAAGTTTGAAGTTCCGTGAAGAAATTGAGCACCAAGAAATTTATTACGAGGAATGAGAATGGTTGAATGAAACTTCTTGGCGTCTGCAATAAAATAAATTGAAGGAATCGGATAGAATTGTGAGTTTTTTTTTTTTGCTCACGACGGTTATAATTTTAGAAATTAAATACGAATACGTTGAATACAGAGGTTTCTCTCGTAAGAATATGACGTACTCTTCGGAAAATGTGTTCAAGATGGCGTAAGTGTGAGTGAAAATTAGTTCGGATGTGAAGAAAAATAGTATTCCCTTGACGTTTTGCACGGCCTCCTCGTCGGTGGTGTCAACTAGGGAATAAAAAGCAGCCAGAATGCTTGCGGTAATCTGAAACATTGACAGTCTGAGTAGTGAAATTGTTTAAAACAAATAACAAGTGTTCAACAAGAAAATATGCTCGAGTTAGCCTTGGAAAAAAATCGTAGGTATGTCATAGCTTGCGTACCTATTCATTTTCATATGTCAAAAAAATTAATTAACCTCAAATGATCGACGGGGACAAAATCTAGGTTTTAGTTTTAATCGTTTAATGCGATTAGGAAAGTAAACGTTGTAGAAGGTGGAGCTGGGTCGCATCCTATCTTTGTTAAATATAGTGGAGATTGGACGTATGTCGTGAATTGTTGTTGTAACGCCGAGGTTGACGTGATGTAAATATAACCTCATTTGTTTTCGGCTTTGATAGTTGTTTTTCGTTCTCTCTGCAATGGGTTGTTGTTTTTCATCAATGTGCAGTCATAATAAAAGAAGTTATTGCAGAAGCTATTAAATTTCCGAGTGACGAGGTTTATTTTGTTTCGTTAGGTAAGTTAGGTTATGTTTATTTACGGCCTGTTCACTTGCTGCTGCTGCACTTAGCTCAGACAAGCATTTTGCACAATTTTTTAATAACAAATAAAGCAACTATTTATGCAAAATTGTCACAACTGAAGTCATGTTATTGAAGCTTCTCATCATAAGTTTTAATAATAAGCAAAATTTTTCATATCAACACTCCACAGAACCAGTATTTTCGGTTTATTTGACCTGACCCATGCATTTTTATGGTCCGATAGACTCCGCTTCAAATTTCGCGCCAAGTTTGGGACCGCCTACTTTCCCAATCTATTTCTGGACTGCGTTCATAATCTTTACCTCTGAGAGCGTCTTGGGCGTGTAATCGCGTCTTTCTCATTCACGATTTTTAACATATCTTGCGTCTCGCTCATCCGTTTAAATCGTCTAAAAGTTGTGTACTCTTAGTTTTTCTAAATCCTCCACAAATGTACTGTTTCACTAAACATCCTTAAAGCCAGCGAGTCCATAAAGTAGAATTCCGACAAGAACGACATTTAACCAATGATCTGGGAGGTCGTAGATAGACAGTGCCTTATGTTTCCTGTATTCTCGATTGATATCAGCATGTGAGTGAAATAGCGAATATCTGTGAGTAATTTTGGCTCATGTATCCGACAAGGATGTCACTCGAAGCCTAAATCACGTGACTTAGGATGAGCAATGCTTTTGAAGCGGGTGTATTTACCATCTCACTCTTAAGTTAATATCAATGCCTCTTTCTCCACAGGAAATCTGGTTATTTGATAAATCTGTGCATTTAATTCAAAGCAGTGTTGCCAACTTAAAGGATATTCAAATATTATTTCGTAAAAGAAGCTGGAAGCTGACAGCCCCTGGACAGCTCAAAGTTGTACTTTCATGTAAAAGGAAACCCACTTATATTGAACAACCGCCATCTGTTGAGCAAAGTTTCAACTGAGAGTATTTTCTGGATGGCAACAGAAAAGATGTAAGATCTATTGTAAGACATTCAACACCGCCATCTGTTAAAACTTGCCGAACGTCCTTTTGGTCGTTTGTTTTACGGCGATGATCCGCCATGCGAAAGATCAATCAATAAGTAAATGTCACTTTTCGTCAGTAAAGTACGAAATGAATTATTGTATTTGTGTGAGATATTGAACAGCGCCATCTATTGCAGTTCTTTTTTTTAAATAATCTGTTAACCACGTGAAAGGCAAATAATTTGTTTTGTCACAGTTTCTTTCAAATTGTCTCTTTTTTAATTTCTGACTCTATTGAATTGTAATTGAATGTAAAGTATATAAAGCGCCATCTAACAGAATGGTAGCCAAACTACTAAGATTAGTTACTGTAGGCAGTGATTGTAACTTTCAAATCTAAATGCCTAAACTATGGCCTAACTGTGGCCCAAATCTAAAAATAAATGTAATATGTCGGTTTGCATTCATGCATTGTACTCTTTTGTCAAGTACCGGATCTGGTAACCCTATATCGTAGGCGGAAGTGGCCACGACGCAAAAAGATTTTTTGAAAGTAATATTTTCATTTTTAAAAGAATACATTAAAAATAAATTGTCTGAATTCAGTTCCTTCGCATAACCTAAGTTTCTTGTTCTGACAGTACTTGTGATAATCACAACAACTGTACAGTTCAATCTACGATACGTACTTTTGTTTCCAAGGCTGACTCGCGGTAGGATTTTGTTGAACACTCGATACACATTTACCATGAGAAGAAGAAATTGATACAGGTGGTATCTAAAGTTACGTTTTGTATCGAGCGTCACCCTCCAAACCAACCAAATTATTTGCGCCCAGGTACTTGGTTTTGTAGTCCTGCAATTTTCAAAGCCTACAACAGCGAGTTCGCTTTAAATAAATTGTTCTTACACTAGACTTTCGAAGTGTCTGTCTTTTTCTATTTCCGCCGTACCATTTTGTATTTTCCCATTTCCCACGTACAGTTGGTTATTTACTTCCGAGCCCGGGATGGCAGCTTTCGAATTCTCTTTCGACAAATTAAAAATGCTTTTTATGTAAAACTCGGCGGGGTTGTAATTAGCAGGACATGGCAAATTCGATCTAAAATTTAAATCAGAGCAACGGGGGAAACTCTAAAATCCGGTGTACCTAGTAAAATAGTCGGATACATCCGATTTACTTCCTTGGTAGAAAATTCGGCCGGGAGCCAAAAGAATTATGTGACTGAAGAAATCGAACAACTGCGAAGACGGTTGATGGATGGTTATGATGACTACTTTTCCCGTCTCCGCTCTTAACTGTAGTTGTTTTATTATTGTTATCGCACTGTAGCTATCCAGCCCAGACGTCGGTTCATCGCAAAATAAAATGAAGGGATCGTTCAATAACTAATGACAAAGTATAAAAATAGAGTGTTTTTTTTTAAATCGGGCGTCGAAGTTGGCCATGACAATTTCATTGTGAATGTGAACCATCATCGTCATGACAGTTGTTAATTTGACGTTTGAACTCGCAATTCCTAACTAGGGTTGCCAATGTGCGGGCAATTGCCCGAATTACGGGTAATTTAAGTAACCTTGCGGGTAAAAAAAATACGTGGGTAAAAATGGGTATTTTCAAGGAAGAAAAAAAAAACATTTTAAAATTTTTGATTGACGACTAGTTAGTGATGATTCAGCTTTTTATTGGCAACAAAGAAATCAGCCAAATCCACATTGTCGATCAGTGCTGCCAACTCTACCGATAATTCGGTAGATCTACCGATTTTGAACTTAACTTTTTTTTAATTTTTATTTTGTAATTTTATCAATTTTCTTTGTTTCTCGATCGTCTCTTGTTTTATTTTACGTCAAAAATTGCACAAATGTCAAATCTTAATTTTAGAAAGTTTTGTTTATTTAATGAGAATTTTTTAATTGTAATTTTTTTTGTAATTTTATTTAATGATTTTTTATTTTTTTTGTAATTTGAATTATTTGATTTTTTTAATTTTTATTTTGTAATTTTATCAATTTTCTTTGTTTCTCGATCGTCTCTTGTTTTATTTTACGTCAAAAATTGCACAAATGTCAAATCTTAATTTTAGAAAGTTTTGTTTATTTAATGAGAATTTTTTGATTGTAATTTTTTTTGTAATTTTATTTAATGATTTTTTATTTTTTTGTAATTTGAATTATTTGATTTTTTAAATTTTTATTTCTTTTATTTTATAAATTTGTCGATCGTCTCTTGTTTTATTTTTCGTCAAAAATTGCACAAATATCAAATCTTAATTTCAATTTGAATTTTTTAATTTTTATAATATTTTATAATTTTATTTAATGAGTTTTTTTTATTTTTGTATTATTTTTCCTAATTTTATTCAATGAGATTTTTTAAATTTTATAAATTTATTTTTTTTATTCCACGCCAAAAATTGCCTAAAGTTAATTTTAGAAAGTTTGTTTATTTAATGAGAATTTTTTAATTTTTATAATTTTTTAAATTTTTATATTTTGTAATTTTACAGAAAGTAGAAAGTACATATTGTTTATTAATGAGAATTTTTTAATTTTTATTTTTTTTGTAATTTTATTTAATGAAATTTCTTTTATTTTTATTATTTTTTTCTAATTTTATTCAATGAGATTTTTTTATATTTATTTTTTTAATTTTATAAATTTCTCGATCGTCTTTTGTTTTATTTTACGTCAAAAATTGCACAAATAAATCTTAATTTTAGAAAGTTTTGTTTATTTTTGTTAATTTTTGTTTTGTTAATTTTTTTTAATTGTTGATTTTTATAATTTTTATAATTTTTTGTAATTTTATAGAAAGAAAATATTGTTTATTTAATGAGAATTTTTTAATTTTTATTTTTTTGTAATTTCATTTAATGAATTTTTTTAAAATTTTTTTCTAATTTTATTCGATGAGATTTTTTTTATTTTTATTTTTTAAATTTTATAATAATAATAATTTTATAAATTTTCTTTATTTCTCGATCGTCTTTTGTTTTTATTTAACGTCAAAAATTGCACAAATGTCAAATCATAATTTTAGAAAATTTTATTTATTTACTAAGATTTTTTTAATTTTATAAATTGTCTTTATTTCTCAATCGTCTTTTGTTTTATTTACCGTCAAATATTGTCCAATAATATTAGGTATGTATTTAAATAAAATAAATTTTGTACCATTTCATTCATTCATTTCAATTTCATTACTCAATGTGGGTAAGAGCGGTTTTTTTTTTAATTTTAAAAGGGTAATCGGCTTAGAGTGGATTGGCAACCTAACCTTGCTTTCGAGGTTTCGACCTCAACAGTGTGACAGGACAACACAAGAATGTAATCTATTCTAATGAACGAAAGAACGACTATGAAAATGAGATCTGTTGTATAGCAATGAAAACAGATAATAAGAAAATAAGATTCACAACGTATAATGAGAATTGTGGTGCGTTCACAATAAGCACCTTGTCACGGCCAACTTCGACGCCAAATTTAAAGAACCACTCGTTGTATCTATGTACCTCAACTCCTAACGCAACCCTCTTCCGTTCGCCACCTGATAAGTTCTTAAGGCAAGTGTTCTGGCATGACTCTAAATTTAATTTGTTTAATACGTTGCGTATAGTTTTCGTGCTGTTTTTGGTGAGTTTTAAGGCGCTCTGAAATACACTATTACTTAAATGAATGCTTTCGCTTGTTTGCGTACCATAAATTTAAAATGCTCCAAAACTGTCAGGGATTCCATGACGATGTCGTCTTGGTAGACGTAACTCGAAATAGATTTTATGTAATCGTTTGATATAACTCTGTTGTTAAGAAGTATATCCCCTTCTTTATCTAGAAAAAAAAAACATCTTATTACAGTCAAAAAAAACAAAAAAGAAAATTGTAATCAATTACCATTATTTTTTCCAGCTAATGTTGCTAGTAAAGAGGTTTTGCCTATTCCACTGTAAACATGGAGGAGATTAAACATTGTAAATACCTATGTAACTTGTAAAAACTAAAGTAATACCTAGCTCCCAATATTCCTACCAAAGAACATTCCTCGACTGACCCGTTAACTACGAAAAAAATAATTGTCATTAACTAGTTTACATACTTTACGAATATTACCTTTCTCTAGTATTATCTTTTTGGTTTTGACGGTGCTCCAAAACCCCTGGTTTTTTTCCTCGTGCCATATCGTCAAGTTTTGCCAAGAAAACGTAAAACGTTGCTCCTATAAAAAAAAAGCAGAAACTAACGATTCTTATCGACGGAACAAAAGTATTCTGAACCTGCTTCATTTTACTTAACGCGAACGTTTCTGATTGCAGAGCCGCTGGCCTATTTAAACAGAGATAAAATTAGACTAAATGCATGGAACTTTATCTCTCGGTGTCACGCTCTTTTTACACGGCTTTCAGTTTCAAAACAGTTACTTTGTGTTAGAAAAAAGGCGGTGAGCGATAAACGTTTCTTTGATAACGCAAAGACATTCATTTGCATTTTTAAAGTAACAAAGCTTACACATTATTCTTCAGATAAGTACGAGTGTTTCAAATGTAAATGACGAACCGTTTGCAATTAGAAATACACGAATAAATCATTTTATTTGGCGATGATAATTTAAATAAATCGGCGGGAATTACAATTTTTGAAAGCTGCCGTAAGATGGCACCACCGGTTTAGAAGAATTCCAACGAGTAAAGAATAAACAGGAGAGAGTCAATGCCAAGGACTTGTTTCATAATGGAATTTAAAGGAGACTTTGAATTTAAAGATGTCGGATGTCAAAACAAATAAGAAAACACATTTATTTACACATCTAAATTTGACTTTAATTGTAAAGACTCCTTTAAATTCCATTATAAAATTATATGCCGGACGCACACGGATCGCTGTGATAGTTAAATCTTAAATTTAGAGTCACTCTGTTATTAGGATATTTATTTTCCTGTTGAGTGAATAAAGCTCATAAAGCTTATATTAGGAAACTAGACCTAACAGTAGTTTCTTGTCCAAAGTGGTAACTAAATATGATTGCTGTATGTCATAGCGTCTTATAAAATTCTGGAACTACTACAAATCATATACATTTACAGTTCATTTTTTTACCACATGCCGATCGATCGATCTATAAGTCAAAGAACTTTTATACAGCTATCTGCTTCTAACTTTCGCGAAACAGCCTTGCGACTTTTGTCAGGACTCAAGTCACGTCATTTCGTCGTATATTTTCTTAACTCAGATTTATACGATCAACATAATAAGTAAAACAGTGATCTATACTTCACTAAATTTAGCTATATAGATAAAATACTAGAAATGTCAATTGTTTTCTAGAAGTTTAATTTTAGCTGCTTTCCCGTTACCCACTTTGTGCACGCAAATGAGCTCAAAAGCCCAAGAATTCGCGAAGCGCACTTTCCAGTTGACATTTCGATGTTCGCGTTTTACGCTCAATATGTCTTTCCCCTGCCCTCTCAAGCACCACCTATTATTTTTGCGCTCGAAACACGTCCCCCACCGTTGAATTCTGCCCTGATACGGTGTCTACAAGATGACTACAAAACAAATGAGTATTATTGAAAAATAATTACTGTCAAATATTTTAATAAAACACTTAAACAATTTTTAAAATTCATTTTCAATTTGTTGTACTATGTCACGCCTCTACAAATACGTTTCTGTAAGTTTGTACTCGAAGCTCATGGGTTTAAAACTCAACTGTGTTTAGTACGCAAAATTTAGAGCTAACGGGAAAACGCCTTTTGAAAGCTGCCATCAGTCTTAAAAATTTCCAACGAGTAAGGAATAAGCAGGAGAGAGTAACTACTAACGGTAGTTTCTTGTCCAAAGTGGTTACTAAGTATGATCATAGCGTCACAGGCACACATACAAGCATTTTGTAAAATTCTGGAACGACTACGAACTACATAGGTGGCGATGGTTTATAATACATTTACTTCACTAAATTTAACTATGTAGATAAAATACTAGAAATGTCATTTTAGGGGTCCAGTGCGATAGCCAGTCAAGTCCATTTTTGACAATTGTGCTGGAGAGCAGGGTAACGTTTTGTTTGAAAAATATAGAATACTGGATACTGGATTAAGAATTATACATAATTCACCAAATTACTTGTTTTCTTTATTTTAAAGTTAGGGACCTCGTTCTTGTACAGAACGAAAGAGAATTTAAAATTGTATGGACTTGATCGGTTATTGCACTGGACCCTTCAACTGTATTCTAAATTTTAATTTTGAAAGCTACCGTAAGATGGTGACACCAGTTTTAAAGAATTTCAACGAGTGAAGAATAAATAGGAGAAAGTAAATACTAACAGTAGTTTTTTGTAGGTACTCCTTCGTATTTGGCAACATAGTGAAGTCAGTAGCGTGGAATTGTTTTAATATTTTTCATGTCAGATTCTGGCATCTCTCAAAATTCATGCCAACAACTTAACGAAACGAGAACACGGCCTAATCACCAGGCAGTGTTGCCAACTATTGACAGTCGTTTTCCCCTCACGTTGGGATAAAAATTCCCTTTAATGCTTGTTTTCCCCTCAAATTGCAATTTTAAGCTATTTTTATTCATTCTGGTCAAGACTTGCCTTAAAATTTAAGTAATTTTGTTTTCAAAAATTCCCTTTTTTAAAAGAATTTTCCTTTTTGCAACTTTAAGGCGTAAAAATTCCCAAGAATTGGGAAAATTCCTACGAATTGGCAATACTGTCATCAAAGATATTTAATTTAAATAGGATAGGCTCAGGGTCGCCGAGTGGCTTAGCGTTCAAGCCTAGCCGACTTGGAAAGTCGTGTCGCTCGGCGGCGTAGGTTCGAATCCTACCATTAGCCATGGATGTTTGTGTTGTCTAAAGGTTAAGACCCAGCTTAAAACATACATCGTAATTGTCTGGAATGGCTTACGGCCGTAAGACAAGCAGCATTGCTGCGCAAAGCAAATACAAATAGGATAGGCTCAATCAGCGGTTTCTGTTCCCTCGTGACGTAAGCATGGGTCCGTACAATTTCAAATTAAAAGGCGTACTCTTTATACTACATAATTTAATCACAGTTGCTAAATAAACATAAATTCGTTCTAAACTCAGACACAAGCGCAAAATCCGGTGGTTATTTTATGACAACGGATGTCAACAAACCTCCATATTACAGAAACTGACCTACCGCAAAGTGATAGCTCCACTCCTGTTAATTCTTTCCTCGTAGTAAAATTCGCTCACCAAAATAAAAATTATAAGTAGGTACTCATTTTCACAAACTCGTAGAGAATAGAATCGTAAACTAATATATACCTCCCGCTTAAATAAATAAACGATTTATTCACATCAAATTAAACGCCTTCATTCTATGATTAATTGCTGTCACAACTAGAGTTAGATGGCGCTCGTTTTTGATGATTTTAGAAAGTTAGGTTATTTTGCATTATACGTATACAGAAAGAGAATATTATGATTGAGGTCACAGCAAGATTATTGCGTGGCCCAGTATATTTGTCCGGGGAAATTGTGGAGTGCAGCATATCGTTCAGTCATCCTCATTCACCGTCGCATAAAATCTCCCAAAGTCACAGCGATGCCTTCGAGAGCCTGGCTTGGGCTTCAGCTCAAATTCATTGCCAGTGTACGACAGATCCGAAAGTGTGCAAGCAGGAGGACAGATTGAACAATCCCATTTACAACGACACTGCGTTGGCAGCGTGCACTCAAGATGCAGGCAAGATTGAAGTTGCTACGAAGCCGAGGATTCTGTTCTGTGATTTGAGGCTGAGCCCAGGACAGACGAAAACTTGTAAGTAATGCGCTGCAGCACTTTACTGTGGTGATTGTCAGTAACGTATTGCAGATATTTACCGAGAGAAAGTACCAAGCGATTCACCGCCGTCATATCGAGGGCAACTGGTTAAATACTCCTACAAAATTACAATCGGTACTCAAAGAGTGAACAGCCCCATTAAATTACTCCGAGTTCCAATCCGTATATTACCTGTTTGTGTGTCGGGGTTAAACGACGTCGGAGCAATTTGCAATGACACCACCGAGGAATTATCACCTGCAAATCCGTTCTTGGAAATCAGGCAAAAAGAAACTCCCTTTGACATTGCATTGCAAGCCTTACAGGTAATGACTTGACTATTTTTTTTTTAAACAGGAAAGTACTGTTGTATACTTCAGAACATAACAGCAAGAAGAAATCCAAACTTCTATATGATATCGAACATTTGGGGTAAAGTCGCAAGGTTCTGCCTCTTCAAGCCCGCCTACAAATTAGGGGAAGACATAATCGGTACTTTCGATTTTACCGTCGCGACGGTAAATTGCGTGCAGGTATCCGTTTCCCTCCAATGTGAAGAAGAGACTTGCATCGAAGACCAAAATACGAAGCAGACCCGAATTATCACTTTCAGTAAGCACCACGAGGTTTGCCTGGGGTTGAAATACACGCAGGTCATTCTGCCCATTCCGCTGCACGTGACTCCGGCTTTTTCAACGCAATTGGTCAGCCTAAAGTGGCGATTGCATTTTGAGTTTGTCACCAGTACCTGTAAGGGATTAGAAAATCCCGGGTTGGATGTTAATGAATGGCGAGCGCCCGCTGAATTACCAATTGAAACCATGGTTTGGAGTTTACCCGTGCGATTGTATTCAGCTACGCCTGTATTGGTCGCACAAGGTGTCCAATCTAATTCTGTATACAGATTAATTATTCGATAGTTTGTTGAATGAATTGCTATTAATAAGTTAATAATTAATTAACATAACATTACATTTTTCCATATATTTGAGAGGAATACTTTGAATAAAAGGCCAAAATACAATGCTGCCAACCGACCGAGCATATATCTCAGAAGATAGTTGTGACAAATTTCGGTAGATGTTTCTGAATTTCAGTAGATCGTTAAAATGGTTTAAATAAAATGTTAAAAAAGATACTAACTTGTTTACTAAAACAAAAGCGTAGCGACAATTATGTAATTTTTTTAATAGTACTACATATATCTTATGTAAGATATTAAACAATTTTTTTAATCAATTTCAACAATATTATTTATCTTATTTTGGCGTCAAGAAAACGTCGAAATATAATGAAAAATATAGTTTAATCAAATGTATGTTAACTGTTCCAAATTTCTCTTCGATAGCCCTAGCCGTTGTTGAGATATTTAGAGGTTTCCATACTTTTGTTCCACAGTGTATAATAGTAGAGGTTTAATCCTGTGTTAAAAATGCGTATACCTGATTTGAGTCCGTTCGTAGATGGCGATAGTGTCGAATTGAGTCCGTTCTTAGATGGCGTTAGTTTAAATATCGCGCAACAGAACCAAAGCTGCAGTCTTTGCGCTTTTGTGCTCATTTGCGTGAGCAAATTGGGTAAAGAGCAAAGAGAAAGTGGCTAATACGCATTCCAAAAACAGATTTATTGAAAACAGGTGAAACTTTACCATATGAGCTTACGCAAAATGTTTTCAATCAATCAATATATCTGTGTAATCAGTATGAAGCAAGCCTAGATTTCATCTAAGCCATCTAAGGAAACAAGTGAACTGAAACAAAATATGTCTATATTCAGTAAATAGAAATGTCTCGCTCACGAAAGTCGTAAAATTTTTGTTCCCGGAGTATAAGTTCAAATGAGCTCGGATTAAATCAAAATTTCAACTTTAAACTGCAATGGCCCCTCCGAATACCGAAGCTATACAACAGACCACATCGAGAATGAGTTCCGCAAGAACCTGAATAAAGGTTATCGATCGATAAGCTTTGGTCAGCTGCTTACTGAACTCACTTTACGGGACGGGTGTCGCCATCGGAGCCATCAGAAAATTATTTCCTTGGGGAAGCTATGGATGTGCTATGGATAAGATCAGGTCGCATAGACGTCGTAGTAAACGTGTAGGCAGCAGAAGACGAAGAAAATCGCACAACGGCAACGGCGGAGAAAAGAGACGAAAGAGGAGGAGGAGGAGGAGGAGACAGAGCAGCCTACAGTTTAAAAAACTGCACTTATTTCGGATAAAGAAATCGTCCTGTACTGTAATTAATACTTTCTTGTAATAAATGTTTTCACAACAAATGACTTTTCAAAGTAGAAACACATTTTGAATTTTTTCTTGAATCAATTGAGGAATTTTTCATGTTGAAA
The DNA here is from genome assembly GCA_958336345.1 of Dorcus parallelipipedus. Taxonomy (NCBI): domain Eukaryota; kingdom Metazoa; phylum Arthropoda; class Insecta; order Coleoptera; family Lucanidae; genus Dorcus; species Dorcus parallelipipedus. Next base: position 41,915,823 of record OY284479.1, read on the forward strand.
AGAGATTTTTGGTAACTTGTGAGAGATTTCTTGCTTTTACATGTTGGTGTCACTGCTAACTGCTCGGATTCGTACAGGAAATTTTTGAATCTAAAGGTTGGTAGTTGTTTAGATTTTTTGCGATCCTTGTTTTCGTGAAGCTGGCGATAGAACCGGGTTTTTTCTAAAATTGAGAAAAGGTTTTTTTTATTAAATTACATTTTCTTTCTGCCTTTTAGCACTTTATGAAAAGAAAATTACAGAAATAATTGGAGTATACCGCCAAAAATCAAACATAACCTCAAAATTGCACTGATTTCTGTTTATTCTCGCGAAACCGTTAATTGCGTATGAATTTGTTCATGAAGAATGGATCACACTCCAAATTCAAAATCTAAGCTGACGTGCAAACGAAGAAATTCAGTTGGTAATTTACGATGCACTACAAACTCCAGTTTCATGTAAAAGTATTACCTATGTATTTTAGATTCGGGTAATCCATCAGCTGGCATAGCTGAACAGATACAGAATCTCACCAGCACCCCCACACAATCCAAGCAGTCTCAGCCTTACAATTTAAGAAACGAGTGCAGTCCGATATACTTCGAGTCGACACAAGAAATCATAGAAGACTTAGATGTCGTATGGGATTGGAATTCACCTCATTCGACCAAGAACAAGAGCAAAGCGCAGAAAAGAACGTACTCGTCGAGCTCCGTCAAAGTCCCCTTAAAACGACATGTATCTCACAATCACATTCAGACCTTCGACAAGATCAAATCGGAACTGGAAGCTTTAAGGAACCAGCTCGATTGTGAGACGAAAAATAATCAAGATAAAGCTTCCGTTGACTTGAAAAGTTTGTTTAAACCTTTATGTGCCACCGAGGTTAGACAGAGGAATCAAAACGATGTGGATTTAGAAGCTTTATTTGAAGACAGTTCGGTGGAAGAAGAACTGTTTTTGTGTTCCCAGCGAGTCGAAGAAACGTTCGAAACTCGAGCACGTGTTTCGAAGCAGAAAGACACCACAAGTGTAAGCAACTTGAACGACCTTCAGAAAAATCACACGAGCACCAGTGGAGTGAATTGCAACAAGAAACTGAATTTTGAAGGTAGTGGTAAAAACGCTTATACGAGAAATAACAATAAAAAAATACTTCAGTGTCTTCCAAATGGAGATGATTCTTTTGATTTGGCTTTGGAAGCATTTAAAGATGAAGATATGGATTTACTTAGTCAAGTGAATGTAAACGCGAGAAACTGTGATAACGTTAGAAGCGGTTCGAAAACGGAGCCCGCAAGGATTATATGTGATTTAGAGGAAATAAAAAGGAAGAGATTGGAAGCCTTGGCAAAGCTTGAAGCGAAAAAGAAGCACAATATTTCGCAACACTCGCCGGATAAGATGGATAATGTCCAACAAAATGGTAAAATGTTTTTCTCTTTTTTTTTAAAGGACTTTAATTTGCTGTATCGGGTGTTCAATTTGAAACCTTCACCGTTTCTCTCTTTTTTATTTTTGTAGATAGAAATTCGGTTAAAAGAGCAAAAATACTCTATTGCTATTTTAAAAAAAAATTGTCTTCTCGATTAGAAATTCTCAAAATTAAAGAATCTTCGCCAATTTAATCGAATTTGTATCTTTAAAAATAAAAAAGTTAACAATAGTGAAAGGTTCAAATCGAACAGACTCTATAGTATAAGGGACTGTTTTTATAGCGATGCTAAACGAGACTTCGCCCATCAAGTGTTCCCCTGAAGAAATCGAGCAGAAGCGCTTGCAAGCTTTGGCAAAATTGCAGGCGAAAAAGAAAGAGGATATTATAGAAAGAAACAGGCGAGAAGCTTTGAAACGACTGGAGATGAACAAGAAGAAGCGCGCCAAAAGCTCTCAACGCTCGCTGATTTCAAGAACACCTTCTCGATGAAGAGACTCTACTTTCGTTAATCATGTCAAACTTTGTTATATAATATATCAGTTTTTCTAATTATTTTATTTTGTTTTCAAGGGATATTTTTCTTTTCGATTTTTTGTTTAATCAATTTTTTGGATTAGGTGACACAAAAAAAAACTACGTATTCAGTTTTAGGAACCCTTTAGTCATAGAAATCGTATAGAAACTACAATTTGTATATATTTCGTTTAAACACTTTCAGGGCAATTCTTTTGGAAATTATTTTGCTTTTATCTTCTTAGTATTCACTTTCCTCAAGTAGTTTGAAAATTGACAATTGCAATATAATACCATAAACAGGAAGAGTGCATTTTTAGGACCATCTAAAACAGAGTTTACGACACATTTTATTTCAAACGTACTGGTCCAACAAGTATTCAACAAAGAAAAACACCTCGAGTTAGCCTTGGAAAAAATCGTATATTGTAGCTTACATAATATTAATTTCTCATATGTAGTGAGCGGAATTTGATATTTTGTTCGATTAAATACAGACGAAGCGGCAACGTATACAGCTACAGCGATGGGTTAATGTGCACGCACTCGTTGCCGCCTTGTTCGGAATAAACCGAACAAAATATCAAATTCCGCTCACTACTCATATGTCAAAAAAATTTATTACCTAACCTCAAAATATTTGTATGAGGACAAGATTCAGCCAGTGTTGCCAGATCTACCGCTGAAGCGGTATTTCTACCGTTTTACGATTTCATCTACTGTTCTCCCCATTGTTCTCCAGTTTTAACTAGTGATGTCAGGTGTTTTTTTTACCGAAATAAAAAATGTAAATTATACTAAAAAACTGGCTAAGTAAAATATGTTTTTTTAGCCGGCTAAAAAAAATTTGAAATTCCCGCTTGTTGCCGTTAATTTATGTTTTGGGTCGCATTAGACGCATACGGTTGTGATGTTGTGATTTTACTGCCGGAAGGCTACTTTGGCATCCTGACTGCTGATTTTCATCACTTTCTGCTGACGAAGCCTCAAATACTTGCAACAAAATTTTTAAAATATTTAAATTTAAAAAAAGAGACTATCTTACTTATTTTTATTAAAACTTGAACAAAGACCTAAGTATTTGTAGTGTTGTAAATTGGATTATAAACCGGTTATTAACTGGCTAATTAGTGTTCGAGTTGTATTCTCTTGCACCTACTCGGCAGGAAGTGCACGAAGTACAGTGGCGGGAATTGAATAAACATAACCTAAAAATTCTGAAGTACATCGATCACACAAGACGATGGATACTTCGCCTTCATCGTCAGAACGTGGTCAGAACATTATAAGAAAGTTTACATGTCATAGAAATGAATATTTAAATTCGTTACCTATTTATGTAGATACATAACTACATAAGCAACAAAAAACAAAAATTTAAGGTTATGTACATACACATAAATGACCTATTAGCGTTTTTATATTCTAGCCATTCTAGTGATCGAGCAAGTGTTTGAATAATTTGGAAATTGTTCGAACATATTTGGTTTGAACAATAGGTGGGATTTAAAAACGCACCCAATATTACAAGCGAATTTTAGCGACGAATCAGGTTATAGTGGTTATGGAACTAAATACTTTATCGACAAACACGTGACGTCATTGTTATATATTTTGAACGCGGTTTGTGGAACTATTGGATGATGGTTAAGAAGAGTGTTTTAAGTTTTAACAGTTTGAATTTAGAAGATAGGTTATGTTAGATGATATTTTGTTAATATTTTGTAACAATCTCTCTATTATAATACTGTCATCGTCAAATACGATTTCATTTGCTACGATAATAGCCATTTCCACATTCATTTTCACTTAAATATGAAAACAACCTCAATAAATTGATTGATTGACAGTTCACAATAACATGCGATGGAATAGCCCACTTTGGCGAATACCGTTTTTAATGACGTCATAACATAAACCGCGTTAAAAATGTAGGAATAATTGTGCGTCGCTAAAATTCGCTTTAAGGGATATTTTCGCGACGGATGAAAGATGGCGTGTTTTAAACAACAACGTTTTCGTGAGTAACTATGACGTCATGGTTACAATTTTTGAACGCGGTTACTGTAAAACATGGATGAACCTTTCGACCTGTGTACATTTTCTGCATCCATGGTTCCATTATTTTCGACTGGTAATCATTGTAATCCGGTTTACATGTTTTAAATGCACGCGTGTGCAGTAAATTTGTCATCTATTGACCTTTGTGTTTTCTCTTTTTCCAAGTACCATAGATATATTTCAACCAATACGCTCTCGCGACGCTATAATCCATGACGTAATCTTTAAACCAGGCATTGAACCGCGTTACTCACGAAAATATACCTTTAGTATTAGTTTTGGATGATTAAGGTTAACAACAATTCTATTTCCTCATAAAATCAAGATTTTGTTGGATGACATATGGCATTTTCGGAAACTAATAGCGTTTTTCACTAGGACTAAATTGTGCACTGAGTGCGCACTCAGAATATTCTTTTCTTATTTTAACCTCATGTAATGAAATGGGATGGAGATATTCTGAGTGCGCACTCAGTGCATAATTTAGTCCCAGTGAAAAACGCTATAAGATCTCGGGTCAGTTTGATCAATTGGATCACTCACGGTTCATACAAGTAAATGTGTAAAATTTCTATTTCGAACGTCAAGATCACTGAACTTACTAATCGGATCATAATTTCCGAAAACGCCTATATTCGTTGGCGGAGGAAGTGACCAACGCAAAAAGATGTTTTGAAAGTAATATTTTAGTTTTTAAAAGAATATATTAAAATAAATTGTCTGCATTCAGTCCGTTCGCATAACCTAAATTTTATATTCTGACCTGTGATTCTGACAGTACTTGCGACAATAACAATACCTGTACAGTTCCAGTTTGTTTCCAAGGCTGACTCGAGGTAGAATTTTGTTGAACACTCGTCAATTATTATATTCACCTCGTACAAGCTGTTTCATAAATATATTCCCAACTTCTGTCCCGGCAAAAAAATAAGTGCTGGAAATGGCACTAACAGCTAAAAGTGGGGCAGCAAAGATGCATCCAATTCTCGTCTTCCAAGCTGAACGCAAGTAATCATCATAATTGTCTTTCCAATATAACTTATACAGCCAATGAAAAAGAGATTCCAACATAACACCCAAGTAGTTAAGCGCAGCCCAAATGAAAATGTTTAATTGCACGCCGTGCCACACGAAAACAAACAGGAAACATAAAGCGGACGCTGGGGCTTTAAAAATGAAACCGGGTCGACCTGATAGTTTTAATACTGGTATGTATATGTACCTAAAAATTAAGCAAAAATTACTATGACCTTTTAACGCACTATGTTTAATACCTGAGCAGAAACGTGTGTAAACCGCAATCAAAATACTTCCACATGTCCGAGTACAAGTGAATGCGACCGATGCACTTTGGAATGTCAGGTACCGTTATACTTTCGGCCTTGGCAAGACTTGTGCTTATTCCGTACAGGACGACATACTTCAAATGGAAAAACTGACCCATCGAGTAACACAGGCCGCAACGAGTCCACACATCGAAACCGTCCACCAACTTAAAACGCCAACTTTAAAACGGGGAAAAACAAAACAAATTTATTGTATTACCTGCGGTTGATAGGAGACGGCGTTAACGTACACGAAGTGCAGGAAAGCTTCGGTCATGAACATCCAGAATAGAAACCGTAATAAATTGCAGGATAAAGTTTTGATCCTCGTGTGAAGAGCCAGGGTGGATGCTTGCTGGCTCGCTTCGAAGTGCTTATAGTGTACGAAAGGTCCGGAATAAAGCAAGGGCAAGTAAAGGCAGTAAGCGAGGACCGACAAGAAACTCCCGGTAATTTTCTTATCGATCAAGTCCGAGTAATAACTCCAACACCTCAAGTTTATCCAGGCGAAAGAAACTATGCTCTGGAGATGTTGGTGTTCGGAATTCGCGATGTGCTCGAGATAATACTCGAGAGGAATACTTTTGTAGGCGTGCAAGAAGAATAGGAACGTTATTCCGCACATCCAGACGAACGATTTACTTCTGAATTTACTGAAGATTTGAAAAGCGACCGGCTGGCACACCATTATAGCAAGAACCGTTGCGTTAAATTCGAATAGGATATAAAAAATCGAGATTGTCGTTTGGAAAACGGGCACATATCGAAAGCGTTTGGTCGCCCGTAAATATTCAGACGTGAGGAAGCTGAACGTGAGCCAGGGTGCAAGAGAGAAAAATAAGTGCTTGTTGTTTTGCCATTCAAAATCAGCGATGTCTTTCTTTTTGTTGAGGAAAAAGAAGCCGTCGGAAAAGTCACCGTATACATCGTCCGCGTCTTCTAAATCTAAAAACCACATTTATTTATTACTAATTAATTAATCGATTAGGTTTTAACGTACCTTTGCTGGCAAGTTTAAGCTTGTACATGGAGTACAAAACAGAACCGGTCCATATTATGAAACACCCGCCGATTTCCAAATTTAACCTTGACGAATATGTGACTGACTTCATAGTATTTACATAGAAGATCTAACCTTAATCTGTCGCGCTGAAAAGGAATGCACGATTCAATGGATTCAACTACTTTTAATAATCCATTTCACTTTTCTTTTGTCTTTGTCGTACGCGATGATAAATGTTAAATTTTATTTGCTAGTGTGTTGGGGCTTTTTGACTTTATTTTCCGTCGTAAAAACCATTTTATGTTGTTCGTGCAGCAATTAGCTTTAAGCAGGGTTCACACTGACGGTAATTTCTCGTAGCGTTTCCTTGCATGGCGATGAATTGCATGAAATTCTGGTTTCACACCGTGCAATAGCGTATGCAATTTCACATGTTATGCGATGAATTCCAGTATTCAAACATGTTGTAATTCTAATTCAGTTTGAACATGCAATTCTAGTAATTTTACTCGTACCAACTCTTAAAAATAGGCCTGCGGATTGGAAAGTCATTTGACAAATTCGGAAACATAATTGACAAAAGGGGAAAGCCAAAAGAAAAAGACTGTATTACTGTTTAAACTTTGTTCACAAATTAAAAGACCACTGGCGATGTTGCCTTATGAAAAGTACAACCGCCAACAGTGTCCTAGTTTGAAATTTGGTAACAAAATTGGCATTTAAAATATTTTTCTGCTTTCGAGGCATTGAAATGGCTTGTTAAAATGAATATGTAAACAATATAATAATAAAATTGATTTGACAAATTGCTTTGACATGAAACTTCAAATACCTTGCCAACCTTGCTATTTTGATAATGTTTTATAGGGGACTTATGTTTTATACCAACAATATTCAGCAGGTGGTGGTTTTTTAATTTGTGAACAACGTATACATTAACCCCCTGTCACATCATTAGTCAGTTTGATCAAACTGGACTGACAAACTACATCAGTGACGTCAAGACTTATCAAATTCGTTATTTTGTCAAACTGCGCTGTCACACTAGCACTAGAAATTGATCAAGCTGAATTTCCTTTATATAGAGGCGCCCCTAAAATTTAGAAAATTTGCTCAAACAGCTTCTATGACGTCATGTGAGGTCATTAGCTTAGTTTGTCAGTCCCGTTTGATCAAACTGACTAATGATGTGACAGGGGCTTTAACGTCATTGATGTATTATCTGTTTTTTATTTATTTACCATCGAAGTATGTCGTGAAAGTTTAGGGAAAAAGTGGTACTTATGCAAGTAACTAAATTTTGACAATGAAAGTCATTTTCATTTAGATTTTAAGGTTATCCCGAATAAGTAATCTTGTGATATTTTCTTTTCATCACGAGGTGATGAAATTGTAAAACGTTTCCCTTCAGTTTAATTTTGGCTGTGTTACTTTTCAAGTCTGTTTCGAATCTGTTTAGTTGATCTAACTGATTTGAAGTGTCACATTTTGGCATATTTTATAATGACATGAAATTAATTTGTCTAATTTTACTATAATAGCCAAACTAATAAAATAAAATCACACCCTACTTGATGGTAAATAAAAAAAAAAACAGATTATAGTTTGTCAGTCCAGTCCAGTTTGATCAAACTGACTAATGATGTGACAGGGGCTTTACGAAACATAACAACAAAATAAATGCAGTCGCGACCAAAAAAAAGTGTCTACTTTTTATAACATAACAAGTGAGAAGGAGAAGAGGGAAGTTTGATCATGTTGACTACTAACTTTAGTATTAAAAAAAATACTACATACAGAGTGTTTGGGATCTAAGATAACAAATTTTTTGTGTATGCAGAAATAGACGAAATAAAACTTTTCTACCAGTAATTTTTTTCGTATGTCTTACTATTTTCCAGTAGCAACTTTTTCAGTTTTAAGAGCCACTGTTTATGATCTACTGGAATTTCAAAATTTAAAGTTAGCCATAACTTTAATATTTTTTATAGCGTTTTCCACTGGCTGCACTAGTGTGCACTGGGTGTATTTTCATCTCGGTTCAGCTTTATGTAATGAAACGAGATAGAGATATCCTGAGAGCACACCGATGCAGCCAGCGGAAAACGCTATAAGAAACATTGGCTGACGCTAAACTTCTGCTAAGGAAGAGCGATAAAGTTTGCGGCCGCCATGTTTTAAATCGCTTTTTAAAAAGCTACATCGCTAGCGCTAATTGTAGCGTTGTTGTTTTAGGTTATGTCTGAGCATATGATTGGCACTGCTGTAGTAAGTATTGAAATAAGTTTTCCTATTAACAAATCTCCTTTGTAATAACATAGTTAGTTATTTGTATTAAAGTACTAATTTTTACAGGTTAAAAGCGACAATAATTTTAGTTTAATTATAAAATCGAAACTAATTGAGAATAACCTGTACAAACTAGAATCATAGGATAAATAACACAGGCTACTGTTTATCTGAAAATTTGGACATGTGAAAGTAACGGAGCAAAACGAAGAACCCGTTCAGCCAGTTCTCATTTAGCAAATGCGCTACAACTTAGCGCTCTGCTACGTAACAATAGCGAAATGTAAGCGCTATCTTTGGCGGAACGCAGCCATTTTTAACACGTTTAATTTTAATTTTTCAAGCGAGCTAACGTTTTTGACATTAAACGTCAAAATCACTACGATTTTTAAAGACTAGAAAACAAAAGTGCTTAGCTACTGCTGCACTATGTTTTGAAATTTCAATAGATCACAAACAGTAGCTCTTCAAATTGAAAAAATGTTGTTATTGTTATACAAAAAAAAATTACCAGAAGTAAAGTTTTATTTCGTTTATTTCTTCATACACAAAAGTTTGTTACCTTATATCCCAAACAGCCTGTATATGTACCCCGACCTTTTCTTTTTCTTCTTACTTATTTATGAAGCCAATTTTGATTTTTCATAGGTCACACATCACTTTCAAATTCACCAGTTATGAGACAAGTCGCAAATCACGTCAGAAAGTCGCAACTACTTGAAAGAAATCACTAGATCTGGTGAAAAAATCACCGAGTTGGCAACATTGATTTTGACAAATGATTTTATCTATGTTAAAACATCACGATAAATGCTCGAAATGTTGTCCTTCACTTGCAAAACATAACTGCCTCCGTATTATTAAATTTAAACTTTCTAATAAAAACGATTTTTGTTCGTTGGAAAGCATTCTCGTCAAAATTTGAAAAATATTATTTTAACGTTTTTTCTCTGACAAATCAGGATATTATAATTGTCAAAAGTGAATTTATTTAAGACATACCTACGTTTGGAGATTCCAAAGCAAACTCTGGACTGTTTTCAAGAAACCGCACGGTATTTATGGTGCCTCATATTTGAATAGTCTTATTGCGGTTAATTAATAATTATTGTTCACACACACATTTGCCAATGCACATGCGCACGATAAAAATTGCGTCTTGCTGCAATACAAATTGCATCGTGTAAAACCTGCTTAAGCTATTTCTGAATAGTTACAATGAAATGTCTGAATGTAAATATTTACGGTGTCTTATATTTGAGTGTATTTAGCAGGTAGCAGGAATTGCAGGAAAAATTGCAAGCAAGATATTGCGTGTATAGTGTGAACCATGCTTTAATCGAAGTCACGTTTAACTTTAACTGCGCGGTGGAAATAAATTCTGGGGAATTTTGTAAAATAATCACGTTTTCATTTAGTTACTACTGTTTTAGGATGCCCATAAATTTTTGTACCTACTAGTTAATACCACGAGATCATTTAAATTTATAATTAAAGTAGGCGGGATTTTTTTTATACGGTTGTGCACCATGCCAATCGCCTCGCTGTGTTGATTAGAGGTTATGTAAATATTTTGACGATGATAGAGTTCTCATGTCCAATCGTTTTAAATTAAAGTGAAACAGTTTTAGTGACAACCATAGCAAATGTTAAAAGTGTTCGCCCCCGGCGATTAATTAAGCATTTTGAAGCGTCACTTTGACAATTCAAACTCAAATTAAGCTGTCAACAGTTAGTGTTGCCAATAGTGATGAGCGATATTTCACGAACTGTGATTTTTTCACTGATATCAAAATTTCACAGGTAACGACCGTTCCTCGTTCGCGAAGAAAAGCGTGACGTGATCACAGTTTTCGTATAAAATCCGATGCGCAAGTTCGACCAAATGCAGAATGTAATACATGTGATTAAGGTCGAATTTTGTTCACCGCTATCTGAAAAAGCATGTGTTGTAAAGAACTTCGCGCCTTACTGCCAGCGAAAAAGCACTATAGTTCAATTTTGCTTAGCACTATTTAATAAAGCATGTGTTGTAAGCGACTTCGTGCTTTACTGTTACTGTCGAGGCCCAAGGTTACTAAAGAGACAAGGTTGCCTGGTAACTTTCAACGTCATCACAACGTCACTCAGTAGGCCCATTTAATGCATTTACACAAATAGATTGCCTACTGGATGACGCGTCACTTCACGAGTTACCAGGTAACCTTCTCTCTTTAGTAACCTTGGTCGGGGCCTAGACTAATTGATTGGATACCCGCGAAATCACGGTATCAGGAAATTTTAATCTTTATCGTTTTTTTAATGAGAAACAAAATATTTTCTTTTCAAATAAAAGAAATTGTCGATATAAATACTATGAAGATAAACATAAAGAACAATAGAATATGAAGTAAACGCTTGCTATAATTTTTTAAATAATGTGTTGTTCCTTTCGGGGTACGATCCACGTGCGAGCGCCCGACAGCGAGAATGTCGTGATCACGTCACGCTTTAAAATCACAGGTATGAAAAAGTCACATTCACGGTTCACGATGATATTGTGAAATCACGATATCGTTCATCACTAGTTGCCAATCTAATTCAAAAGAAGAAGAAGAAGAAGTAGCAGGTAGCAGGCAGCAGGTAACAGGCAGCACTCCAGTGTTGGTAGACAAAGGGTTAAATGGCGTCGAATAGATCATGAAAATTTCATTGTGAACATGTTGTGAACCATCATTGTTATGACAGAATTTGACGGTTGAGCTGCAATTTCTAACCTTGCCTTCGAGGTCTCGAGACTCGAACTCAACAGTACGATAGGACAACACAAGAATGTAGTCTATTGTAATAAACGAAAAAGACAGTAAAAATTAGATCTACAACAATGAAACAACAACAATGCAACAATGAAAACAGACAATAAGAAAATAAGATTTACAATAAATAATTAAAATTGTGGTGCGTTCACAATACTTGTCATGGCCTACTTTAACCACCTTTAACGCCAAATTGGTGGCCAAATTAAAAAAAAAAAAAAACTCATTACATTTATCAAACACTTGCACGGCCAATTTGCAGTACCGATGTGCACTAATTTTTTGCACTAATTCAATTCTGAATGATACTTCAGTTTTTTCTTTAATATTAAAAGACCCTGAAGAATCCCCTATATTTCCTTTTCACACTTAAGATCCCCTAAATTTAGGGGGAAATTCCTTGCGTTGGTAACACTGTTAAGATGATAGAATGCCGGAAATACGCTACACCTGGGAATACTGGGTGGAAATAATTTACTTAAAATACCCTAGGGAATTTTGTAAAAGTATCACGTTTTTATTTGGTTACTAGTATTTTAGTGTGCTCGAGAATTTTGAATTAATTTTATTATGGATGTTTCAACGTTTAAAATCCATGATAAAATTTAAAAAAACATTTTTTTTTATACAAAATCAGTTGTGACCAGATTGAATGATAACTTGTCACCAGTGAGAGACAGTATAATTAATGCAGGTCATACTATATCACTGAACTTCAGTCTCTACTTGAGGATATAAAATACAAAAGCAATTTTAAAAAATACTGATAATGCTTGAATATCAGGAAAGCAATAAAATTGTCCCCATTTTAAAGTATGATATTGATTGATAACCTATAGGGCATAGGCTGACAAAATTTTAAAATCTTTTAAAGTGACCAATAGCGTTTCAATTGACTAATCTCTAGAACACTCTCAGAATAATTTCTCCAAACTGTCCAATCCTTATTATTACATGAGGTAAAAATAACATGAAAATATTCCTCTGAGAATGCACTAGAGCAGTCCATCGAAATTTATTTAAAAGAAATTGTACTGTTCCAAATAATTTGCGAAGTTCTTGACAATGATTTTCAATCAATTTATAAGAACATATTCGTTTACTACATTTATATATTGATCGATAAGTTATACTGTAATCTAAACACTATTACACATAATAATATATGTACACAATATTCTATAAATACATAAAACTTACTTAACTCTGCTCAAGTTTCATCTTGAATTATTTATTTTAACAATGAATGAGAGGTGTCGGAATGTGTACTAACAAAATACTGAGCCACAAGCACTAGAATTTTATATACATTTAAAAGCAGACGATATAAATTTAGACACTCAGGGATGATCTGCTGTTGGCCCAGAACTGATGTCCGGCAACTGCCAGGGTAATCAGATACAGGCAAGCCGCGATCCAACAGTTGTACGCATTCTGCGAAAAAAAATCTTTTTACTTAACATAAAAGGGAACGATTTACATCGGCTTAACATACCTGAGTATAACCACGATCAGCTGCCGCATAAAACTCTTCCAATGTGTGAAACTCCCCTTCTAGGCCGGGCAGGTCTTCGGCGAGGGCCACGGAACGTATGTAGTAAAATACGCCCATCAAACTCTGAAACAATCACCGATTAACCAAAGGGAGAAGTTGGGGGGCGACGGATTTTAACGTACCAGTTGTATGATGCCCCAGATGCTGACGATCAAGCCGCACAGAGACAGTTTAGGTCCACAAATTGGCATTATGTTATTTTTCTTGCAGAATTCTAATCCAGGGAACTTCTTATCAACACCTTTCTGTCATGTGATTGGTACGCTCAGGTGACAGTGACGTTTAACGTTATAGCCAACTTGACGCGAATCAAGGTCAATGTCACCAACGTATGGAAAGCAGAAAATCCAAAAAATCCCTAAAATCTGTTGCTAGATTCATAGCGTTCTCGATTCACCTGCACTCAGTGTATTTGCATCTTCTTTTAACCTCATGCAAAACATGAGACATGAGATGAATTTACTCTGAGTGCGCACTAGTGCAATCAATCAAAAACGCTGTCAGAAAGACATTTTTTTAAAATACTTAAAGTTAAAGATAACAGAAACAAGAGACGGTTGATTTTACAGAGCAACTCAATAGATAAGTAATAAATTTTAAAGTAAAACAGTATGAAACAAAATTAAAATTAACAGATAATAATTATAAAAACAAAAGACGATCAATTTAAATAGAATAATAACTATTTAATAGAAAAAAATTAAATTATTAAATTATTTAATTAAAAAAAAGTTAAAAAAGAAACGATGAGAAAACAAAGAAAATGGAACACATTTTTTTAAAAATACAAAAAAATAAAATTTAAAAAACAAAAGAAAATCGATTTTACAGTACAATTCAACAGATTAAAAATTAAAAGAAAACTGCTTGGAAGGAAAGGTGGCAAAACTGTTACATAAAAAAAATAATAAAAGACATATCAAAACACAATTTATGTTACATTCATAAATTAAAACAAATTAGAAAAAAGCTTTTGGCATGTATTCAACAGATGGCGCTGTTGGATGTCTTGTAACAAAAGCAGTAGATTGATAAAGTACCGACATGGAATGACGTCACAACACATAGGGCACCTTCGGGACACCACAACAATCAAAACACTCGCAAGAGGCGCTGTGGGCGTTAGTCTAATTACGCATTATTTCCATAGATAAATATCAATATCATTTTGGATTTCAAAATATAAAAAATAAATAACACTTCGTTCACAAAATTTTTAGAGCAAAAACTTATGCGCCCTCTATTGGTTAAAGAAATCGTTCGTGGTGCCTTTGTCGTTTCATGTCCGTACTTTAGGTCAGTTCGATAGCTCTGCACTTTTCTACACTTTTTACACCAACCGTTCCTGAGAGAGTGAGATGTATGCAATTTGTGCAGAAAAGGAGTGAGAAAAATAGAGTAAAGGTGTTAAAAGTGTAGAAATTGCAGAGCTAACGAACAGACCTATTATCTGAAAAGAATTTGACATAAATTTTCTGTAAAATTTTTTGATGTATATGATGGGTTGTTAATTAACAACTGTTGTTAATTAACAACCCATCATATACATCAAAAAATTTTACAGAAAATTTATGTCAAATTCTTTAAAATATTTTTACAATCATATATAATCTAATATTATAAATTATTATATAGTTTTTAAGTGTAATTTTATATAACTTGAAAATGCCTTTTTAAAAGACGAAACCGGTTGTTATATTAATAAAAAACTTTGTGCCACAAGAACAGCATTTAATTTACCAATATTAAATTATGGCTACAAACAGAAGGAATAACTTCATTAATTAAATATTCTCTATGATTACTAATAGTAACAGCAAATTCAGTTGCAATTGCTCGAATACTAATTTTGTCTTGCAGTCGCGTTCAAATTATTGCTTTTTGAATTGCTTTTAATTGGGGTATTTTTATTTGATTTGTCAAAGTCAAAATAATATTAATGTCAAATTGACAGAAGTTCATTTTAAAGCACGCTTCAATTGACTAAAATTTCGAGTGTAGTCGGTTTTTCTGATTACGATGGTACCTATACTGAGCATAAACTTGATTATACGAGTAAATATAAAAGCAAATTTTAAACAAATGTTTGAGTGTGAGTTGAGTCCGCACTCCATTCAAGTGGCGTTTCTGAATTTGTGCCTAAATGTAAAATGTGTCTCAAGGACGTTCGACATATAGAATGTCGAACTACTACATTATTGATTACCTGTGCTGTGCCTGTGCAGGTCTATCCTCTGTATCGTCCTTGGTGCATAGAAATTACGTGGCAATTCAACTTTCCACGTAAGTTAACGCAGAACAAACATTAAAAAACGCACCGAAGGACTATCAAACGGGTTCCCCTTCTCCTAACCGGGCCCTTCGCCTGGCCAATAACGGCAGTGCATTCGCGGCGAACATTTTCCGTGGAGTGTGTGTGTGCGTGTCATGTTTTTGACTGTCAAAAATGGTTCAAGCCGGCACCAAAAAGACTCCAATCTCGAGATTAAATAGCAAAGCGGGAATAAGCAGCCTAATTATATTCGTGGTCCTCTTGCTAGCATGGATCGCGGGCTTCTCCTCGCGTCTGTTCGCCGTCATCAGGTTCGAGAGTATCATTCACGAATTTGACCCATGGTGAGCTAACCTTTCCTCAGAGAAGATCACGCCTTCGGAAAAAAAAAACGTACAAATTCGATTGCAGGTTTAACTATCGAGCCACGGCGTACATGGTAAAGCATGGGTTCTATAACTTCTTGAATTGGTTCGATGAGAGAGCATGGTATCCCCTGGGACGCATCGTCGGTGGTACGGTGTACCCAGGATTAATGATTACGTCAGGAAGTATTCACTATTTACTGCATTTGCTGCACATAAATGTTCACATACGTGATATTTGTGTTTTCTTAGCACCAATTTTTAGGTACGTAGAGTTTTTAATTTTTTTTTGGGTTTTGCATTAGAGGGCCAATTATTTCAGCGGTCTAACTGCGATATCTACGTATTTATTGACAAAGGAATTGTGGTCGGCCGGTGCTGGATTGTTCGCAGCATGTTTCATTGCTATAGTACCTGGTTATATAAGTCGCTCTGTTGCCGGAAGTTACGATAATGAAGGCATAGCAATTTTCGCTCTTCAGTTTACCTATTTTCTCTGGGTTAAATCTATCAAAACTGGCTCTATTTTCTGGGCTGCAATGGCGGCCCTCTCGTATTTCTACATGGTAGGGGCGCAAGGCAAAGTGTGGGTACCTATTTTACTTCGTGTATTTTGCAGGTATCTGCGTGGGGAGGCTACGTTTTCATTATCAATTTAATACCTTTACACGTTTTCGTCTTAATCTTAATGGGAAGATTCTCACACAGAGTATTTACTAGTTATACAACGTTTTACATTTTGGGTTTGTTGCTCTCTATGCAAATTCCCTTTGTTGGATTCCAGCCCATACGTACCAGTGAACACATGGCAGCTTTAGGTAAGTTATTTAAAAAAAAAAAAAATTCTTGACCACCTTCAATGGAAATATTTTAAGATATTGTTACATGGGTGAACAAAATTATTATAGATTTGATTTGTTCAAAATGGTATTTAATGCAGGTAGGGCCTAGAATTTCAGAAAATGTAAATAAGAAAATGAAAACTGAATATAAGAATTGCATACAATTTAGCATTAATCCAAACAGGAACTTTTTGTGTACCGGGTTGGCAGCTCCAGGGATATCAGATTTAAACATTCAGTACCAAAATATCTTGGGCAACTTTTAATAAAAGACTACTCATCAAAATACAATAAAAAGTAGTGTTTTAAATTGACCGGTAAATTATATAATTTACTTAATTTACCGGATTTTTAACCTGTTAATTAAACGGTAAATAAAGTAAATAACAAAATGAAATAAAACTGGTTTTTTGTATTGCTTTTGACTTATCCTTTTAGAAAAGACCAAACTCAGCTACCTCACAATCTTGATTTTATGAGGAAATAAAATTGTTGTTAACCTTAATCATCCAAAACTAATACTAAATATTAATAAAATTTGGAAATATATCCAAACTATTGGCGGCAAATTCAAAATAAATAACCACACGGTAAATAACTTAATTTACCGGGTGTTATTAACCGGATAATTAACTAATTAATAACCGGTTTATAATCCAATTTACAACACTAATAAAAAGAAATTAACCACAAACCGCACAATAACCAAAAAAGTAAAAAACACTAGAAATTAGAACTCACTAGAACAGTCGCACAGCGCAAGCGGATCTGTCAGAATCACCAACTTAATAAATTTACCCACGTATTTTTTATGAAGTTACTAATTATAATAAAAATAACATTGCAAGATGTGGATAGGAACCACCAGTTTTAACAAGGGAGTATCAAGGTACATACTATAACAGTTAGGAAACTACCAAATTTGGTACCAAAGTACCAGTTTGGCCAACACTGAATTACAATTGACAGCTCTTGGTTGCAAATTTTTTTTTTAGCCATAGACTTGAAGTGTCAGAACTCGGATGACTTTAGGCGATTTCTTTAGTTCGATCGGAGCGCCATTTTTCTCACTCTCTTACGTGCACTAAGTCTCTAAATGTTCTCTCTCACATTTCTACTCGGAGCGAATTTTCGAAAACGTCTTTTATTTTATTTAGGTCAAATAGTGTTGCCAGTTGACAAATAATTAGTCACATTTTAACAAATTTTGCGACCTGAGAACGATAAGGTTTCCAAGTAATATTTCTCTCAGAAAATTAAAATATTTATAATTGGAAGCACTAAGGTTTTTCAATTTTACTCTAAAAAGATAGAACTCTAAAAAATAAAGCGTAATGTGTAAATTAAAATGTTTCAAAAATATTTTTAACTTCTTTATCTCACTTTATTATTCACCAGTTCGAGCGAGGCTAGAAGACGCGCCCTAGTGCGAGGGTACCCCTGCTAACGTCACAAGCCATATACGAGTATCCGCGAATGAAGCCCGCTGTACTATTAACAAAGGACGGACATTTGTATGACTGTTCACGGTCACTTCGCCTCGAGGACTCAACGCGCACGTAAAGTAACAAGTCCATGAGCGTCGGGCAGACGCCGAGTCAATATATTAATATATTACTTTCAAAAAAGTGATTAATATGCTATAATAAACATAAAGTTATAATCCGTAAATTATAATTTCTTATTTTGAAAGGATTACTATATTTATTTAGAATTTAAACTGTAGTGATGCGAACACCAAATTTTACGCTCGGGATATTAAGACGACCAGTTACCGCGCAGGGCGTGCCGTTCATGCGAACGACATTGAATTCCATCATTCCGTCCGTTGTCTGACTATTAACGTCAGATTGATTGAGAATTGTAAGAACTTTTATATGACTTTCTCCTTCTATCTTTCGTGAAACAATTTTTCCTCTCGCAGTCGGTCTCGTTGCATTCTTAACTCAGATTGATCAGATCGGCATATAAAAAAATGACATTTACTTACAAAATATTGTAGCTAATTTTTCACATACAGCAAATCAGCTTTCGAATATTTATGTTTCACATTAATAAGTCTAAGTGGTGCTTTGTCCCCCAATGCACAAGTACAAGTAAAACAATACCCACTGACTAGAAGAAAGTTCCGCTGTCAAGTTTTGACAAGTGTTTGACTGTGTTTTACATACGAGATCAAAAGCGCGCCAAATCTTTCGGGTTGCTAACGGGCTTGTGACGCCACAACTCGTTTTTACAATTCAAATAACTTTGGGTGCGTTCCGTTTCACGCATACGTTACTTGAATCTGCATTCAATTCGATGCGTTTGTAAAAGCGTTCCGTTTTAAATTTGCCGTTGATGCGTCAAATGAATCGGAACGCTTGATATAAATTTTTGTTAAGGGAGGATGACAATATATTTCTAACAGTGATTTAAAATGTTCACACTACTTGTAAAATAGTATTAAATATATCCATTTGAATTAAAAATTAAAAAAAGACTAACTCTGATTTAGTTTTACTGCTGTTTCAGCAATATGGACTTAAAATTGTAATCTTCCGTTTGTTAAGACAATTTTCACGAAATCCTTTTTCATTACTAAAAAAACTTGCTTCTGTTTGCTTAAAAAGACCCAATCAGTTACTTTAACCTCCCAGGATATAACAAGCGCACTTCATTTTGACATGAGGCGTTTAATGCATTAAAAATAGTCTCCAACAGGGACTTCATTTGCATTGGTACGTCAGTGTGATACGCACTACCAATGTTTAACGGAACGGTTTTTGTACGCATTAAACGCATAATGCGATTAATGCGGTGAAACGGAATGCACCCTTTGAGGACCGTTTCTAAAAAAACTAAAAAAAATTCTTTCGCCTAAGTGAGTTTTAGATGCTTCTCTATAACTTTAACATAAAATATTCATATTTAAATTTTTTGGTGCTTCCAATTAGGATCTAATTAGCAGTACCAATACATGAAACATGATAAACACTGTTGACGTTTTTTTTGAGGCTCAGAGTAGGCCATGGTGGGGTGGCATTTTTGTTGGTACCACTAAAAAAAATGCACTTGTCAAAAATTTGATTGACATTCATTTTTAAGAGCCATATTTACACTTTTTATGTTTATATTTTTTATGTAAAATTTGTTACGAAGTGAGTGAGAAGTGCCAATTCAACCGATAATTTTTTATTTTTAAATGTTTGCATCTTTTGCAATTTTATATTTGCAAACTACAACCGCCACTGTTGCCAACTTGACTGTGGAGTATATATTTTCTTTTAAATAAAATGATTGTTTTTTCCACACTTTTTGTTTTTAGCTTCTTTTAAAGACTAATTAACCCCCAATTGTTGGAAACATTTATCGTAATTTTATGTCAAGTGGCAACACTGAAGCTGGTAAAATTTTGTAGTATGGTAATATTAAGATTCAAAAAAGTCTTATGGAACAAGGTGGGATAAAGATTGCATATCTTTTGCTAAATAAATTTGTACGTACTCTCAGATTTTGCTTGCTGTCAGCTTGACATTTACGTTTAAAATTTTATTTATTAATTTTACACCTGAACTCTTGTAACTGAAATATTCAACCACTAGAATAAAAATTACTTTAATTAAAAGTAATTTTTATTTTATAATTTCACAAAGAAGGTTTTTACAACTGAACGGAAGGCTGACGTCAGCTACACGCATCTATTTAATATAATAAATTAAGACATACAATCTTGTTTCATAGCCGCCTGAGACCAGAAATTTATTGAATCATACGTTATTATAGGTACTAATTTATTGACCTTGAAAAAAATTTATTCACAATCTGTAAACGGACGAAAGAAGACGATGCAAATTCAGTTTGCAAAGGCATGCTAATTTCCGAGAAAGAAATCCGATCCAAAATGCATTAAAACAATAGTAACAGTATGAGGGGTGATTTTTTAAATATTTTATCAGCTCTTGCCATGAATTGAAAACGACGCGGCATGTCTTAGCTTAACTGAAAAATAATAGCGTTTTCGATTCACCTGCACTGGTTGCACTCAGTATATTTGCATCTTCTTTTAACCTCATGCAATAACGTGAGATAAAGATACTTTAAGTGGGCACTAGCGCTATCAATTTGAAAACGGTATAAGTCGTTACACTCCTTGAGGTTGTTTTACAGTAAAGCTGAGACATGCCGCGCCGTTTACATTTCTTGGCAAAATTTAATAAAAAAAATTATCATCACCCGAGAAAGGAAAATGAAAAAAAAAACACATAAGACTTAACTTATTTAGGAAAAAAATATAAAAATGTAAAAAATAGCAAACGGAGAATATTTGACAAGCAAATGAATGTTTTTTTTTTTTTTTTTTTTTCAATTTTAGTGCAAGCTTCTAAAATACCCTAGAATTGAAAAATAAATCCCTTTGTCCTAAACAGGTTTAGAATTCCCTAAAATCGGAAAATTTCCCTAGAGTTGGCAACGCTGATTAACCTCAAAATGTTCGTATACGGACAAGATCTATCTGTCAAATGACTACGTTTATCTCGCACGTTGAATCCGATTGAGATTTCAAGCGGATTCGTGAATCTGAACTGTTTTATGATCATCTACCTCAATCCGCTAGAAATATTATTTCGATTTTAAAAAGAGACGACCACATGGTAACAATAAATGCATTGAGTTGCTAACTTAACATTAGATGATGCACTACATGCTTATAATGGACAATAAATGACAATTGTCAACCATCAGCTGTAAGTTTTTGTTTATTATGTTAAATATGAAATGGATAATTTAGAAATAAATTAATGGCAGTGCTAATAATTTGATATTAGCTGCGTTCGTTTCAACTCCGTTCACTCTATTTACTCTTGTCACACTTTTGTCTCGCTCTTACTTGTATTAAAGCTTATTTACTCTCACTCTTTAGAGTGCGAAAAGAGTACATAGAGTGAACGGAGTTGAATAAACGAACGCAGCTATTATAACATGTTTATGTAACATGAAGTTAGCCAGTACCAATAATAATTTGAATCCGTGTTTATAGGTCTGTTTCTGCAGCGTTCTGGACTAGTTTGAAACTGTCAAATATATTCGCCCGTCAAATTAATTACTGCTTTCATGAGCTGCCTTAAATGTGAAACTTTGATCGGCGCATGCTTCTGACGGTTTCAGACCAGTCAGAGCTACTGCAGAAACAGACCTATTATCGCTATTTTTCAAGCGGCTTCGTCAATCCAATCCCCATTTTCAGGCGGATTGAGTTAAATTCTCGATCGGATTCAACTGACAAATTAGATCTGTTTATGTCGGGATTCAAACATTATTATTTCAATCGATTGAAATCTCAATCGGATTTAACGTGCGAGATAAACGTAGTCAATTGTTTCAATCGTTAATTTCAGTTTTTGGACGACACATATTCGTTGGTGGTCAATGCAAAAAGATATTTTGAAAGCAATTTTTGCGTTCTTAAAAGAATATGTACAGTGACTTTCAAAAAGTGTGCTACAAATGAGAATTTTTTTTATTATCGGTTTTTATAAAAATTTATTGACGCAGAACGCTTCTGCATCCCTTAAAGTCAAATTGGAAAATGTCAGATGAAATATATCTTGAACGGTGTACAGCGTGGACACCGAGAAATGAAGACGGCTTAAAAGTAAAGTACCCTTATTTTACAAGATACAGCAAAATTTCATAAGAATAAGTTGTTCAGAGTTAAAAGTTATAGCTAAATATGAAATTACAGCCTTCTATCTAAAAAAAAAAAACACAATTTATATTGTGAACCACTCTTTATACACACTACATTAGGAATACTGGTTGGATTAAAGTGTCCGCCAAAATAATATGAACAGAAAAACACAAAATTCGTTCTTATTTCTCAATTATTTCATTTGATTCCGAGAGATTATTTCAATGCGATCCGAAACTTTGTGCTTTCTTGTAGCACACTTATTGAAAGACACTGTATGTATGTCAAAAATGGATAAACATTCGATTAACCTCAAAATGTTCGTATGTAGACAAGATCGAGCTTCTACTTGTCAATTTCAGTTTTTGGTCGACACATTTCTTTGGTAGAAGTGACCAATGCAAAAAGATATTTTCAAAGTAACGTGCCTTTTTTAAAAGTTGGCTGTAAATTGTTAGTTGTGAAACAGCCTTGCTTGAAACTCAATAAATTGACGTATATCATAACCTCACTTTTCTTTATTAGACTGAATAGATACTGCCAGCCGCCTTCGACTTGACGGCCATTTTGAAAATAGGATGCGATCATAACAGCTCTTGCAAGAGAACCAATTCAGAACGTTTTATTAGTTTAAAAGTGAGATTATGCCATTTCGTGCGTCAGGCCAATTGAGGCTGGTTCACAACTAACAATTCACGTCCAACTACGAGGAGAAATTAAAAAAAGGCGTGTTCTCCGTTTTTTTTTTTTTCTTAAAAGAATATTAAAATAAATTTTTGAAATCAATTCTTTCGCATAACTTAAATTTCCAATTCTCACGATAATCACACCACCTGTACAGTTCAATACAATCTAAGACTCGGTACCTGTAATATAAGCAGTCGTCAAAATAAAAACGAATTAGAGTAGGCTTCGGAATTTAAATGTATGTGTTGGATAATGTTGTACTAATATTAAGTGACAATCAATTGTGACATAAATAACATGCCGGAAATGATCAATCAATTGTGTCATAAATAACACGCAGGAATAGTTGTTTAACGTGTCACGCAGTTTTTTGTGAAGTTCAGAGGTGTTTCGATGTAGGCCGTGGTTATTTTAGGCATCTGCTTTAATTTTTTTAAAATTAAGGTTAGGTTCGAGTAGAAACGCCAAAAGTAACTGAAGGAACGTCCGATGAACACGTGGGTGTTTGGTTGCATCGCCAACTGTAATTCGTTTTTCTTTTGATCACTCGTTATCATCATATGAAAGGGCCACATTTACTAAATATTTCAGAAATATACAGCTGAATTAAAAAAAAAAACGGGAAACGAAATTTTTCCTATTGTAAATTTGGTTCTTTTTGTCAAATAATTGTCTACTTGACAATACATATATAACCTGTGAGCAACTAAAAATCAGATTAGAGTCGGCGGTGCAAAGAAAAAGTATGTCTGTGATTAACTGAATTAATTAATCTAATACATTCATGAACTGTCAGATCAGCCTAACGCCGCGTTAGTAACAGACATACTTTTTCTTTGCACCGCCGACTCTAATCTGATTTTTAGTTGCTCACAGGTTACATACCTTTCAGAAAACTTCAACCTATTTAACTATAAACAGACGTACAGTCAAATAATTCTTACCTACTTCTAATAAATCCATTTTCACACTATGAAAATATTGAAAAGAACGTGTCAATTTTTTTTTATTTCAGCTGTACTCTTATTTTTTTATTAGACAATTGATATTTATTTAAAAATGACATTTATTATTTAATTAATTGCTTGATTACTAAATTATACAGGGTGAGTGGGGAGGAACGGCCCAAACTTCAGGAATGTATTGTACACGTAAAAATAAGTTAAGAAAAAAAAAACTGAATTGTTGTTATGCGATTTTCTTTTGTTTTCAACTTACAAAATTTTCTACTGAACATTGTCTTAATCATGGCGAGCTTGTAACTTCCTAGGCGAAACAGAAAATGTTTAGAAGTTAATGGCGGTATTTTTGAAAACTTGTTACAAGTACGCCATGATTAAAACAATGTTCAGTAGAAAATTTTGTAATTTGAAAACAAAAGAAAATCGCATAACAACATTTGAGTTTTTTTTTTTACTTATTTTTACTTGTATAATACAGCCCTGAAGTTTGGCCCGTTCCTCCCCACTCACCCTGTATATGATTGACTTCGCTTTATTTACAACAATGTGAACCATAAAATAAAATTTTGTTTCCAAGGCTGACTCGAGGTACTTTTTTTTTGTTAAGAAGATCCGTTATATTGAGGTGATTGAACCAATGGGTTATTACTCGGAATACATACTTTGAAAGTTGAAATTACTGGAAGTTGTTTGTAGAGTTCACAATGTCTCGACGCAGACGATGGTCATTTTACGCATCTGCTTTAGTTCTTTTTTAATAACACGTTTTTCAAATTAACGTTAGGTTCGAATAGAAGTGTCAAAAGTGACTGAAGAATCGCCTGATGAAATAAATGCACACGTGCTTGTTTGGTTGCATAACCAACTCTAATTCGTTTTTTCCGTTATTTTTTTTTATCAAACAATTCATCTTTATACAAATTTAAACAATGGAATATGTGATTTAAATTGACTTTTCAACAATATGAAACATAAAATTGTTGAAAAGTTGTAAGTAGCGAACATCCTGCGATTTGCAACAAAAATTTATAAAATTGTTATTTTTTAGGTGTATTCGCCCTCTCAGTTGCCGTTGCCACCCTGAAATACTTGCAAACGGTCCTCTCGAAGTCGGAATTTAAATCTCTATTCATATTTGGGGTCCTCACCGCATCCGGCCTGGTCTTTCTGACGGTGGTCGTTCTCACTTACGCCGGCTATGTCGCCCCGTGGAGTGGACGCTTCTACTCGCTGTGGGACACCGGCTATGCCAAAATACACATTCCGATCATTGCGTCCGTCTCGGAACATCAGCCGACCACTTGGTTCTCCTTCTTTTTCGACTTGCACATTCTGGTCACCACCTTCCCGGCCGGACTCTGGTACTGCATCAAGAACATAAACGACGAGCGCGTTTTCGGTCAGTTTGAGAACTCCCTTTTTTTTTAGCAAACAAGTTGATTTTTCATTTCAGTCGTCCTGTACGCGCTGAGCGCAGTTTATTTCGCGGGCGTCATGGTGCGGCTTATGCTAACTCTGACTCCCGTCGTGTGTATGTTGGGAGGGATTGCATTCTCGGGACTCCTGGATTTGTTCTTTAAGGAGGAGGCGAGTCCACGGAGTGAAGATAACGAGATCGAGGAGAGCACTTCTGCATCGGGCAGTAAATTATACGACAAGGTAAGTTGCTCAGTCGATAATGTAGATTGTAGAGGTCGTAATGTGTAATAGGCTGGACGAGTGCCAAAAATGAAACACGAGCAGCAGCCACGTGATACCGATCCAATTGGGCCAAACGTACGCAGTATAATTTTGGTTGTAATAATGTTGCTTTTAATGCTCTTCGCCGTCCATTGCACGTGGGTTACGAGCAACGCGTATTCAAGTCCGAGTGTGGTTTTGGCTTCCTACAGCAGCGATGGTAGCAGGCAGATACTCGACGATTTCAGGGAGGCTTACTTCTGGTTATCACAGAACACGGCGGATGATGCTACCGTGATGAGTTGGTGGGATTACGGGTATCAAATAGCAGGGATGGCCAACAGAACCACGCTGGTCGACAATAACACTTGGAATAACAGCCACATTGCTCTGGTCGGAAAGGCCATGTCTTCGAACGAGAGCGCCGCCTATGAAATTATGACTTCTCTCGATGTCGATTACGTTTTGGTTATTTTCGGCGGCGTCATTGGTTACTCCGGGGACGATATTAACAAGTTTTTGTGGATGGTCCGGATCGCAGAAGGTGAACATCCTAAAGATATTAGGGTACGTTTTAAGCTTGCCCTTGCGAACAGAATTGAACAGATTTCTTGTTTAGGAGAGCGATTATTTCACTGAAAACGGGGAATTTAGGGTGGATTCACAGGGTGCACCTACTTTACTTAACTGTCTCATGTACAAATTAAGCTACTACAGATTCGGGGATCTCAAGTTGGATTACCGTACTGCTGCAGGATACGATCGTACACGTAATACCATCATTGGCAATAAAGACTTCACTTTAACGTACCTAGAAGAAGCGTACACGACAGAACATTGGCTTGTCAGGATATACAGGTTAGATTAAAACAGTGATGAAAACAAAGTGAAAGGTACTATCCATTCGTAACCTTTTTGCATGCAAGTAGGCCATGTTAGGGTGACATTTTTGTTGGTGCCAGCCAAGGTTCCAAACAGACTTTTTGTCTACCAGGTTGGTAGCTCCAAGGGCACTAGATCCGAATATTCAGTACCAAAAAATCTTAGCAACATTTACTTAAAAAACTACAGTTTGTTAAATGAATCTTTTTACGCACGTCATTGAAATTTATCCGTATGAAACAAATCAATAGGTACGTTTTAGTCAAATCAAGTACTTTTAAATAGCAACTGTAAAAAAGTTATGACACCGTTTAAACGTTTTCCTGGCATTTTATCAAACAAAATTTTCTAATTATTGTATTCTAAATGTTTTTAAATAGAGATATATTAAAACCAAATGAGTTTGTAAGGCAAAATTAAATTTGAAACAAATTAAGCAAATGTCAGATTTACATTTGACAGAACTTGATTACCGCAGTATTTTATAATCTTTCCTTATCTGCCACTTGTAAACCATATGTCTTACTTTAAAGACATTCGCATAAAAGCGTTCCTTTTTCAATCCGAACGATTGATGTAGATAGCTACACATACAAATTGTTTTTACTAGTGTCGTTTGATAATGACGTGCGTAAAAAGATCCATTTAACAAACTGTACCAGTCAAAACAATAAAAAAAAAACAAAGTAACCACACAAACAATAAGCAAGGACATCACACTAGCTATAAAAATATGACAGTTACTAAAGTACCAACAACAACAACAACGTTGGTTGGTGCTATAAAAAAATATGGATGTCAGAAAATTGACATAATTTTTGACTTGTCAGATTCCTACATGACTTCCATCAAATGAGTTGCAGGTAATCCAACGAAAAGAAAACATGGCCTACTAGAGTGTAGAAAACAGGTGAATGAATAATGTTTTTTTCATATATATTTTTTTTTTAGGGTTAAAAAACCAGACGAATTTAATCGACCGAGAATACCTGTTGCCAACAGAGTTATCAAAACAAATTTCTCTTCGAAAAAAGTATTCTTTTATAGTTTTCTCGAGTGAGGAGTGCGTTTAATTTCTTCTTTTTTCTTTTTAGAATTCCAAACGTAAGAAAGGTACGATTAAGAATAAGCCGGTTATAGTTAAAGGTAAGCGATCGACGAAGCAGTACTAGTCGGAACACCGGGCCAAAGTGTACTCTCCAGAAGTTTCGTGTTTGTTTACGTTTTCTTTTTTCAAATTAGTTTCATTTGTAATAATCGCCACAGGTTTCTAGAATAATCTGTTGAATGTTTTGTATTATTGTTGTGAGTTAATTAAATTCTACAGAGTACACAATGTGATAATTTGTAATAAACAATAAAGACTTTTGCACTTGTCTGTAGTAACTTCATTGTTTCACTATTCCCAACTGAAAGAAACAAAAAAATTATACATAAATTCTCCATTCGCTTTTGTAACGAGTAACTAATTGTGATTTTTTTTTGTTATGTTGTCTTACCGAAGCGATTGGTATTATTGCATTGCATTCTTTTTCTCACTCTTACATGCAGTGAAACGCAGTCGCTCTCCCTCACATTTTTGATCAGAGCGCTCGGCGAGCGTAATCGCGAACTCACCCCAGATTATTGTTTGTCACAATTCAGTTGTCAATTGGTATAAATAATGAAATCAGTGTTGTCAGCGCTATTACAATCGTAATAGATATACAAAGAATAACTGTTTACATGACTCTAATTTCAGTTTTTTCAAAATTGCTCAATGAAAATTGAAATAAAATAGCAAGTGTGGCATACCAATGAATTCAGTAGGAAATGTGCTATCTATCTGTCTAAATAACAAAAATCGCGTCCATAAGAAAAAATGGAAGTTGGCTCTGGAAAAACAAAAACGAATCACTCTAGAAACAAAGTACGTTCGGCGTTCAATCAAGCGTAAAAAGTTGCTTCAGGAATGTTTTCACAGATTTTGGAAAAAGTCATAAATAAAGTTATGTCCGATTTTCGAAAATCGCAATTTTTCGTTTTCCTTCGATTGTGAAGAAACCGTTCGAGATTTTTCAAATTTTTTAACAGATAATCACCATGAAATTTGGCAACTTTGCCTCCATTTAACCGATTGTCTATCTCTTATAATAAGTGAGATTCCCATGCTGACCCTCGAATTTCAATCACCTGTATATATATATATATACAGGTGTCCCAACAGTGTATTCTCGGGCCATATCTCCATAACTACTGAAGATACAAAAAAATTTTAAACAATTTATTTTTTAATTTAACCCTTAGACTCCTAATGGGTCATAAAAATGTCCCACCGCATATTCAAAAAATTCTAGAGGAACATTGAATCATTGTATTTTAAACAATTTAAGCCCCACCCGTACGGATCTATATACAGAAGCGATGTTCGTGTTTGATTGCGAAATATTGCTGTACTCATATAGGTTATTACCGGTTTTTTGACAAGGTGTATGGGTGTGTAGTTAAAAAACATAAAAAATACTGTGAAAATAAGAGTAGGTACCAGTTGCTGCTTGGGCAGTTAAGTTGCTATGAACTTACTGGTACACAAAAAGGTACAAATCATATGTGACAAACATATTATTTTGCTCGACTTTCCAAGATGGGACTTATTTGTCCCTCTAGGATTTTACAAAAAAGTAAATGATAAAAAGCAAAAAAGTAAATGATATAAGAAAAATTGATTTTTTTTTGCTTCACACCTTCATATTCTTGCATTTTTACATTACGGATGGGACGCATGTATCTCATATTTCGTGCCTAGTGGGATACATACGTCCCATCCAAATGACTCAAAATTTTTGCGAAAATCGAATATTTAACATATTAAGCGGTCAAGATTGTATTTTTATGTCCAATACAGCGTTACCGTCAATTAAAAAAAATCGGCGTCTAAGGGTTAAGGAATCTACAACACAAAATTATTTTCATCTATACAGAGTGAATCAAAACGGTGCTGGACACAACTTTTTTATTTTAAATGGCATGCCCTATATATGAAACCAAATTTGGATTGCCCATAGAATTCTACACATTTTCTGTATACCATTGCCTATACTTAAACCTAACCGTTCTTGAAATATTTAACATTTTGTGTAAAAACTGCCATTTGCAGCCACTATTTTATTCATATTTTTTTTATTTTTAACTCTAAGAAAAAGATTTTTGGTACAGATATAGTTGATACATAAGCTTATCATAAGCCATTATTGTACTTTTATATGTACTTTTATCGCTACAGGGTGGTCATGGTAATAAAAAAAATTTCAGAAATTTCAAAATGACAAAACTCAATTTTCTTAAATAGCATGCTCTATATTTTTCTATCCTAAATTCTTCGTTTAATAAAATACTTTCATTTTTGTTAAGTATGTCTTATACCCATCTGAGATATTTTCTGAAATTTTTAGATTTATTTGAATTATTTCTTTTAAAACGAGTTATTGTCTAAGGTGGCCGTGGAAAACGGCAAACAAATGAAGCTGTTGACTTTAATAATTAATTTTCAAGTGACAATAATGTACAGGCATTAGTTCCTTCAAGTACGCGACTCCTTTAAGCAGTTATACATTTTTTTGTACTTACGTCATACATGCCCCAAGCAAGCTCTCTATGAGCTTGTCAGGGATGCGTTAAGCTGTCTTTTGTAATATTGCCCACTGCGGCTGTGACCGACCTACTAGGTGTTTTCAATCGGCATTCGTCTTATAAACTGGGAAAACGCAGAAAACCTAGTTCGAAGGGGCCGAAATGAATCCTGAACATAATCCGACACATAAGTGTTGGAGTTTTCCTGTTTACTGCGTTGGTAGCTGCACGGTGGGGTGCATTTTTGGGCATTGTGGCCGAATTTGTAGTGGTACCAACACTTCCCTGTGCTTTGTTTGTATGCTGAATGCTGCCTGCCTGTTGATTGTTGTCTAGGTGTGAGTTGCTGCTTAGATTTTGACCTGCCCCAGGTGTTCGTGGTTACGTTATTTAGTTGTTGCTGTAGCTCCTGTATTAGTGACTGCATTTTGTCTTCCACTCTTTTGATTGCAGTTTGGAAGTCGGTTTGGTTGGTCAGCGATGACAAGGTTGGCGACTCAGTGAGAAATTGTGTTCCAGCTGGATGAACCAGACCTCCGGGTCATTTGGCCAGAAAGGTGGAACCTTCATTGATATTTTCTCGATCCTTGGTGTTATGTTTACTGCTGCGGTGGCTGTTATCGTATTCTTTAGCCAAACAATTGATTGTCACAAACACAAAGAAAACGTCTTTATTAATAATAATAATAATACAAGGATGTTAATATGTCAGATCGCCTGGTCGTTATGTCCACGGTGATGAGTCCGTAGATGTCCTGGTGCAATGGTTGCAGGTGGTGGACGTATGGGACCAGATTCCTCGGGGGAGTGGTCGCTGATAAGCGGGCCGTGTGATGGGTGACGTCTTCTGACCTGACGTGCTTCTTTTCTGGCGTCGGGGGAAGCGGTGAAACGGCACGGGATATTCTGCTGGTGCGTTTCACTGCCCGACGAAGCTGGGTGGTCGTAGGTATTTGAGGGCGAAGGATACCCCGGTCTTTCGGCTGGCTTTTGGCGAGGAGGTCCGACCTTGCGGCTGGCTTTTGGAGAAGAGGTCCAACTTTGCAGCTGGGTTTGGTTAGGAGGTTCCAACTTTGCAGCTAGCTGAGGTAGAATGATCTTCGGTCTGCTCAGTGTCGCCAGCGCATTGGAATAACATGACACTAGATCTCATAGACAAAAGTACTAGATTACAAAAATTGCCGCTAGATGAGGTTTTAGACTTTTCATTATTTAAGGGGCGATCTTTGTTTGTAAACTTCTTGTGACTAAAATGAACATAAAATTAAACAGCAGATTTTATTTAACTTTGAAGGAAATATGTTTTTCATAAGGAATAAAAGTGGTTTTTATAGCGTTTTCGATTCACGTGCACCGGTTGCACTCAGTGTATTTGCATCTTCTTTTAACTTCATGTAATAACACGCAATGAAGATAATCTGAGTGCGCACTAAAGCGGTCAATCGAAAACGCTATTAGTTTTACCATAAAATGGGTTGTGGTGGCAACGTGTAACAACAAAATATTTAAAAATAAAACAATTATATGAAAATTTATTATTATCTATTTTATAAAGGAATCAATAGACGTAAAAAATTAAATTCTAGTAAACATAAAACTACGTGCTTTTAAGGCTAAAAAAAAATAGAAAATACTTGGTTTATTTCTTTGGTAATATAATTCACAATCTTTTAAAGAGTTTTTCACCTCGTTAAGACGCTACTAGAAATATCTACGGCACCACTAGATTGTAATTTTATGCAAAAAAGCACTATACTAGTACTACAATAGCATTGCTTATATATGTCATAATACATAAACAATGACAATAGTATTAGCACTGGCAACACTGGTTCTGCTCTGCATGAGTTTATTAGTCCCGGCATCAATCTTGTAGAGGGGCTGAGTGTGGTGTGGAAAGGTGTTAAAGCTTGGTGCGTGGCAATGGTGTAGAGATGTGCCGCAGGTGGCGCTGTGGTCGCTACATGGTAAAAGTTGACTGGACGCTATTAACTGTTCAAAAATATCGAAGAAAGTCGACAGGTTGCCATTGGGAGGTCTGTACAGTACCACCACGGTGACTTTACTTTTAAAATCTAAATCAGCACTACTTATTTCAATATCATAAAATAATAGGTCTGTTTGGTAATATTACACGAGATAGCATTCGTGTAACGTGTGCAGTAACGTGAGTGTAGGAAGTGTACAGCGGTGAAGTTGGTGCTACCAAACTGCTTGAGTGTAGTTTGTGCGGTTTATTTTTCCACGTGTTATAATCGTTGAACTTTGTAAACATCAACTATAACCTAAAATCTTACATGTTATTTCAAAATAGAATTAAAATGCATACATGGCCGTCTATTTTAGTTGTAAACGCATCTGGCGAAAAAAAAACCTTTGTAAACGAGTATTTTACGTTTTGAATAAATCATTTTGCATTTCCTTGTGAGGTTTAGCAAAACATATCCACGTGCAATCGATCACATAAACGACGTGCGCATGTCTACCCTATCTGCACTCGTTACTCTAGGTCTGTTTGTTATCCTGCACTGGTGTACACTAGTGTACACTTTTTTTACGAAATATACGTTAATGAAGCCTGAATTGTTTAATAATGTGTCAATACAAATCATACTCATTCATACTCACATAGTACACAAATATTTCAGGTTGTATTAAAGCGTATTTTGCGAAAAAGTATGCATTGGTGTACACCAGTGCAGGGTAACAAACAGACCTTCTTTCTCCCGTGCTGGTGTAGTTTGTGTAACACGAAATACACTACACTAACATAACAAACAAGGTAGTGTAACTGCAATGAATAATACCAAACAGGTATTAAGAAAAAAGTGTACACTGGTTTGCACTAGTGCAGGATAACAAACACACCTATTTAGTAATCCTGCACTTTAGTGCACCTAAAGTGCGCATGCGTTCAATTTGCGTTGTGATACGCTGAAAATTGACCGCCAATTCAAATTTCTTTCCATTGTTTTCGAGTATACTGTTACTTCTTGCAGATATAAAAGACGGCGCCCGCCGCGTTGTAATATTACAGAGAACTATGTTTTAGAAATATGTAATATTACAACGCCAGTAAGTAACAGGTTGTAATTTTGTACTCGTCATTAATGAATAATAATAACTTGCCAACAATGAAAATAAGTTGAATTGGCGGTCAGTTCTCAGTGAATCGCAATGCACATTTAGCGCATGCGCACTTTGGGTGCACTAAAGTGCAGGATTACCATATATTTGATTTGTTTCCCCTTTTAGACTGTGATGCCTGTGATGTTGTTGTTGTTTATTCCTACAAAAGGAAGATATTAATCTGAAATTTTGAATGGCTAGCAGTGATAATTCATCCGCAGATTGCCAGTGTTCACTTACTCGCTTTCAAGGAGTTAGCAAAAACATTCACTTCATTTATACAAGATGAAGTATAAATATTGCACATTTTGGTGGATTAATTTCTAAAAGGTCGTAGATATTATGTTGGTCGTGTATTCCTCATCAATCGGTATAAAAAACCCACAGGCCACAGATCTGGAGATGAAAGTGCATCAACTTGGGTGTCCGGTATAGATATTTTAAAAGATGAATATGTAACGTTGATGAATATGGACGTTTTGAGGTGATTTGTTCACATTTCACTTTAGGAAAACTTTTATCCAAGAGATATTTCTTTAGTTCTTCAGTTGTATTTATGTCGAAGCCGAAAAAATGAAAGTGTTGGAATTTAATAGCCCCACGAACTGTTGAATTTTCAGTGGTACCAGCTAGGGCAGTAATACTTTATATGTATAATTTTTTTTTCTTGAAGAATGTCTAATATACGAATTTATATTTAGACGTGTATATTTTGGACTAAGTTCAAATTTACAATGAATGATGAATTAGTAATAAAAATACATATAAATACCTAGTAATGTACAAACGATGATACCTAATATACAAACATGTATAAAACTGAGCCAGATCAGTAATTGTAAATAAATAAAAAGAAGCCTTAACTATCGTAGTTTTTTTTTTTATCATAAAAAAATAATATTACATTAAGGGTCACCTAATGTTATCATATGAAAATAAAATCAAAATACTCACATTAGCACAGTACAGTAAATAAAAAAAAAGTAACTTGCTCGGCTTGATTTTTTTTTCTTATACAGTACTCTTTTCTTTCCACTTTAAAACAGCTGAGTTCTAAAACACTCTCGTTTATTTTATTTTTTAGCAAAACAACACGAAACTGTCTTCGTTTAAACAACAGTCACATTAAAAACTTGCATTTCTTGATGAGCAAAAATAGTATGCGGTAGTAAATTAATTAAGATTAAAGAAATGGCGACGCTTTGGATACGAATCTAATTAATTCGTTAGTAATTTTATCATCACATACGTATTTAAAATGACGTGCTTTGATGGTAAATTAAATAATACAGTTTTCTTCCATAAAAAAGTATTGATATTTGAAACACACTACTTTTGCCCTTTAAATCTACTTGTACTGCAGGTGTATCGAAACTCAGAGGTTGAGCTCGGGCTAGTGTTGCGAGTGCGGCTCAACCGGCAGAAGCCGCGACGTTTGCCCCACGACCATACCGTCCCCACAAGTCCCGTAACCATTGTGGAACATATCCGGTATTTGCACTAGCGATTCCACTAAAGTGTGCTCGTCCAAGAGGGAATCCAAAAGTCCGTGTGTTTGGCTCAACTTTTCCAAGGACTTGACGTCATTGTCCACCGCTGCCAACGCCCGTTCCAATTCCTCAGTTTCCTCACGGGTCGGCTCGTACTCCCCATTACGGTTCACTAAATTGACATAACGCATTAAACTTCGCTTAAACATTCCACTAGTTCTAGTCACCTGTAAAGAAATCATTGAATTCATCCGGCTGTATCGTGTTGAGAACGTTAGTTATATCCGATTCCTCCAGTAGATGGCCCGCCTGTGTTACAAGCACCTGATCGTCGGTGGGCAATTCCAAAACGTCGGGTTCTTGCATCGCCAGGACTTGTTCGACCATGTCCTCGGCAAGCTCGGACGAGTCGTCGTGTATTTGTGTTATTGCATCTGGAAACGTCAAGGGTTATTTATGACACGAGTCGTTTCGTTCGGGGTCTTAACTAACTTGGTATAATAGAATTATCTAGGACATTGCACGTTTGTATTTCGGCGGGTTTGTTAGAGGCCAGGGACTTCTTTTTCTTTTTGCTTCGCTTCTGTGGCCTTATCATAGCCGACGGTTTCACTTTCTTTCTCAGTTTCTTTGGCTTTGTTTCTTGATACATTTTATAATTGTCCTGCAATTAACGTTTAAGCGAAGAGAAAATGAATAAACTGCACTTAATATGATAATAGGATACGTACTCGTTTTCTAGCATGTTCTGGACATAACGGAAGCTCGTGTGTAATATCGAAAACAGGCACGGAACACTGCGTATTGTCGGCGAACTTGGCCGTACAATAACTGAACAAGACCTGGTCTTTATTGTGCATAATGTGTTTGGTACAGTATCGAGTGCAAGGCAAAGCGACCTGCCTACAATTTGTTATATCACACATCCGCGGTGCCACCAATCTATCATATCCGGAAGGCGTACTCCGAGTGTGTAAACCGTTGTACTCTTCCGTGTACGCGTCGGGTAGAGCGGTTGGCTGTCCGACTTTGCTCCTTATAATTTGTTTTAAATGTCTGCGTAACTCGTACCTCGTTATCTCTAGGCGTTCCTCTCGCGACCTGTCTTCCAGTTTTAATTTCTGCAAAACGAATTCGTACACCCTTCAACACTCAGATATAAGTAGCATTCCCTTCAAGAGCTTCAAGCTCCGTTCTATTCGAAATTCAAATCACATCAACATAACCTCATGAGGCATCGAGCACCACCTCATAGGACGCCGCATCAGTGAATGAAATGCACTTGCCCGTTCAGAACTGTTCTAGTTCGTGAAAGGAATGCTACTACAGTCGTACTCACCTCAAGGCCCGAGCTGAACCAATGCCTTTGATAGTGATTAAATAAGTCGTACGAAGCGTCTATCCGCTGGAGCGTTTCGTGGTGTGTCCGTTTCACGTTCGGCTTTTTTAACCTCGGTTTCGTGCACAATAAATTTTTATTCGTTTTAGAAACTTGACCTAACCCTATTATTTTTTTCCCTCGATTAATTTCACACCTAACTTTCACTCTTTAAGACTACCTTACCTATAATACTGTGTATACTAGTTTTATGTTCGAAATCGTCCTGAGGTTCGTCCTTAATTTGAAAGTATTTGCTATCTTCTAAGCCTAACGATTCACCGTCGAACGTTGAATTCACGTTGCTCGCCTCGCTCTCGTTGAGAATGTCGTGCGTCTCTAAACTATTCGGAGTGAAATAACTACTCAACACCATGTTCCTAACGGGGCTACCACAACTCGTAGAGGCTGTGATAAAACCATTCAATCTGGCGAACGAGTTTTCGCTTTCATCACTCTTCAATAGTAGCCATTAAAATGTAACTCACCTATGATTTCCCTTAATCATAATCTTAAAATTGTATAAAAAAATTTGTTCAGCTAAATAACGGCTTCATTATACCTCCCTAATGTGATCAGTCCGAGTACGCTGCTGCTATGTGAAAACGCATTTTATTCCTAATTCATTTGCGATCAACCTGTAATCAGCGTAAGCACAGGGCAAGGAACGGCGTCGATTTAAGCTACTTACTGAGATTCACGTGCGTTTAGTATCCGAATTACTTTATTAAAAAACAGTACTGGCAGGTCAAATAAGGTTATACCTTTAACAAACACGCTTTTCCAGTGACAATATTTGAAAACGACGCACTAAAACGTGTGCACTCCTTGTTGATGTACAGGAAAATAACTTGTACCGATTTGCGTAAAAGAATAATAAACTTTAATTGCTCTATTTGACAAATGATAAATTAGAAAAATTTACAATTACTAACGGTACTACCAACTTAATTGTTTCGAGGAAGAAATTCTCTGCTCCGAAAAGATTCTCGCTTCTAAAATAACATTTCGGTTTAAATCCACGTAATTATTAACAAATTAAAGCCCAACGTCAACTCTTCGTAATTACAACAGTTAAAATTTGCGTGCCATTATCGTAATTTTAGTTGCCGAAGTTAAGTTGGTGCTTTCATGGCGGGAATCGACCAAATTTGAACGTAAAAAAAGTAAACTTAAAGGTTCTGTAGCAGCCGATCACTTTTTATAATTACTTTTCACATTAAGTATTATTTGCATTTGCATAATGTAGAAAGGAAGGTCAGTTTGCTTTTTCAAATAATTTTTTTGTTCCTAGTGAACAATAGATGTCATCACTGCGCATATATAATTTCTTTAATTTATAAAAACTTATAAGTGTATTTTTTGTTGACTAACTAAAATAGTTGGTTTGCTGCGTTTGTATCATAAATTATTGATTCGAATCTTAACGTTTTACGTTTGAATATTTCAGTGGTACATTGAATTTTACAGCAGTGGCAACACTGTGTAAACTTCCTTTTCGTGTACAGCGGCGAACAAAACTAATGTGAGAGAAACATCTAACATTCAAATTTTTATAAAAGATTTAAAACCAAGATATAGCAGTTTCATCCTCCATTCTTATTATTATATACATTACTTTTTTCCTCATAATCTTTTGTATATTTCTAAAAGACATATTTCTTTTAAATATTTTATTATTATACAAATAAGTATAAAAAACTTAACACCTACACTACATTAATTCTGTACGAACGCTATCTTCCCATTGGTTTTTTTTTTCTTTTTCTATAAAAATATAAATTTTTAGTTCACAATTGAGAGGCGGCACTTTCATGACAGTATTGAAGAGTCAAGATTGAAGTTGCTCCGCCACGGAAATTAATTCAGTACCAAGATCTAAACCGTTCAACGACTTCCATCCATTCATTAAAAGCAGTCGTTTGGATCTTCTGCATTTGAGGGTCATTGTTCGGCAAGAATGTTCGATCTATCTTGCGCAGCTTCCACAGTTCTTCCTTGTCCTTCCATATTCCTAAATTCGACAGGCCAATTAAAAGAGTAACTAAGCAGCTTCATCTCCTAGTACGTACCTGAATTTAAACCAGCTGCCAAGGCCACTCCGAGAATAGACACTTCCGTAGTGTTTAATCTGACGACTGTCAAACCAGACATGTCAGCTAGAAGCTGACAGATGAAATCATTTTTTGACACACCACCATCGATACTACAAATAATGGAATTAATTAATTATTTACTTGAGTACAACTAAAATGGTTTACCTTATCCTCTCGTACTCAACATTGGTTTCTCGCTTTAGCACGTTGAAGGCTAAGATTACTCTGTAAGTGATGCTCTCCAGTATTGCACGCATCATGTGCGCCTTGCTTGAGGTAGGTTTAATACCGAAGAAGCCGGTCGCCGCTTTATCATCACAGATCGGGGGCTGAAATTTTGTTTTAAATACGAAGTGGAGGATGTGCTTTAAGATGCATTCACTCAAGTAAACATTACCCCTAAACCACTAAAGGCAGGTACAAAATACACTCCACCGCTGTCTTGCAATTGGGAAGCAAGTGCGGATGTTTCGCTGGGATCGTTCACCAAATCTAAAATAAATATATAAAATTACTCTTTTTATTTTATTAATTTAATGTCGACTTTTCGGCTCTGATTATTATTAAACGCCAAACGCAAATGAGGATGGGGTATAGCGGGGCCAATGCGATTATGCTAGAGCGTTTTGTTTTTCATCAAAAAATGCACAATTGTCAAATCTTAATTTTAGAAAGTTTTGAGAATGAGAATTTTTTAATTTTTATTTTTTTGTAATTTTATTCAATGAGATTTTTTCTATATTTATTTCTTTTTAAATTTTATAAATTTGTCGATCGTCTTTTGTTTTTCTCGTCAAAAATTACACAAATATCAAATCCTAATTTTAGAAAGTTTTGTTTATTTAATGAGATTTTTTTAATTTTTATAATTTTTTGTAATTTTATAGAAAGTAAAAAGTATTTTTTATTTAATGAGAATTTTTTAATTTTCATTTTTTTTGTAATTTTATTTAATGAGTTCTTTTATTTTTATTATTTTTTCTAATTTTATTCACCGAGATATTTTTTATTTTAATTTTTTTAAAATTTTACAATAATAATTTTATAAATTTTCTTTATTTCTCGATCGTCTTTTGTTTTATCTAGCGTCAAAAATTGTACAATAACTGTCAAATATCTTAATTTTAGAAATTTGGACGCAGTTTTGTTTATTTCACGAGAATTTTTTTAATTTCTTTCTTAAATAATTTTCCAAAATGAAAATCGCTCGAATAAAATCATGATTTTAATCAAATGATTTAAATTAGCTCAACAACCGAAATTCAGAGACATGTATCGGAACTTTTCACAACTTTCTTCCGAAATGCTTCACTTGGTCGGTTGGCAGCACTGTTGCCGATTGCCGCCCACGGTCCCACTAGACTGTCGTGCAACGTCGTTTCGTTTTTAAGTCAAAATATTAGATTTTTCATATTTGGAATAATTTTCGAAATTCAGTGAATGAGCTTGTTAGGATAGGGTATAGTGGGGCCGGTGAGAATGTGCTAAGTATGAGGCAAAGTATAAGTAATTACCCAGTAGCGTCAGTTAAACGTCAGTGTCATAAAAAGCCGCCATACTGTTTGATACCCTTATGGAAATGTAACGTAATTTGCAAATCTGTAGGTATCAAACAAAATGGCAAATGTGACAGTTATACTCGAGTGACGCTACTGTAACTGAGAAGTAGGCAGATTGACACTGAAACTCAATTAACACCTACTTCTTACCGAACATAAAATAGAATAATTTTATACATACCAATATTTAAAGCCCATTGAATCAAGGAACCCGTATCACTACAAGCCGCTTCAGCTATGTAAGCAATATCCTCTTTAAATTTCCAAGCCACCAACGGATATATCCCGTCTAAACTAGCGTGTGCACTGTCTCCCGTGTTCATATCTATGAAGCTCCCCGTGCCCAAAGTTATTTTCACGTCGTTCTTCTTGAAGCAACACGACCCGAACATAGAGGCCTGCTGATCGGCCATCTGCAAATTGAACCGTGAACTTAATGCTGCCTACACACGTAACAAGGGGGCACACACAAGACTCCTGATGGGAATCGACAGACCGAAAATTTCAGGGTCGGTCGTTCCAAAGTCGTAATCGCTGTCGACGACCTTTGGGAAAATCGTCGTTGGTATTTTCAGCAACTGTTTAGGCCAATCCGACCAATCCATTATGAACGGATCGAACAATCCGGTGGAACTCACGTTCGTCACGTCCGTAATGTACACTTTGCCTTTCGTGAACTTGTGCATCAGCCAGGTATCGACCGTAGCAAAACACACATTGTTCTTTTTTATATTCGCTTGTACCTCAGGCATGTTTTCTAAAACCCATGCTAATCTACTTGATGCCTAAAAAAAAAATTGTATATTAAAAAAACAAGTTCTATAAGACATGATTTTAGCGTCCAGTTTTCTAATGGACAAGTGTAATTTATACTACTTTTTCTATTTTGGTTGCTTAAATGTAAAAAAATCTACGTTATTTTGCAATTAAAAAATAGGAAAATTCTGTCCGAAGATGTGGCGGTTGGTGACATTGATTGACGTTTAATATAATTTCAAATTAAACATCAATTTGGCAATTTGAAATGACAAGTATTGTCAAACAAAATTCAATTTGGAGGTTATTTTTGTAATTCGTAATATGTCAATAAATGTCGCCGCTATACAGGATGTTCTTCAAGTTCATGCAAAAAAAATTAATTGTGACGACTTTTTTTGAATTGAGCACGTAACGTACATGTGTAGTTGTGATGTTTAGTCCACTTCCCATCAGGAATCTCTTTTTCCTGCTAAATAAGTACACCATGTACGCAGCCGTCCTAAATCCCTGCAAAAAAATTTTTTTTTAACGAACCAACTATCGACGAGCTTTTTTACTTTACGAACCTTAAACAAGATCGATTCGTTCCAGTATTTGACCAAGGCTTTCGCTCTCATGTCCTTCCAGGTGATGAAATTATGAAACGGCTCGCCCGTATCCTTCCTCCATGTTATAAAAGTGGAGCGCTGCGTTGATATTCCCAGGCAGTTAACGTCGGATGGCTGCAAGTTGGCATCTGAAATTTAAGCTCCTAAATTCAATTGACTTTTGAACCGGAGAATATCTGGGGTACTCACTTTTAATTGCCGCTTTGATGATGAGCACGACGCTGTTCCAGAGCTCGTCGGGATCTATTTCGACGAAACCTGGTTGCGGATATATTAGCTTCACCTAAACAATAGTTGTCTTATTTAGCTGGGTAAATTTTCTTTTTGTAAATTTTTTTGCTTACTCCGGTCTGTGCACTTGACACCACTTCAGTGTGGGAGTTGATTATCTGACATCTGATTGTGGTGGTACCTACATCTAAGGCTGCGATGTAATTGATTTTGGAGTCGCCCATTTCTGAAAGACATCGTTTGAATTTTCTTCTTAATTTAAAGTGTTGGAAAATTGATGGTAAACTATCTTTAAAAAGTTGTACAGCGAAATCACAAATGATTGCAACCCACGTGACCCGCCGTATAGGCAACACATTGTACTCTGTTGGTAACAATGCAGTGCTCTATGTTAAATCGTTCGAGAATGTAATGCTTGCGATTTGCGAAGGCATCGTAATTTACATCACCATCCCGGGAATGCTTGGTTAAAGCGGTTAAGCACAAAACAACACATGCAGTCACGAAAGTCATTAACTTTGTTCCTACACAGTTCTAAATCAGTTCGGAACTGTACTGCTCATGCGCTCTTACTAAAAATACTGTGTATTTAGTAAGAGCGCATGAGCAGTACAGTTCCGAACTGATTTAGAACTGTGTAGGAACAAAGCTTATGACAAGTCCACGCTAATTTGAAACAGTAACCTCACTTTTGTCAGTGTTGCCACTTCTAGAAAACAAAACTTAATGCAAATTGGTCACGTGGGTTGAAGTAATTTATGATTTTCCTGTAGAAACAGAGCCTGAATTTTACTATAATTTCTATTTTTGGTGTCATTTTTCCCTGTAACATAAAATACAAGTAAAATCTCAGGAGTGCGTTCAGATACCCTACCCAACAGGTAAGAGTTACCTACTTGGGTAATTACGTCGTGGTAGAAAATTTAAGCGAAGTTTCTGAACGATAACGGTGAACGTATTAGTACTAACGTCAAAGAAAATATTGATAAATGACGTTGAATTTAGGTTATGTGAACCTGCTGCCAAAATTGAAAGTGAATTTAATTTTCAACTTGTCTACTTAGATTTGCTTGAATTTACTTACTGGTTAAATTTGTAAATAATAATTCTCCCTTCTCATTATGAATGAAATGGCCGTTATTATCAATTACACACTCATATTCTGCCATTTTTCTTCAATTAGGTCTTCTGCAAAATAAACAATCACCAAATAACACGTATAGAAACGTATAGTTATACTCGAAAAATGAATTAACACGCGTTGCCCATGCTCGCAATATCTTGGGTAACTTTTAACCACCTCATGAGATGGGGAAGTTAGGAACACCCGTGGGTGAATCAGTGGGACTTTCTGAACGATTAAGGTGAAATACTGCGGATAACATTTTGTAGTTTATGAACGACCGTTGATAACTTTTCTTACCTAGGTACTGTTCCTGAACGCACTCAAGAAGTTGTTTATACAATGCTAGTCCTTCCCCTCTTCCTTCTTAATTTTGGAGACAATAAATAAGATAGAATAGAAAGTTCAGACAAAAACCAAATCAATGTACACAAAATATACTAATTTTTAGATATAACTACTTTAGAATATCCGCTAGGTGGCGCTGTGAGCATCATGAATTTCAAAATTTTGAATGGCAAGATGGCTTGTCTGACAGATCATTTTGAAGGAATTTTAATTCTACAACCAATGACGTTGTCAGTTTCTAAGTGTCTTCATTTATTTTTGAGATAAACCACCCTGCTATTTCAAATTTCGAAATTCAAAGCGCGCACAGCGCCACCTAGTGCACCTTCTCATGTAATTCTGGACTTAGTACTTTTTCCGTACTTTGATTTG
This sequence comes from Dorcus parallelipipedus, assembly GCA_958336345.1. Classification (NCBI taxonomy): domain Eukaryota; kingdom Metazoa; phylum Arthropoda; class Insecta; order Coleoptera; family Lucanidae; genus Dorcus; species Dorcus parallelipipedus. The sequence goes on from OY284479.1 coordinate 41,958,847, forward strand.
CTGTTTGTTCAAACTTCCTGCCTTATTTTGTTTCAAAGTTAACACGAAGAAGAAACGACATTAGACAAACACGAGTTTCTTGCCGTCATCCCAAAAATAAATGAAGTCTGTTAAAAACTGACAACGTCATTGGATGTAGAATTAAAATTCCTTTGAAATGATCTGCCGCTAAAGCTATATCTTGCCATTTCAAACTTTGAAGTCCATGGTGCGCACAGCGCCATCTAGCGGATATTCTAAAGTAGTTATATCTCATTTTTTATGTACGTTGATTTGGTTTTTGTCTGAACTCTCTGTCTTATTATGGTTCCAAAATTAACAGGGGGAGGGGGAGAAATTTTAGACTAGCACTGTACGCTACATTTATTTGTTACTTTGCTTTATGTTATTTTACAGTTGGTAGTTTCTTGCTGCCACTTCTTTTTAAACAACACTTAAGGTTGCGACATCTTGCGGCCAATCTTTTTACCTAATGTGCTCGATTCCTAGATAAGTAGGAGAGGTCGGTGAGATTGCGGTGGAGTTCTCGAGCTACACTTCTGCTGACGAAGCTCCAAATAGGACCGAAACAGCTGTCCAGAGGGGATGCTCGAGGAATCCATTGCAATCAAAACGGACTTGCAACAAATTTCTGAACTTCTTTTTAACTCAACTTTAATTGAAGCTAATTTTAAATTCGTTGTAAAATAAATGTCTTTTAACACGTTTTTATAATTAATGCTTCCTTTTAATTTTTTTAAATTGAATTTTCGTGTGTTAAACACCTTGTCATCACCAACTTCGACGCCCACATTAACAAACAAAAACCATTATATGCAAAAGTCCTTCCGCATAAAAATTCAAAAAAAGAAATTGCAAATTGCTTGTAACAATAGAACGTTTGAATCAATTTGGATGAATCATATTTTTAAATTAAAAGAAAAAACAGTTGCCACGACACAGGTCTGACAATAACTATTTGAAGGTACAGCCGATAACTTTATTAGTTAATTTATTTCTAAAAAAATACTTTTTTCCTTTATCCGATTATACGATTTTAATTGTCTTTTGAGGATAATAATAATTTAGCGTCACTGCCCTTGTTTAGTACAATTTCCAACAATTATGTAATGTTGCTAGAACAGACCTAATATATGACATGGCTATAAGATTTTCTAATGAAAGTGGTTCTTGAAAACAAAAGAATGCTTTTGATTGATTTCTAGAGTTCTAATTAATATGACAGTTGTCACAATCATAAGGAACCATTTTTCTACAGGCTAAAAGAAATATATTTTTTTTTGCTTAAAAAACAATTTGCTTTAACAAATTTTTTTAAAATTTTGTGATCACACTGTAGAATTTTGTACGATCGTGATACAGTATGATTCTAAAATATTACAGATTCTTGGGCTCAACGTAAGGCGATTTAAGGCAGCGTTTGTAAAGGGTGTTTTCTTTTTAATTTGGCGTCGAAGTTGGCCATGAAAATTAAATTGTGAACCATCATCAAAACGACAGTCGTTAATTGACAGCTCTGCATCGGTAAATTGTTGACGGGGTTCTTCGAAACAACTTTGAATCGAATTCTGTCACTCGCCATCAACTCGGTGGCTGTTATGAAAATAAAGTGCGTTCGAAAAAAAACCGTTATCAAGTAGGCTTACGTCAAATGGAAGTTTCGAAAAGTACGAGTCTTATGAACATAACCTAACTTTTTGTATCCATATAAAATAAAACGCAGTTAATGTAATACAAAATTTATTATATTGCAAATACCTGGAAGATGCACGTAAACAAAGCCTTTGACAGTTGACGCTATTGACAGATCGCAGTCCGTTCAAGGTTGCAACATACGCACTAAGTTACGACGTGCCGTCATTAAATAAAAACAAGTTATTCCTTCACCATGACAATTTTTTGTACTTACGAAATAACCATTTTATAAAAAAAAAAATTTTAATTTCAAAATTCAGATTGACGGATAACAGATGTCTAAAAATTGTGGTGCGTTCACTTCAAACACCTTGTGATCTCCAACATTAAAAAACAAAAACTATTATAGGCAAAAGTTTCAAAGTTAAAAAAAAAATTGCAAATTGCTTATAACAACAATAGCACGCCTGAATCAATTTGGATGCTATTTGATATGAGCAATAAATCATTTTTTTAGGTTAAAAAAACAATTGCCACGACACAGATTTGACAATAACTATTTGAAGATTAACCCGATAACTTATTAGTCTTCTATGCATCTTCTTTTAACCTCATGGATAACATGAGACGAAGATACTCTGAGTGCGCACTAGTGCGGCCAATCGAAAAAGCTATTATTTTCATTTTTTTACATTCAGATATTCGCGAAATCTAACAAAGTAGGCGACCTCTGCTGGTACCATCGAAAAGGTGGTTTAACATTGAAAACATCAGAAAACATGCACCAATCAAACTTTCGTAGATTTAACGTAACTGCGATGTTGTTTACCCTTTTATCGGCCATTTTGTACAATCACTAAATAAATACAGTACCGCAATCCATTTGCTTAATGTGTAAGATAAAGAAACCACGTTTTTGCACTAAAATGGCCGACATTCCACTTTCGTCAATTTCAGTAACCGCTTTCATCAACTTTAGTGACCACTTTCGTAAATTCGGTTACCACTTTCGTAAATTCGGTTACCACTTTCGTAAATTCAGTTACCACTTTCGTCATTTCAGTGACCACTTTCGTCATCTCCAGTAGGGATACCGATACCCGAAAATTTTTGTTACCCGAGTACCCGCTATTGGTACCCGGGAATTACCCGTTATCCGATAAGTACCCGGGTACCCGACATGTACCCGATAACTATCTGTATATCAGATAAATATTGAATAACAATTTAAAAATCTTTCGTAGCAATATCCCAAGTAACGCTGCAAATAAATTATTTCTTCATAGTAAAAAAAAAACAAGAAAAACGCCCCAAACATTTGTTTTATGGTCATTTAAATTTAAATGAAAGTTCTTAGTTATCGGGCACTTACCGAGTATCGGGTAATTACCAAGTATCCGGGTACTTATCGGGTAACGGGTATTCATAAAGGGGAACCGGTTCCATTTAAGTAAACGGGTACCCGTCGTCATCTCTAATCACCAGTCACCACTTTCGTCAATTCAGTGACCACTTTGGTCAACTTCAGTGACCACTTTCGACAAATCCAGTCACCACTTTCGTCAACTTTAGTGACCACTTTCGTCAATTCAGTTACCACTTTGGTCAACTTCATCATCTCCAGTCATCTCCAATCACCGCTTTCGTCAATTCAGTGACCACTTTGGTCAACTTGAGTGACCACTTTCGACAACTCCAGTCACCACTTTAGTGACCATTTTCGTTTACAGTCAGTAAATAAAACAGTACCGCATCCAAATGCTTAATGTGTAATATAAAAAAAAACGTTTCTGCACTAAAATGACCGTCTTTTTTAGTTATTTTCTTTCCGGCAAGCTTAAATGGTTGACATTTCTGCTGTTTTAGATGTTTAAATTTCCCGCCAATATTTTGCACTAAAATGGCGGCTGATTGCGGTACTGTAATTATTTAGTGACGGTAGCCATTTTGCGATTAACAGAGACCCCTCGCGTTGACAATTAGGTCGCGAATAGGAAAATTCTATTTTGTTATGTGTACGGTTGATGACATTGGTCGGCGCTTAAAATAATTTCAAATAAATGTCAATTTGGAGGTTATGTTTGTAATTTGAGAGGCCAATCGTGTCAAACAAATATTAATTTGGAGGTTATTCTTATAATTTGATATGTCAACAAATAATTGCTGCGTATGTTGTGGCCAATCTAATAAAATAAAAATGTCGATTGCTTTACTGAGCTTCTTTGTGAAACCCAAATGAGTTTCATAATGCAGGCATTAAAGCACCAAAATTTAAAGAAAAAAATATTTAATTTACTCACTTATGACTTGTCATTCCCTTATCCGAAGTTATTTAATAAATAAAACCGAGTCATGGTCATCCACTTTTTGCAACTTTTTTTATGTAAAACTTAATTAATTTGACGCAGATAATTAAATACGTATATGCTTACCTAATTGCCAATATTTCGAATTTTCTTTTCTAACTTAAAAAAATATTTTTAAGTTAGAAAAGGCAATTTCCGGCGGTACCACCGAACTTAATAAATAGAATCACGTTGTTGCTTGTTACTAGTGCGATTAATACAAAAATCTACTTACTCGACACGGTGTTTAAAAACGACCTTCTCGACACGCACGTTAAGATAAGATAAATTTACATGAATTGTTTTGCTTGATAGTGCGACGTGGAATATGTGTGGAATGAGGAGGAGGCTTGCGGACGCCGATTGAATTGATATCCCCAACTGGTTGAATTGAGACGTTGACCTTCGACAGACTTGCATTATGCTTCTTCGCCCCACGAAGTGTAAATGCGGTTTGCTAGTTAGAACAATCGAAGCTTTGCCACGCTTTGCTTTGCATGTGGTGGTAATTGTTGTTAGGAACGTGGCTATTTGCATTATTATTAGATAAAAATCGATTTTAATACACAATTAAACATTAAATAATTGATTTAAGGCATGCACCGTGCACTAACTTAAGTACATACATTGCAGGTAGCACATGGAAAGAAACAAATTAACTAACTTGTATCATTTTTATACATTTTTATACATGCCGCAGATAATTTATTATTGCTTATTGTGTAACCACATAAAATGTGCTGATAATGTTTGAAGTTAAAAATAGCTGATGCAATAAATCGTTTGATTTTTTGCAAAAAAAAAGAACACTTCAATGTAAGTTTACTTTTCGCAATTTTCTTGCATATGCACATGTGAAAAGCGAATTATTTATTATTATTCAATGCCAAGGATCATATGCTTATGTATTTTAAGTTAAGGAAGTTGTTCGAAAAAATATAAACCACATCGCCATCTGGGTCCACAGATGATTTCAAAAAATCTAGTACAGTTAATAATTTCCTCTACTGCAAGTACGCGTTGTAGCGTTTTCGATTCACCTGCAGTAGTTGCACCCAAGGTATTTGCATCTTGATTTAACCTCAAGTAATAAAACGAGATGAAGATACTCTGAGTGCACACCTTTGCTGTCAAAGTGCCAGACAAAATGTCACGGTTAACTGAAAGTGACAGTTTTAAATCTTCTTTTTTTTTTAATTAGAAGAGGAAGTTTGACCAATGAGGACCATAGCCAAGCATTACAAAATTTGGCTAAAAGCAAATGCAAGAGCAGCTAGTTAAATCAATTAAAAAAGATCCTAATGTAGTACATGAAATTAAATTTCATATAGCTTTTTTTTAAATTGATTACATACATTCCGCTTCAAATGTCAATATGCGCGTTCGCCAGAACCAAGCGCTTATGCAGCATTCGTCTGTGATTGGCTTATTTCAAAAAAATTCAAAAAATCCACCAATCATAGATGAATGCTACTTGAGCGATTGTTCTGATGAACGCGGCCATTTATTGTATCAACATATTTGTTTCTGATGATAACAGGAACAGTAGGGCTTGGAAAACAAAAAAAAAGAAAAAGCCAACAAATAAAGAATAAACAGGAGTCATTTCTTGTCCAAAGTGGTAACTAAATATGGCCACTGTACGTCACACGAGCATTTTATAAAATTCTGGAACGGCCACAAACCAACACCATACAGTTCACCGCTGTTTATAAACACAAACCTCATTACATTTAACTAAATAAGATTGTTGAATGATTGATTGGTTGAGCACAGTAGTTTGCGTTTGTTGAATAAAATTCACAGAATCGTTGAACACGTATTTATTGCTCGAAAGGACTGTATCGATTCTACATGTAGAGTTTACTTCAAAAAAATCGAATACACTTATTTTTTTCCGGTTTAATTCGTTCGTGTGAGTGACAGTTTCGATGTCAATGCAACAGGGTTAACTGAAAGTGACAAAGTTAAAAACAATCGGACGTCTGATTATCAAAATAAATATAAGCTAAAATTAGGTTTTTCTTAATGAAGCGTCCTGTATATTGTAACATTTTCGAATTCGTATGGTGGGTCTTAATGAGAACCGTTTTCAAACTGCTTCAAATTTCTCAAAATACAAGCTTTTTTTTTTCAATTGTAGAAATCTTTTTGGAATTAACTATGTTTTTAGTTACTCCAAATTTGGTTGGAGTTTCCTTACAAATTAGAACAAAAATGCATCCAATGTACCTATTTGCTTTTTGTTTAATATTCATTGCTAACAGTTGCTTAAGCGGTTTGTTTAGTTAATTATCGTGGATGTCAAAAGTGCATACGTTCAACGTAACGATGATAATTGTATATGTATACATACGTCAATGCTAACCGGATAATTAAGTGACGCAAGGACTTTTTAACGTAAATTTAATTGTTTGCAAATGCACGCGTTTAATTACCACTCGAAAATACATATATATATACATAAATACATATATAATACATATATCATATTTTTAATAGACTGTATATCATTTCCAATCAAAGTAAGAAACAATATTAAAAGCAAAGCTGTTGTACTGGCATTGTTGTTTAAAGTTTATGTTTATTTACGATTCTTCAGACGATTAAATTAAAACGGAATTGAGCTGAGTATTACTTAGGTTATAATTATTGAACGACCCCGTATGTATTCATATGTGCTTTAAGATTCACTCAACATTTGACAGTTGATTATATATCTGCTTCAAGGGAGGAACATACGGCATGGGCGAATGCAATTACATTTGACGAGAGTTGCCACTTTGCGATATGTCAGTTTCTGCAATATGGCGGTTTATTGATATCCGTTGTCGTATAGTAATTGCCGGATTTTGTGTCTGTATCTGAGGGTAGTACGAATTCATGTGTTCATTTAGCAACTATGATTAGTAGTTTATGCGGACGATACATTGATACGTTATTGTAGACTTCAGTTAAAAAGTGAATGATTTTTAGGTTAGTTTCGGCATTTTTCGTTGTTCAGTGATGCATTAAGCGTAATGTAAGTAAGCCTGTTTCAAGTACTTTCAACCATAGAACTCCAGTCCATAGAATAGAATTGACATTTCACGAATCTTACTTAGTTAAATTAAATGTAGTAAGTGTGTTATAAACAATGATGAACTGTTGGTTTGTGGATGTTCCAGAATTTTGTAAAACGCTTATGTGCGCCTATGACTTACCGCGGCCATATTTAGTGACCAGATTAGACGAGAAACTAATGTTATTTAGTTTTTATGACTTTCTCCATTACTTCCATGGGATGGGGCATAGCGGGGCCACTGCGATTGTGCTAGAACCTGCCCTGCATTAAGGAGGCCCATGGACACTTTGTGCTTTAGTTTTTACTAACGTGACACTTTTTTTCTTTGCACCTAAGTGACAGTATAAAAATCTACACAGTAGCGTCACGTGAGTATAACTGTCACATTTGCCATTTTGTTTGATACCTACCCAGTTGCAAATTACATTAGATTTCCATAAGGGCATCAAACAGTATGTCCGCTTTTTTTGACACTGACGTTTAAGTGACGCTAGTGGGTAATTACCAAAGGACGGACATTTGTATGACTGTTCACGGTCACTTCGCCTCGAGGACTCAACGCGTACGTAAAGTAGCAAGTCCATGAGCGTCGGACAGAAGCCGAGACAATATATTAATATATTACTTTCAAAAAAGTGATTAATATGCTATAATAAACATAAAGTTATAATCCGTAAATTATAATTTCTTATTTTGAAAGGATTACTATATTTATTTAGAATTTAAACTGTAGTGATGCGTACACCAAATTTTACGCTCGGGATATTAAGACGACCAGTTACCACGCAGGGCGTGCCGCTCATGCGAACGACATTGAATTCCATCATTCCGTCCGTTGTCTGGTAATTACTTATACTGGGCCTAAGTCGTCTCATCAATATGGTCGCACGCTCTCATAATAATCAATGGTCAGGAATTTAGTAGGCCTCTTATACAGGGTGTTACACAAAATACTTTATTTTGTTTCTCATTTCTTCAGAATTATTTTTCTAAATATTTTAATCTTTAATATTTTCAATCGTAGAATTCCTGTGTATAGGACACTGTTGAAGGGTTCAGTGCAAAAACCGGCTAACTCCACTAATTTTACAATAGAACAAAAAACATTTAATTTACACACAATTCTTCATCGGAGTTCAAAATTATGACTGAAATTGTATAAGATAGTGTTAACCCAACTAGGAAATACAAAAACCTGATTCTTGTACTGGACGATGATGTTATGGACTTGGCTGTATGCATAACTCGGCAGACATTTCGGCAAAATTGGAGATAGCCGGTTTCTGCATTGGATCCTTCAATTGACATTTCTCGAATCTCATTTAGTTAAATTGAATGTAGTAGTGGGTTAAAAACAATGATGAATTGCTGGTTTCTGAACGTTCCAGAATTTTGTAAAACGCTTGTGTGCGCCTATGACTTACCGCGGCCATATTTGGTGACCAGGTTAGGCGAGAAACTAACGTTACTATGACTCCCTCCAGTATTTACCTCTGCTTAAAGTTCTTAGATCTGTCTTAGGTCTGTCGTTTGTATTGCTCGGAGTTGCTCTAAAAGTTGTTAAATGTAGTTTTCAGTCTAATTCATCTCTCTTGGACCGGAAAAATTTGGAATTTGACTACTTTTAGAGTAACTCCGAGCAATACAAACGAACACACCTATAAAGTACCGCAATTACAGCCATTTTGAGTCAAAATAACCGCGCCAAATTTGAAATCACATTACCTGTTACGCTGTTTTAAATTAGCGCATTAGGTTTGATTCAAAATGGCGATAATTGCGGTACTTTAACTATCTAGGGACTTTATATCTGCTGATATCAGGTCTATTCGCGGAGACGATCTGGAATAGTTCGAAACGGTTAAAATCAAATGCCCATTGAAATAATGACCGATTTTATCAACGCTTTCACGAATGCATGGATTTTAAGGTTCCGAACTAGTTCGGACGTCTCCGCGAACGAAGCTAATATTACGTCAGAATGTTATTTAATTGAAGTTTACAAAAAATGATGAAAGTTCGATAAGACGACTATGTATATTCGCTAAACGATACGTGGATACGTTTGCTTTTGGTATAAATATTGCACAGTGACGTCAATATTAGCGCTTATTTTTTGGTCTGTATTAAATGAAAGTTATTTGTTTCTGAAGTGCGTAATCGCAATCGGTGAAACTGATAAGTGGGAGCGGAATTGCCTCTTATCTAAACGATGTAATTTTTTCCCGTAAGTCCCTGATTAAATCAGAAATAAGATCGCAGCGTCCTCGACGCCGCCGACCACGGAGACCCGACTGAGAAGCGTCTATAAATACAAGCCACGTGTCCAGGTCGTATTTGCGCGTACTCGTCGCGACGGCAGTCGGTGTGCGCGGTGAGTGGCGGCTACAACGGGCGTCGGAGAGCAAGATTTTAGGAAAGGCCCGTGCCCGGACTGCCTTCCGCCATGGATCCCGAGGCCTTCCTCGACATCGCCAACCAGGTGGTGAAACTGAAGATGTTCCCTTATTTTGACATCGCGCACTGCGTCCTGTGCGCTCTCTCCGTCAGGGAAGATCTAGGAAGCGGTAAGAATTGGAAGCGGGGAATGCAGCACGCGCTCGATATAAATAAATGTAGATGCTCGAGCTGCCCAGAATGACGTTTTGGGCGTCGCTATTCGTGTAAATACGCGCCGGGAATTAAACGAATTTAACGGGGACATCATCTGTTCCATTTATTCTTTTTTTTTTTAATTTGCATTATCATAAATTATAAACAATAACAATATCTTAACAGTTCAAAAAAGAGAGCTGATATTCTCCTATGCGATGTATAAGATTTATGTATCTTAAATCATACACAGATAATTTAAAAAAAAAACTTTTTTTAAATCGACGCCATCTAGATAAATTTCACTAAACTGAAATCGTTAGGCGTTAAATTTAAATTGCTTTAACGGATTATGACTTTTGTTTGTTTTGCTTATTTATAGTAGAAATTATTGAATTAATTATTGCAAGCCACTACTGTGTAAATCATGTTATATTGAAGTTATTAAGCAGTAAGTTTAAATTTAAAAAAGATCACATGGAAAAGGAAACAACTTTAAAAGTATACTATTAAAGTATGTACTTACTTGACGTTTCACTAACTGGTTTATCAAAAGTGAATGAAGTTGTCATCTTTTCCATATGCCAATATCACGAGCAAGAACCGCACTAAGGCCCGATCTTTCCTCCTCTTGATAAATTTATTGGACGAATAGCTTTACGAATCACCATGGAAACCATTCATAAAAGTCAGGTTATTTGCCAAATAACGTTATCGGGAACTTTACCAGGAAGTGGAAAAATTAGGGTCTAAAATTAAAAAATTATGTCTGCTAACTGTGTAAAATCAATATTTCTATTATGCTAAAATTGCATGAGAACATTCTTAATTGTACAAATAATCGGGGCGGCTATTTTGTACTTATTTGAGAAAATTACTAATTATTGCAGCGCCACCTATGTAATTTCTAAAGGACCAATCGTATTCGGCGCTATATTTAAATTTCAAAAATTAATTAAGAAATAATTTTCTTATTTAACGCCATCTCCCCATCTGCGTAAATCTTACTGAAATGAAATGTACACTGTGGGGTCCTGCGCCAAGCTCATAATTTATGAATATAATGTTATTCTTTTGCAAAATCCTGAAAAAGACAAATTTTTAATTTGGTGCAACATTCATTTCTCGATCGGCATTTATTTTTCACCATTCAACTGACAATAGGGACCATGCACATGCGAAGCCAGCGCCACCAATGACCATATTCTGCATTAGTGGTATGAAAATAACGAGCGTCTAGCTGCAGATCCCCCTACAGCCAATCAGAACAAGGATAGCTCAAATTACCAATCACATTATAATACACTGTGGCCAATTAGAATAGGACAAAGTAATTCAAATTTTCGAATTCAAACTTATGAATACAGTTCCAATAGTGGTGTGGTTCACATTAAAAGACACTAATTAAGCTGGTGAAACAAAATAAGGTTTAAAACTTAGAGAATCTTTAAAAATAATATGGTAACTGGTACTGGTAATCAGGCCGTCATGGTGCTCATAACCTCGCTTTTACTTTGGAAGTTAATAATTTGACACGTAAGTCAGGTCGCAATATTTTAAAGTTTAAACTCATTCTGTAACATTATGATTAAAACGTGTAAATTTTTAGTGTACACAAGATCAGCTGTTATGTCATGAATATGGATTTTGCACCGACACAGCAAATCGTGTTAGATATTTTACAGTATGCTACCAGTTAGAACTCGGAGATCCTTAAACCAGCAGAAACTCAACCTGGCTTTTATACCATACTCTATGTTTCTTTTGTATTAATATTATTATTTTTACTTACAGCAATTAAAAATATGATATCCAATCCCAGTAAACAAAATAACATCACCCTGCTGTAAGCAAATGGTGAAAATAACGGCATTTTCATGTTTAATGTCCGTCTTCTGTGACTAACATATTAGCAAAATTAATTATATAACGTATATATTATGTTATTATTATTACTATTATTATTATTTCTACCTCATTGTGCATGAGGCTTTCTGGAGTGTTTTTAAATTTTATTCCTACAGAACCGATTACGTAGATATCACAGCGATATCATATTCACGTCACAAAGAAACATTACAAGTGTGAATGCTTTTCGACTTTCTGTGATGTCACATGGATGTTTCATGTTTACTGGGATGCCAATCGCAATATTCATTTGAACATCGGGTCAGGGTGGATACTGTGTTATATTTCAAGAATGGCATCAATAGCACTGACGTTAAAATACAATACATATGATAAGTAAGAAAATTGCATGGCATGGAACTCTAATGAGACGTGTTTTATTTCAGTGCAACATCTGATCAGAAGAAACAGAGTTTAAAGGGGGTCCATTTCTAATTTCAGTGAAACTTTCAACTAAATAGCTACATAAGTAGCAGTTTTAAATCGCTTGAAATTGATTTTATTAAAACTGTAAAGGCTAGTACTTTGGTTACTAGTTAATTTTAATCTTTTGTAATATGAATCCTTTTAACGGACACTGAAAAATGCACACTTTTTTCTGGAATATAATTCTAATTCTCATTTAACATGCTATGAATCTAATATACTTCTTTTGGGAAAGGGTTTCCTAGATGAATTATGGCATTTCTTTTTTTCTTTGTTGATTGATATCTAAAATGAATTATAAATTATTTTGTAAAAAACGAAGCAATTTAAAATGTTTGTATGTACAGGTTTTTTTTGCACCCCACATGGTAGGTTTACTTTAGGAGCTTGAAAACTCTAAAAAATAATACATATAAATCGCTACAACTTTTGTATTTACAGTTTTTCTCTAGGTGTTAAAGTATCTAGGTAGGGTGCAAATATAAAGAAAAAAACACCTATACAGTGCTTGACATTAAAAACTAACCAAAAAACCACAGTCTTGTTCGAAAATAATGAATCTTATTGATAAAGAGTAAATATGATAATATTATCAAGGCAGAATTTATTAGAATTTTTCAACAGAAGTGAGGCTCTGAGTGCTAGTTAGGCTTTGGGTTGGCAGAACGTTTTATTTCTAATGCCGAGCACTGAACTTATGGTGAGTTCCATATAAATTTGCTGGTAAATGATTAAGTCCTGAGTATGCATTATAAATACATAAAAGTTTGAAAGAATAATATAATGATCAGACGATGAAAGCTGATGTTCAGTGTTTTCTTATTTATTTATTATTGATTATTATTTTTTGATTTGTCTTGCATGAATGCTGGACCCTGTTAACCATTTTATTCATTAATTTTAAGTAATTGCTTATCTTAGATAATAAGTCGTAATTTTTACTATTTTTACAATATTCTGAAACCTCAGTAATGTTATTATTAATTTCTGTGTGTACTGTTTGTAAATTATTATTTCTTTAAAGTTTTTAAAGGCATTTGAATTTCCTCTTTGTCTTAATTATTGAGAACTTCATTACTTGTGGATACCTATACCTTTTTTGTTAATAATAATAAATAATTCCTACTCTATGTGTGTTTACATACAATAGCATGTATTAAATAATCTGTGCATGTACAAGAATATACGTGCACGCAACATTCACATGTAACACATTTCAATTTACATTCATGGCTGCTACTCAAATTAATTTTTTTCACAGTATAATTACTTTCATCAGAATTAATAGTCCAATTAGTAACTTCTTGTACAACACTGTCTTGTTCTGCAGCATCATCAGTTGTGATATACATACTGTCGCAGGTAGTAGCAGTTTTCAATCCGAAACATAGGATGTTAGCATGATTATCTTCGATAATGCCATATTTGATTAAAATTATATTAAACACATTGCTATGGAAACGACTGCAAACTGAATTAGAAGTTTCACTTACATTAGTAAAAAACGTTAAAATCACTGCTAAGACTTGTCCTCATTTTTTCTGTCGCCAATGGTACATCAATACTGCCAAAATGTAACGTCTTGTTTAACATTATGATCGACATCTAAATGGCGTTCTAAATTTTCATTTTCTAATTTTTCAAATTTTGTAAATGTAAAATCACAATTTGTTTCTAAACTTTTTATTTTGCTGACAACATTTTCCACAATGTTATTTTTGTTGAAATATTTAAAATTAGTTATATTTGACTTATATATTGAGCCACAAACATGACAAATAAAAGTATTTTCATTCATTGCTGTATTTCTTTCTTCAGCTTTAAGCTAAAACGTTCTTTTGGTTCACCAGCTCAATAGTACCGTTTAATATGAATCACACCACTATTATTGAAACTGCATTCCTAAGTTTGAATTCAAAAATTTAAATTACTTTGCCTTATTCTAATTGGCTAGAGCGTGGTATACGCTTCTGATTGGTAATTTGACCTATCCTTGTTCTGATTGGCTGTAGGTGGATCTGCAGTCAGACGCTCGTATGAAAATACGAGTTGTTTCAAATTGTACATTTGAACTTGAATATTGTAATGTATTTCAATACCAGGAAGCTCAAGTATTATGTATTACAATCGTAAATTGTCATAAGAGTGATATTATTCCCATGCAATGAGTCTCAAGAAATATTTTCATATCACTAATTCGCAAATCACCACGCCAGGCGGCGCTGAACGCAGAAATGTGCATGGCGCCTATAAGGACGATCAAAACCTGCATGGAAAAAGTTAGGGTTGCCATTTAAAAAAAATAGCGACGACGTCACAGCGGAAAAACAAATGCCGATCGAGAAAAGACTGTTGCACGAAAATGTGTCTTTTCAAAATTAAAAATTTACCCGTATCAGGATTTTGCAAAAAAAGCATTAAATAAACAAATTATGTGCTTGGTGCGGGACTCTATCACCACTCTGTATAAATTACGTTGAATTAAAATTATTAAGCATAAGTTTAAATTAAAAAAAAATAAATAAAATAGGTCGACCAATTTTTACAGATCATCAAAATTATAGAATAAACAAAGAAGCGTCATTTACATGGAATTAAAACTATGAAGTATGTACTTAATTGTGTAAATAATAATTTTAAAAAAAAATTATTCATTTATTGCAGCGCCATCTGTGTACTATCTAATGAACTAATTTTGTTAGGCCCAAAATTTACATTTAAAAAATTGTTTGGTTTTATGTATGCAGTTAATTGTGTAAGTAATACATAATTCCAAAAAAAAAATATTGATATACAAGGTGTAATCGAATAGTGAAACTTATTCTATTACACTAGGATTACACTGTCTTGCAGCGCCATCTATATTGTAATGATCCGTCGACACCAGGACATTCTCGAAGAGAGAGCCGGTTTATAAAATGCACGCGGCCGGGGGTGGAGTTCAGTTCGAATGGAAATTCAGTATTTGACAGTTCGAAATTAAAGTGGCCTGATAAACTTTCGCTCGGCTGTTGAAATAAATTACGTATAAGTCTGTAAATAAATTATTGTTAAATGTTAGTTTTAATTAGTTGCTTTTAAATAAATTAGTTATTAATTATTTCGAGTTTTGTTTAAAATAAAAATTAATAGAACCAATGAAAATCGTTACAATATAATATCTAACGAACTAATTTTGTTAGGCACTAAATTTACAATTAAAAAATTGCTTGGTTCTGATTTACAAAAATTCTAATTCTAATTTTTAAAAAATTATATAAATAATATAATATATAAATATAATATTGATTTATTGCAACGCCATCTATGTAATTCTTTTTTAACTGAAATTGTTTTGAATGCCAAATTGAAATTGTTAAAAAAACTATAGCTGGCTCATTATTATCTAAACGTCATTTTTTTATTACAAGCCGGTTTGATCAATCTGAGTTAAGAATACAAGGTGACCTCCGACTGCGAGTGGCAAAGCCCGTTTCACGAAAGCTAAGAGCTGCAGTGTGTGATCAATAAAGACTGCCTGAAAAAAAAAAACTACTTTCCAAGAAGGACTGTATCAATATTTAGGTCCGAGTTACGTCAACTGTATAATCTGAAGTTAGAACTTGGGGAATTCTGGAAAAATTCAGTGAATATTGTTTGCCTTAATTCACCTTCTGTCATTTTTTATATTTGGTTTTTTGCTTCGTTGCTGCACAAAGTTAGTAGTATCACAGAATATTACCAGAGGCGACACTTAGACAAGGCACGCATTCCTGAGAGAGATACATAGTCAAACCAGTTTAAAGGGACATCGGGTATTATCGCCTAAATTCGCATAGCTATGCCACGCTATGCTGTTATTGTGGTTATGTCACTACTGTTTTGTCTATGGGTTATGATTATTTATGCGAATAAACTGTAATTCCGTGTTTGTGTTGTATATAGTGAGAGCGTGTTTTCTAACATTCTACTAATTTTATATTCTATTGATATATATATATTCTTTGATCGCTTTCGCGAAAAAGTGCAGTTTCGTTCCTCTTTAAATTTCGCGGCGAAACCTATTTAAAAGAAAATCTGTTGAAGTTCAACGGCTGCATCCCCGCAACAGCGCCAGTGTCCTTCTGTATATTCTTTATTCTGTGGTACTATTTTAAACCAATCAGACGTTTTAAAGGAAACTTTACACTTTACATGAAAAACATGTATTTCGTAATTTAGAATAAATCTGATCTAATGCAGTCCTCCGTCATTAGAAAGTGGCATATTGTAGTAGGTACCTATAAATTAAAGTAGAGGCACGGACGGTCATTACTGATCACATTGTATCTAAAAGTTCTCAAAATTATTGATCGATCGCCAGGTAATAAAAAAAATGAGGCGTATCTCTGCAATTTTGTACTCATGAAAGTTATTGACAAAGGCAGTAGATATGATAAAGTACTGTAATCAGGCGACAATAACGATTTCTTATCCGAGGGCGCACATATTTTTGCTTTAAAAATTTGGTGAACGACAGTAGAGAAAAGTGTTGTCTATTTTTTACACTTTCATTAGAAAATCTTTGAAAACTAAAATGATAATGACATTTTTGTATGAAAATAATGCATAATTAAATCAACAAGTTAGTGTTATGATCGTTATGGTGCCCTTGCGTTCTGACGTCATTCGTTGTCCGTGCTTTATCAATCTATTGGCTTTAATTATTGATTTATTGGAGCGCCATCTATGTAATTTTTATTGAACTAAAATTATTTTGGGCGCTAAACTTAAATTGTTAAAAGATATTTTTCAAAACAAAGATTCAATTTGGATTGACTTGTTTTCTATTAAACTTGTTTTTTTTATGTGTATTTTATTTTAATTTTTTTTTATATTTTGCATCAAATCACGCCAGAACCAAGTCAGAACAATCCAAAAGTAAACCAGGAGCTATCACGCAATATAAATTTCTCTAAATTATAATTTTTAAGCTCTAATTTGCTATGTACAGGGTGTCCCATTTTCGATGGTATTCCATAGGTATCTTCGTTAATAATGGAAATAGAAAGAAACTGAGCACGCAATATTGGGTCAACTTTTTATGCTAATTTGAATGGCCAACTTAAAAATTTGCTGTTCCTTGACATTTTCGCGGTACAGTTGAAAAACGAAAAATTCATCAAATTTTCAAACGCATATTATTTTTATTTTTAAAGGTATCGAAAAATGACAAAGGCATTTTTTATTCGACTTTTAACGTAGATCATGATTCTTTAATTAAATCGCATCAAAAGTTCATAATAACCAAGATATAATCACAACTAATGTTTCGAATACCATCGAAAATGGGACACCCTGTACTTAAGAAACGTGTTTTTCGTTTTCTATTACTTTTATTTTATCTTTTCTCGCTAGCAATTATCACGATTTTTTTTTGCAAATCTTGCCACAATGTTTGAAAACACTGTTAGCTACTAAATTCTTACATCTCTTTGGATTCCAAATCGGTTAAAATATTACTTAGAATAATATGTACGCAACATCATTAAAAATAGTTACAATGAAAATTTAAATAGTCTAAACGTAAGCATCTTCCATTGTTGTTCTTTAAAGAAAACGCATAAATTATGTTCTACAAAGAGAAATTGGAAATTGATGGTTTTTCCACATACATGTATAGCCCGTTTTAGACCAGTTTTAAGCTAAGTTCACATGCATCGCGGATACGCAAAATTTTTATTGTGAATCGTTTCTAATTGGTTCATTATGTACATTTCAATCAAAATGAACCAATTAGAAACGATCCGCAATAAAAATTTTGCGTATCCGTAATGCATGTGAACTTAGCTTTACACAATCACATTTCTTGTAACAAATTTGTTACGAAGTGAATGAGAAGTGCCAATTCAACCAATCAACATTCACCGTGGTAAGTGGTGGTAGCTTATCTCTCTCACTTTGTAACAAATTTGTTACAAGATTGTGACCGTCTAACGGGCATTTTAGAAATACTTTGTATAATCTATTCATTCTTTTTCCTCGTCCCAGTAGGGTGACATTTTTGTTGGTATCACAATGGAACATAGACGTCAGATGAGACGGTTATGTTTATTTTTAACTTCATGGTTATAACACAGTCTACACACTAGTCTGTTCACTTGGCGTCAGTACCTTTGATCTTTGTGTCTTCAATTTCAATGCGAACCACTGCGCATTCTTCCGTGCGTTGATTTTTACGTGCGCAAACAATTTAAAATTTTGCAGTGTTTGCAGTTGCCCGAACCAAGCCGGTAAACCAAACGCGAGACTACTGCGCATTCTTCCCCGAGTTTCCAAAAATTTTGTACGCGAAACTAGCGCCAATGATAAGACTGTATAGACTGTGGTTATAATTTGAGATGTTCCAAAGTAACAAAAATATCGATATTTCTGATCGATCCGGATCGGATTGTAAAGTATCGATACACCACATATCGGAACAGAAAACATCGATATTTCAAATATCGATCTTTGATTTAACAATTTTTGAAGACCCGACTTTTCAGTTCATGGTTATTCAAAATATTTTCAGTTACCATGGTAACCATGTCGGGTCGTAGTAAATGCTATTTTTTCTACTCATGCTACGAAAATAAGTCCTATTTTCACAATGATCTCTAGAAGTGGAAATATTTCCATCGTTAGATAGAAAAAGTCGTACTTTCACATAGAGTTTATTATGGCGAAAATGGTACTTATTTTCGTAGTATGAGTAGAAAAAATATTAAACGTTAATTCAATTTTTCACAAGCAAAATGAATACTACGAAATACTTCGATCTGTCAAATTAATAATATAACCATAAATACACATTACTGCAGGCATACCAACCTGCTGGCTTCGAGTCCTATAAAAGTACCACTGCTAATAAATTGTGCATAAAAAGTCGAAATCGATCCGGTGACATATTCCGATATATCGAAAGTAAAAAATATCGATCAAAAAAATCGGATATCGTTGTCATAAATATCGATACCAACAAAATCGATTCGGATCGGAACATCCCTAGTCCACTGACGGAGACGTTGTTGCCAGCTCGACTGTAGTGCATATTTCAGGGTGCCACAGTCGGTGCTCCTTCGTATAATATTTGGCAACATAATCTCAGATTAGTAGTGTGGAATTGTCATTAATATTTTTCATGTCAGATTCTGACATCTATCAAACTTTAGGGCAGCAACTTTACGAAACGAGAACAGTGCCTACTGAGACGAGGATAAAGAGTGAATGAATATTATGTGTCCTGTAATTAACTAATTTATTTTCAGGAGCACAATCGTTTTCAAGAAAACACCCAGTAGCATGTTGGCTCTCATATATGCTGGTCGTATTCGCTGGCGCAATGTGTGCAAATGCACTACTGGCCGAACCAATACTAGCCCCATTAAAAAACACCCCACAGGTTGTCGTCGCCACTTTAGTATGGTGAGTGATTAATTAAAAAAAAAAAAACACCTAAGTTTTCTATCGCTTTTGACAGGTATGTAATTTTCTACACTCCAATCGATATAGGCTATAAAATTGCAAAGTTTCTTCCCGTCAAAATCGTTTGCTCAGCGATGAAAGAAATATACAGATGCAAGAAGGTCTACGACGGCGTAAGCCACGCTGCCAAAATTTACCCCAACGCCTATTTAATCATGATCATCATAGGAACACTCAAAGGAAACGGGGCTGGATTTATTAGGCTTCTAGAGAGACTTATCAGAGGGGTTTGGACACCGACTGCGATGGAATTTATGCAACCCAGTTTGTAAGCCTCGCTAAATTTTGTGGCGTCACTGAAATTAATTCGTTAATCGTTGCAGTTACACGAAATCCTGCGTCGTGGCTTCAGTGATTTTCATCTTGGATAAGAAAACCGAGTTGATTTCTGCCCCACACGCCCTCGTCTACTTCGGCATCGTCATATTCTTCGTGTACTTCAAGCTGTCTTCCATACTTTTGGGAATACACGACCCGTTCGTACCTTTTGAAAATCTCCTGTGCGCTCTCTTCTTCGGTGGCATCTGGGATTCCATGGCCAAGATCTTCGGACGCGGTCAAATCAAAGAGGGGGAAGTTAAAGACGCTAAGAAAACTAATTGATTCGACACGGAGCACAAAAATTTCAATTATGTGCGGAAATTGAAGTTTTTGTTCCACGAAACAATCAAAACAGAATTGTACATGTACATATCTAACGATAAGTCCCCAAAGCATTTTCTTTTTTAAACTGTGACGTTGACGCGTTTGTCAATTATTTGAACAATAAACAATGTACCAAAGTTATTTGCTTGTTATAACATTGAACCAAAATAATCGAGCCCGTGGCAACGTTTTTGTTTTAAATAATTTTATTAATCAAAGTATAAAAAAAACTCGGAAAATTTACCACAGAACATTTCAGTCATCTGTACTTAACACTAAGCAAACTCCTTGTAGTATCCAGTGACTTAAATGTTCTGCGGTGTCGAGGTCTGCTTCGAACACTAGGCCCACACCCATGGCATTTCGTCTTAAGGAAGTTGTATACACGGGTGTGCGCAGAGTATTTTGCAGTTTCAATCGGAAAGCTTCGATTGGTATGACACTCATGACGGGTAATTCCTCGACTAAAATCTTAGGCCTCGAGCGTTTCAGGCAGTTATCTTCGACACACCAGCGGGCCCCTTCCAAATACAGCCCGTGCACCAAACAGGTCCCCTGCGTAAATGAACGGTTACTAACAAGGGAAGGAACAACATGAGATCGAAAGGCCTTACCAAATCAGGTCGTTCTTCGATGTCCAACGGATCGACAAATTTGGTTACTTTTGTGTATAAAGTTGAGCGATCCAGTGGCCAGTTGTGACTTCTGCAAGAGATCTGAACCAACGCCGCCAGATAAGTTTCCGGAATGTGTAAACCCGAGAGCCAAAGCACCATCGGATCTCCTTGTACCGTCTACAAATTAATAAAGTTCAATCAAGTAAATAAAACCCCCTATCGTGTGTGTGATTTACCCAATTAAAATATTGCTCCTGCCTTTTCAAGAAAAACAACATCCACGCGCCCAGGTTCTTACAAGTAGCCGGCGTTAGATTCCTCCATGATTTGGGCAACTGTCCGTTGTATAAGGAGTAAGCTACGTTGTCGAGCACAGCGTCCATACCGATTTCGCCGGCGAGTGCTCTTTTTAACGACTTCAAAGTGCGTGACATCGTGTTGATCAGCTTGTTGAATCTCTCGAGCTCTTGTAATAGTACGATGATTGTGGGGGTCATGGAAAGTTGAAAATCGCGTCGAACTTTCCATATTTCGTATTGCTCGGGCAATTTGCCGAGGATGTCGTTGGCGACGTTTACTATAAATTCTTCTCGGCTTATACCTTCCCTATCAGCTCCTACAGGGAGTGTAATTCAAATATAGGAAAATTTTGTTTTGTTGTGGCTGTTGGTGATATTGGTAGGCGCTTGAAACAATTTCAAACAAATGTTAATATAAGCTGTGTCTCAATGTTACTTGTGTTAAAACTTATTCGCTCTCACTCCTTAGAGTGCGAAAAAAGTAAATAGAGTGAACGGAGTTGAATAAACGAACGCAGCTATAGACTCCAAACAGTGTTGCCAGTGTTTGGGGACTTGTCGTCAAAATAGCGACGATTTTAGTATTTCGAAGACATTATTATTTTGGGGACTCTAGAAAATTCTGGCGATTATTGGCAATAAGCGATTTTAAGCGCATCACCGGTAATTACCGGTTAAAAAAGTTTTTAACTAAATGCTTTCCAAATGCACAGATACTACTCGGAGTAATTCCAGAGCTGCTCCAAGTAGCTTCGAGTAACTCATCCGTGCAATTGGAAAGCACCTCATGTAGCTTTAGTTAAAAATATTTTTGACCGGTAATTGCCGGTTATGCGCTTAAAATCGCTTAATGTCTACTTTATTCCCACGTGTTCAGTTTTATCTTCAGTTCTAATTTAAAAAAAAGTAAGCAGGCAAAAAACAAAAAATTTGTGTGAAAATAATAATTTTGTAAATGTCAAGTCAGTTTTGTATTCTACGACCGACAAGTCGTGCACCTCGCAGTTGCAGAGGGCACTGAAAAAGACTCCATTTGCTTTGGAGATATGGGGCCGACGTAGTTGGACCTCTTCATGATTCCTCCGTTGTGCGTGTCTGTCAAAATTAACCGTAAGAATTTTCGAGATAAAATCCTGGTTTCACAGAAATTGAAGTTGTGTAATTTACGGCAGCGTGTCACCAGGTGACATAGCGGTTTACTTTGTATGACACATTTCTTAGAAGAACCCCAACAGATTTGGATTTTAACAGATTCCAAAAGCTTAGAATTTTTTGATAACTCCGTCGCGATGATGTTTGCATCATTCCTGTTTTTCATACTGAACGTCTTCAAGAGGTTAGTGGATTTAATCGACTCAGATAAAATTTGTGTTGGAACCTCGTTATCAACTTCGATTTTCTTCCAAAGGGTGGACGTCATGGCAAGTTCTTTCCACCTTTTGCACACCGGCCGGACGTTAGAGAAGAGCACCTTAGGCGATAAATGCGAAAAAATCTGGATCAACATTTCATCGGGTAGCTTGTCAATGTTGGTACTATTTTTCGGCGACCACTTCGGCACGAACGTTACTAAAGGTTGGATGGTTCGGAATTCCAAATGTCTCTTCGTCCTTCTTGGCAAGGAGAATCTAACGGGTTCTTTGGATTTACGCTTAATTGCCATTCTCACGAAAATTTGACTCTAAATACTTTGATATTGTACAGATTTTTTTTCATGTTTTAACAATATTTATTTATATTTTTTGTGAAGAATACAAAACTTTTTCTGTTTTTTGCCTGCTTACTTTTTTTTTAAATTAGAACTGAAGATGAAACTGAACACCACGAAAGTCTGTAGTTAAACGATAAGCAATTCCGTGGTTTCGGAGAAAACGGAGATAAGTCGAAATTTAACTGTTTCAGCATATCAGGAGAGTTGATTAAAGTTTAAGCTGTCACTGTAAATCAGTATTTAATCTTATAAATGGTAATTATTTTTGCTAAATACAACGTTTACTAATTAGTTAAATATGCTGTAACGTATTTTAGGTAGTTTTCGGAGGACACGCACCATAATTATTTCTCATTCAAATGCACAAAGAAATAATTGGGGCAAACACGCCGTTTTCAATTAAAAAATTTAAAGAAAATTCTGTTTTGGTATGAGTTCAGTAGTTATGGAGATATGGCCCGAGAACACACTGTTGGGTCACCCCGTATTTAACTTTAGAATTACATATCTAACCACTTTGGAAGTGTATTTCGCATACGACTGTAAAAAAAAATTGAGGTAAGTACTCGCAATTGTTTTTATTACATCAAAAAGAGAAGATAACAACGGTAATATGTAACATAACCACAATTAATTTCTTCGAGGTTATGTTACATGTTACAAGTTATTACTTCTCATCGTCTTTCACAATAAACCGAAATTGTTAGGACGCACCTCAATATTTGTTACAATTATATAACCTGTGAGCAACTAAAAATCAGATTAGAGTCGGTGGTGCAAAGAAAAAGTATGTCTGTTACTAACGCGGCGTTAGGCTGATCTGACAGTTCATGAATGTTTTAGATTAATTAATTCAGTTTGCAGCGCCGACTCTAATCTGATTTTTAGTTGCTCACAGTTTATAAAATGCCTCAGTGGTTGGCGCTTAAGGCTCGTATTCATAAACAAAACTTACGCTATGCGCTCAATAATAATTCGCTAATAATTCATGAAATGTACACATTTCACGTGTAATGGACGCACAATCAACAAGGGTTTAACAACAGTTTATGAATTACATTCCGTAAAAGACATCTTTGCAGCGCATAAACACATATTCGCAATGTTTTGGTGAACGCATAGCGTAAGTTTTGTTTATGAATACGGACCTAAAATAATTTCAAATGTCAATTTTCAGGTTGTGTCCAGTGTTGCCAGGTGTGGCGCTTTAGCGCCAAAGTGGCGCCTTTGAATGAACAAATTGCGCTTGAAAATTTCACTTTGGCGCTTGGCGCTAAATGTGGCGCCTTTAAACAACAAATTTGGCGAATTTTGGCGCTTTGCAATTAATTCTTAAAAAGCCTACATATGCATATTTTATACGGTACTTGGGGAATTCTTGATCTTCCATTTAGTAACTTAGATTATTCAATAGCTTTTCTTTCCTTTTTGCTCAGTAGTTGGTAGACGTGCATACGCATGACATATGTCACTTGACGTTTGATAGCTCTGTTTAAAATTATTTGTAAAAGTTCTCGCACCAAAAAAGTTCATAGACAAAATAACACATAATTTCACTCCGTCTAAGAATATTTTGCTAGAATTTACTAACAATATGTAGGATTTAAAATTATCGTACCTAAAGTCCTAAAGAAGAAGAACAATTGAACGAAATTATACAAATATTCCAAGAATATGAAATATAAATATATACAGTTCATTTTTTATTAAATGCCAATCGATCGATCGATAAGTCAAGGAACTTTCTCCTTTTAACTTTCATGAAACTATTTTGCGGCTTTTGTCATGCCATATCATTTCGTCGTATATTTTCTTAATTCAGACCTATACGATCGGCATATAATAAAAAAATGAACTTTACTCAGTGTTTTGTATGTTTTTATTGACAGTAAAAAATATTAAAGTAATGTAAAGTTCTTTTTTTATATATAAGCCGATCGTATAAATCTGATTTAAGAAAACATACGACGAAACGACATGACATAACAAAAGCTGCAAGGCCATTTCACGAAAGTTAGAAGGAGATAGCTGTATATAGAAGTTCTTTGACCTATCGATCGATCGATCCGGCGTATAAAGAAAAAATAAAGTTTGTTCTTCTTATGAGAATTTACGTTACGTTATTATATTAAAGGGTAAATATGTTTATATTATATACTTCGAAAAAAGTCTTTAGATAATTACAAAAATTAAATTAAATGAATATTGGAAATTAAAAAAAAACTATAAATTACAACATTTTCAAATTTTGGCGCCAAGTGGCGCTTTGGAATATTTCCTTTGGCGCTATTAGCGTTTACCAAGCTGGCAACCCTGGTTGTGTCCATGATTCGAGATGCCAACAGTGTCAAACGTCAAACAAATCTCAATTTGGAGGTTATTTTTGTAATTTGAAGTGTCAACAAATGTCGCTACATAAGTTGTCAATCTAATAAAATAAAATTTCGGATGCTTTGATGACCTACTTTATGAAACTCAAATGAGTTTTATAATACGAGCTACTCGGAGCTGCTTAAGCTGTTTTAAGTGCAATTAGAATAGCTCATATGGGCAATTTTTGAAAAATAAATTATTACCAGCATGCGGTTGCAATTCGATGAGTATACTCCACATTTCCTTCGTGGCTTGCGTGTAATAACCAATTTCTGCGTTCGCGTGTAACCCAAAGACTTCGGGGCTGTTAACAAGGGGAAGTTCATCGATGGCAGCTGAAAAATAATACTTGCAGACTTAAACTTAATGTTTCTTAATATACTCACCGATGTAATCGTCCTTTGTACCATCGATCGGTATAAAATAGTCGACGTTTTCGTCGTGGTAAAAATGAAACGGTTGAAACGTGTCGAAGAGAAAATCGCCCATGTACTCGTCCATGTAAGTTTTCACAATGCGCCTGTCAAAATCGTCTATGACTCTCCCACCGTACATCACCTCGCCTATTAAATACTTCAGGCTGTTCCAGGGAATCCGGGTGTCTTTAGCCTTCAACGCCTTGGTCAGGTACGTGTCGAGGATCAAGACGCACACGTGGAAGTCGGACTCGTTGAAGTCGTAGGAAATATTCCAGCCGATCTTGTCGTATTTTCTTCGCTCTTGGACGACGGCGTGGAAGAATGCCAGCACGTAAACCAGCGATTTATAGGCGGGGTGTACGCACGAATCGAGCGTTTGGGGCCTCATCTTGAAGTACGTGTTCCTTAAATTAAGCTTGAGTCCGTTCGGCGGTTCGGTGACGACCTTGAGGGATCTCTGGAGGATGCCGATGGGGAAAGACGGGGTGGGATCGGTGGTTAACCAAAGCCGGAAATCGGGGTGGGGCTTGCTGATTTTTTCCAGGTGCTTCTCTAACTGTCGCACGAAGCTCAGGAGTAAGTGGCAGTTCTGCAACATCAGCCACTGCCCTCGGCTGATCGCGTTCTCAAGTAGATTAACCGCGGTCTGCTCTTGGCCTTGCCCCAACGACAGATACTTGAAGTTATTAATGCCCCCTCCGAATTTCTCGGCGAGCTTCATTAATTCGGCGGTTGGATCCGAGCCGGGACTGAGGATGAATATGACGGGCGTGTAGGGGGTGCTCTGATCGAAGATGTTATCGAAGCTTATGACGGGAGGCATGATGTACTCTTCCCCCATGATCTCGGTTATGTAGTTGCCTACGGCTCTGTAAACCCGGTCGATTCTGAAACAGCGCAGGAACATCAAAACCTGAAACGCTTTCAATTTCTCCGTGTATCCGCAGGGGAACTCGGCTGCCTCCGGTGCATCTAAATCGAACCATTTCTGCCACGAATCGACGTCCCTTTCGATTTCGCTTGGTAATAGTGTGAATGTCTCGGGGAAGTCGAACGATAGTTTGAGGATGTCTTCCCAACCCTGGCTCGGTAGCCACTTGGCAGGGCAAACCCTGGCCGATTTTTCCAAGGCCAGGCTTCCCTTGATAAAAAATTCCAGCTCGTTTTGGATGACCTCCCCGGCTTGTTGTTCTAGCTTCGTCGTCATTTGAAACGAGTACAGGAGCTTGTGCCTTTCGAAGATACCGGTGCAGCCGTAGTCGTAGACGTTTTTGGTTAAGGTCTCGATGATATTCATTAAGCGTTTCGCTAAGATGGTATGAGGCAAAGCCTTACGTAGGGAATAGGCGAAGACCTCGAGGTAGGAGTTCAACGAATACTGATACATCGTGTTTACACCGGCCATGTCGGACAACACGAAAAACAAGATCGCTCCTCGCTTCGCAACTGAACGATATCCATCTCGTAACCTATCGATTTCTATAGCCGTGATCTGAGCCAGCTCGAGCTTGTTGGTCACCTCACTCGCTTTGGTTTTTGTATTCTCTAGGGTGTCGACTAGCTCTACGTTATCCAACATGTTCCCCGTCGAAGTGGAAAGCTCCCTCAGCAACGAATCCTCGAGTTGCTGCAACAGGTTTTTATTCTCGCTCGTTTCGGCAATCAGTTTCTCTCTTTGCTCCTCTAAATCCGCGCGCTCGTTTCTCACAACGACGCTGAGAAGTTGGTCCTCCAAACCGGACATGGTCACCATGTAATTGATGACGACCCCCTTCGCGTACACCGACGGGTTCAAGGCCGGATTGGGCAGTTTCGTTGTTAGGTACAGCCGGAAGTTGGGGTCGTAGTCGACTTCCTTATCCCCGAGGATGACGAAGGTCCTCCCGGTGATCGTCTTGATCCTTTTCTCCAAGACGTTCTCTATGACCGGGTCGATGTAGTCATCGATGTCCTGAAATAGAATGGGCGTTCCGTACTTGATCCCCATATCCAAGTACTTGAGGAAATCGGGGTCGTTGAAGCTCAGAATCTTCAAGTTGTTGTTCTCTTCCTTGCGCTTGATCCAGTTGAGCGCTTGCTGTTGCGGGTCGATGCAAACGGGGAACCTGGAGGCCCTCGTGGTTAAAATTCCGTTCTGCACCGAGAGCTCATCCGGTGGCAAATTCTCCGAGTTCCACTTGCTTATCTCAACGTCGCTCGTCAGATTGATCTCTAGCCTGAAGGGTTGTGAGAGCGGTAGCTCTTTGGCTATCGCATCTTTGAGCCAGTCTTCGTACACCATCGCCTTCCTGAATTCGTAACTGAAAGGACCGGTGTAGCTCAGGAAGCTTCCGCAGATCAAGCAGTTTCCGACCAAACGCTCTTTGTCGACGTGCAAATTTTTTAGGTCCTGAGTCCATCGACTCTTCTCCGAACTCAACCCGGTAATTAATTTGTCCGCCGCTATTAGCCGCCTCATCATCAAGTCCGTCTCCTCTTGTAGTTCTATCCGCCGTTTCATTGCCGCCGTGTATTTCTCGTTTAGCTTAGCCAAGTCGGCTTCTAGCTTCGAAATTTCGCTGTAGAGTTTCTGAAGGCTGCTCATGGCTATGTCGAATTCTTTCTGCAGGGCCTCAACCCGATCCTTTTTCGGTTTAACTTCCCGGTAGACCGCGCAGTACGCAAGCACGGCCAACACAAACTTGTACAAACCGAAACCGGCTTTGCTGATGCTTGCCATGTCGTCAAGTTTCTTGGATACTTTCAGGTGAGCCTTGACGGCCCTCACTTGAGCTTGGGTGATTGCGTCGCAGTTAAGTTCCTGCAGCGATTTTAAGAAGTAAGGGTCGGACATCATGGCTTTGGCGCTCTTCCACGAGACTTCTTTGATCCCCCGGATGATGACGACGCATTCACAAACGACCTGCACGGCCTCCGGGGGCGTAGCAAACGAACGTATCTCGGTAATGTCGGCCTTATCTAGATCGGCGAGTGCCAGCCTGGCCTGTTCTAGAGCGGGCATGGCTGCGGATAAAGCTTCCTCCGCCTCACCCTGTTCGCTTTCGATTATTTTCTTTTTGTCCTCGATTTCAACGCTGCGTTGTTTGGCAACGTCCTTCTTTTCGGTGGCCACCGTAGTCCCGATCTCAATCTCGCCCAGCATAGCCTCGCAAGCCTGCGTAGCCTCGGTCACTATAACCTTCTGAATAGCCAGTTTTTTGTTTAACTGTTCCAATTCAACACTGGCTTCTTCTATCTTGGATAACCCCCCAATGAGCCTATCGCACTGGGAGTTTATGTAATTATTTTTTTCCTCCAGCAACTTAAGGTAGGTCTGAATGAAGTCGAGGTAGTGTTTGGGGGTGACGTAATTTCGCCTGCGCAGTTTCAAAATGTAACTGGAAGTGTAGTCCGTAAGCGTTTGATGGACGTAGACGACGTGCTGCACGATGCTATCTCGATACACCTCCGGAATCTTCGGCTCTTCTTTCAGGTAAACCGAAGCGACGGCCTCTAGCGCCTGCCTGGGCCAAGGGAAGAGCCAGTCGATGCAGGTGTTGTTGACCAATCCGGGGAAGCTCCTGCACCTCTTGGACAAAATATCACCGGAAGGCGACATCGATAGCACCACGTGTAAATTATCGGAGCAAGTAGTCACGAAGTAACTCCAAATTCCATCCTTCGACACCGCAAAGCCCGCGTCCCTCGCTTGGTTCCTGCACTGCCCTATAATTTGATCTCGGTCGTCCTCCGTGAAGAGCGAAGGAATCATGCCGATCATGAGGATGTTGTTGATGAACTCGAGGAAACCTTCTTCGGCGACCTGGGCGGCCGTGAAGAGGAAGACGGTTGCCTTACGGTCGATGCCCAATTGGAAAAACAGTTTCTTGAGGTCTTCCTTGAACGCGGCCTCGTTGTAACCGCGGCTGAGCTTAATCTCGAACACCTCGTATCCCGCCGTGAAGGCGGCCAATCTCGTCAAGCTCGCCTTGCCGCTCCCTCCGACCCCCACTAGTAACATGTGCCCCTTTTGCAAGCGAATGGCCCGGTGGATCCTCGTTATGTGCTCGAGCGCATCATAAAACAGAACCAGCTGGATTTTCTCTTTGCGCTCGTTGTACTCCTCGATGATTTCTTGGAACAAGAAATAAATTGCGTCGTAGTCTAGGAGGTCTTCGTAAAATCTCTGTTCTTCTTCGTTGACTGCGTTGCGGTAATCCCCGAAGAGCAGAGGATCTCTCATCGCGTACTCGAGTATGTCGACTACTTCTTGGGGTTCTTCTTCCGACTTGGCCTCCGCCTCCTCCGGTTGTACTTGTGGGGTTGGCTCGGCGGGTTCTACGGGAGCTTCTTCGGCTTCGTCCTCGTACATCGGTTTAACAGTTTCCGCGGGCGTCTCTTCCTGCGCTGTTTTCCCAAAATACTTACTCACTTGGTCTATTATATGATTGTGCATCAAATCCAAGTCTTCGACGCTTATAAGCCGATCACACACCACCCTCATGAATTCGTTGCGCCAAACCCTGATGACGTGGTAAGTCCGTTCGTAGTACTTAGGCACCGTCTGGCACAACCCCGCGCATATTCGGGACAAATCGCGCATGTTGAATATGTAGTGGAATTTATTTGGCGTCGGGGGGAGCTGGACGATCAAAATATTGTAGAGGTTGAGGGTCATCTCGACCAAAGCATGAGCAACTTGCACCTCCGGGTTAAAAATGGAAAAGTGCCCCTCGAGTATGCTCGAATAAATGTGGTGCAAAGTGGCATCCGCGGGGAATGCCAAATTCAAGACGGTGAACTTGGACATGAAACGTGGATCGACGTCGTTGCGTCCTCCCCCAGCTTCGCCCATGGCCGCAAAATAGCTGATGTCCTTCAAGACCTTCCAGTTGAGGTCCTTGCCCCTATCGTAAAGCCCCCCTTTCTCGAACAGGAGCTTCAAGAGGGCGATCGGCTGCTGAGTTCCGTACTCGTCGACCTGGGGCATGTTTAAGTCGTCGATGAAGCAAATCAGCTTTTTTCCCATGGGGGGCCCGTATACGTTTTTGGAACGCTTCTCAACGGCCGACTCTAAATTCCTTTGCACGTCCATCGAGGAAGTACGCGAGGAAAAATTTATGTTCAGTATGATGAAGAGCTCTTGATCGAGCGAGCGCAGGAAATCCTGGATTATGGCAGTTTTCGAAGTACCGGTCTCACCCACCAGAATGATGGGGCGCTTTATGAAGTGCATCAGTTTCAGGCAGTACGTGGTGCGTACGGTGTCGATGGTTGGCACGAGTATCTCGGAGAACCTACGCTCCCGGTCATGAACGTAATCGGGTACCAACCAAGTCCATGCGACCCAACAGTACTCCTTGATGTCCAAGAAGTAATCGTAGAGCGTCGGGAATTTCGAAGGGAGTTTTCCGACCTTCGCCTTGGCTTCTTCGGTGTCTTCTTCATTCATGAAGGGGCACTGCTTCTTCACGAACGTATCGAAATCCTCGCGGGCTTCCCCAACTATGGTGCCCCCCAAGGAGAAGTACACGCACTGCAGGAAAATGCTCTCCAATAAAGTCTCATCGACTTCTTCTTCGGGCTCGCGGGTGTCTTCTTCGGGTTGTGGATATAAAGCGTCGATGAAGTAACACAGTTGAGTGACCATGTTTAGACCCGTCTGGGGGATGATGGTTTTTAAAGGGGCGACCTGCTGCATCCCCAGTTCCCCCAAAATTACGTAGGCCAAAGTTACGGGCACGTATTGATCGTACGCTTTCTGGAAAACCGCGCGCTCGGGGGGGTGCTTCCTAGTCTGTATCCAACGGTCCCAGTACGGTTGGTACCCGAGGTTTTTTGGGTCGACGTAAACCATTCCCGCTCTTGAAACCGTGGCAGGCGACGCGTATTGAAGGTCCCCCACTTCGAACAGTAGAGCGCAGAAAGGTTGGAGGCGTATTCTCTCACCGTTGGCCAACGTAAGCAGCTTGTTGTCATCCATTACGGAGTTCATGTTTTCAATCCACAAAGCATCTACGTCACCATCGAATAGTATATACCTGCGGATCTTTTTTTCGGTCGGCTTGTTTATCTCTCGGAATATGTTGGAGAGTAAGCCGTCGGTCCAGTCTCGAGTGACCGGGTCGAGTACGCCGTAGAGTTCGATGACGGAGCAGGCTTTCGGGTTGAGGATGAACAATTTGGTTTGTAGGCCCATCAGGGACTGAGCGTTGCAGAGGGTTCGGATGACGACGGTCTTACCGCCGCCCGTGGGGCCGACGATCATGCTCGAATGCCTGGTCATCATCGTTTCGTAGAGTTGAACGACTTTGTCCAGCTGCTCGTATAGTACTACGTAACCGACTTGAACGAACGCCTTTTCCACCGCGGCATTAAACTCGGGGTAACCGACCCTGGGGCAATCCATGCCCGGAAATAAATCTCTTATGAGCCCCAGGAAGAGCGGAACGTCTTCGAAAACAAACTTGGGGTAATTCATGTCCCTCAACGCCCTCATTAGGACGAAGTTCTCCGGGACGTCGGGCGTGGCCCTCTTCAACACACCGGCCATGCGCAGCACAGAATTTAAAGCCCTCAACCCCCAATCGTAGTGGTATTGCTTCGAGAGTTGCTCCCTCGCCAGCTTGTACAGGACGGTCATTTTCTTGGCAAGCACTTTCGCTTGTAAAAACCCATCGGAGAATAGCGATATGAGGCAGATCATTTCCAAATCGGGTAATATGCAAACGACGGGTCTAAAGAGGGCTTTCACGGATTCGGGTAATTCAGTCCTGCCTGCGTAGCCCGGATTCATCGTAATAAAAATGCCCACCTTCGGATCCAAATCGATCTCGACCCCTTCGAACATGAAGCGCTTCTGTTTCAAAACCAGGGCGCTCCGAATCGTTTGGAGTTGAGTCGATATGACGGATAACACGGATACATCGATGCGGTTGAATTCGTCGAAGCACCCCCAAGCACCGCACTGTGCCAAACCCGCCAGGTTCGTGCCGATGGCTTTGTAATCCATGCCTTCCCCGCAGTTTGTTACGATGCAGAGCAACGCCATGGCTTTCGCCAGGTCTTTCACGGTTTCTGTTTTGCCTGTCCCCGCAGGTCCAGCCGGGGCTCCCCCCATGTGCATTATTAAAGCCTGCGTCACAGTTAAATAGATGCGATCGGTTAATGGGGTTATAACGAGTCGCCCGTTTAGCCCCATGTATTCATACCCGTATTCGAAGGTGCCGGTGCATTGAGTCACCCAAAGGTTATCCAACTTATTGACCCAGTAAAAACGTAGCTGGCTTTCCCACTCGAATTCCTGCGCGTCTGAGACACTGTCTCGCACGAAATTCTCGACTATATCTCGCGAGTGGACCTCGATGGTAGCAATGGTCCTAAACTTCGATCTATCGTTGGCACTGAGTTCGGCTCGCACTGTTAACACTATGTCGTCGAGTTGCTTGTTCAACTGCACCAGGTACTCTTTCATGGCCCTTTTATTTCCTTTCTTGAATTTATCGAAAACATCCTCGACTTCAACCGTCCACCACACTTGATTGGCCGCCAGGCAGATCATGCCCTGGTAATCGAACATCCAAGTGGTGCGGGGCCTCTCGGTCTTCCCGTAATCATAAATCGACTTCTTGGTGATGAAACGATTGCTGCGCCTCATCTCGTTCAAGACATCGTTCATCCACTCCTCGACTTTACCTTCGGTGAGGACGGCGTTCCTAAACTCCATAATTTCACCTTCCGAAGAGATCATCGCGGTGGCTATTATACGATCGAGACTATCCGGGCCGAGTCGCAGTGACTTTATGTTGTCGAACATTTTGATCATGTGATCTTGAACACAGGCCGGGTCACTGCTGCCCAAAATGGAAAGTAGTTCGTCGGTTGAAATGAAGTAGAACCTCGGAAAACGTCTGCGTTTTGAATCCAGGTAGTCGTTGAGTGATTTCTGGCAGCGATCTAAGCCCGCGCTTAACGTCTGGAACTCCCCGAATCTACCGGGCGCGTTGCAGCAGTCCAAGACGTTGAGGTTCTTGGCCGTCTCGATCATGATCCTCCTGAACGCCTTGTCGATGTCGTCGAATTTTTTCGCCTCCTCGGGGAGCTGGGCCCTAATGTCGCCGCCCACGAAAATCCCCTCCAAGTACAACCACTTTCTTTGCACGGCGAACCACTCGTCTATCACCTCGCTGATGTTGGACAAGTTCTTCTCCCACTTCTGCACGACCGGAAGGAAAGGCCCCACGTACTGAGATCCGGCCATGCTCTGCAAATTCATGGTGTTGTCTTCTAGAACCAGCAGGATTTCGTCGACCGGCCCCAGGGTGAAGCCCCTCTCTTCCGCTCCTTTGAAGTGTTTGATTACAGTGAAATTCATATTGTTCCAGGTCTCCGCGATGTCGTGCACGCCTTTTTTCGATCAATAAGAAAAAAAAATTAGCATCTACAAAGTGGTCAAGAATAACTGTTCGAGTTTGCAATACAATTAAGAGCATTTTTTTATTCGGTTGTAACGAAGTGACCAAAAATACTTTTCATTCGCCGTATTTTTACATATTTAGTTAGGAGTTGTATATATTAATTAGCCTGTATATTTAGAATGTGTTTGCGCAGTTATAAAGCATAATTTAGGAGGGAGTAGGGCTCCCCACCACGCGCAAGCCTTTATAAAGCGCGCTGGCTGAGAGCACTAGTGATGGTAAGACCCGGTTATTTTCTATGAACCGGGTCACACCGAGTCACTCATTCCCGAAGATTCGTTCATATGAACGAGACGATGATTAGCGACTCTACTCTACTTCCGATTCATGATACAAGCTGTTTGGAAAAAATTCATTCATGGTTCGTGGTCGCGCACTCGTTCTTACCGGGTGCGGGCGTTTCGCACATCTTGATCCTAGAGTGGGAGTTTAACTCTTTCATACCTGGTGCGGGCGTTTCGCACATCCTTATCCTATAGTCTATTCAAGATAAGAAGGTGGTAGATGTCGCTGCGTTCGAAAGAAAATACACACAGCTAAAAACGCGTCAAATTTTAAAAAGGACTTAAATGAACGTAGCTTTTCAAAATTGTTAAACTGAAAAATTGTTTATCTTTATAAATTAACTTCTTTAGAAAGGAATGCTTAAAAACAAATTGAAAATATCATTATCTATAGTTAAAAAAAGGATTTACCGTAATACTCACAGTGCAATTAATATCAAACTGGCTAATAAGTTCTGAGAAGGACAATTTTGTAATAAAATACTGAAGCAGACTTTAACAATCTGCAGTTTATTTACAAATAATTGAACAATGTTTCCACCCACAGCGAGTAGGTACTTTGGCTGCGTTTCGTAAGTTTCGTTTGGGCCCAAACACATTTTCAGCGCTCATTTGCATTGGCATTACCTTTGACATAACAAACTCCCGAAAATCGTTAACTGTACTTGTATGAGCTATTTAACACCTAATGAAACGATAGAAAATAGTCTCCATTAGCACAAGTGCTTAAGCGGCCTATTGAAAGTTCTTTATAATGATAGACCCAAGACAACCGACAACTCCGTGATGCTTATTTTTCCTATGTAGTATTGTCTCGTGCTTTAACCAATCACGGTAAAGGTCAAAGGCCTCCTTTGCTTTCTATCGTTACCTTCTTATCCTGAATAAACTATCGAGTGGGAGTTTCACTCTTTCATATCTGGTGCGGGCGTTTCGTACATCCTGATCCTAGAGTGGGAGTTTCACTCTTTCTTACCTGGTGCGGGCGTTTCGCACGTTCTGATCCTAGAGTGGGAGTTTTACTCTTGACCGTAACCCTGATCCGATTCCCGGAGCGGAAACCCTAACGTACGCGCAGTTTGCGTGGTGATTAGTTGTCGTTAGTGTCCTTAAGACATACCGTATATTACCGTTCTCGAAACTACCCTTCGGAAGTTTAACTTTCGTTTACTGCCCGACGAAAACTCACCTTTTTCGATGTTCAATTCTTTAATGGCCGTGTTAATGATCTCCTCTGCGATGTCCTGATATTTGTGCAGCTCCATTGCGAACATGTTATCCAAGGTGAAGCGATCCAGAGACATGTCGAAAAACTGCCCGGTTTTCTCCATGAGTTGCTTCCAATGGCGCTCGCGGAGCGCCTCGTGTTTCAGGGACACCATCAGCGGCACCGAACTCTTGAACTGCTTCATCTTCATGTCCAGGACTTGCCCTATGGGGTACATGCGAACCTCCTTGGGTATCCGCCGGAAATCTTTCTGGAACACGTCGATTCCGTCGATCAGAGCCTGCGGGTTGAGATTGACCCAGAGCGTGCGCCCCCAAATATCTCTGGCGCCTTTCTGGGCGTGGTACACCTTGTAGATCATCTCGTAGCCTTGAAATTCCTTCCTGGCCCGCAGGTACTCGGAGTAATCGGCCAAGGGGATGTCGAAGAGCATTTCCGCGTTTACGAGATCGAGGCGGCGTTTTTCTATCTCGTTGAAGGACGCGCTGTACTCTTCCATTAACTTCTCTCCTCGATCTAAATCTTCCCCGACGGCACCTGGTCCTTCCCTGTCGAATTTCTCGACGAACTCGGCAATAAAATCGCAATATATTTTGATCTCGTCCTGCGTGATTTTAGCAAAGCGATCTTTGGTTGTCTCGAGCGTTTGTGTCCTGAATAGGGCTGATTTATAAAGTCGCTGCCAGTCTTCTTCTAGTTGATAGGCCACGGCTTCATCTTTCAGGTCGTACTCGATGTGGTGCTGCTTCAGTACGTTGTAGGTTTCTTGGTACCTCTTGTATTTTAACTCGGATGACACGTTCGTTTGTAAAATGGTCGTTATAGCCTGCATTATCTTCTTGAAGAGTTCCAAGCCTTTGATGTTTTGGTTCACGATGTTCCTAAGCGTATCGACTTCTTCTTTGAACGCCATCATTTCCGTCCTGGTTTTCTCTGCGAGTTTCTCGCCGAGCGTTCGCTTCCACTCGGTGCAGTGCCAGCAGATGCTATCCATGAGCGGTCGCAGGTTTAACCTTATGGGTCCGATGTCAACGTGATCGGGCCTGGCCTGCAGATCATTCGTTATGTTCGTGTAAAAAACGAACCTCTCATCGTAGGCGCTGAGCGTGGCTTTCGTCGAAACGAACTGTTCGTTTGTGCGTTCCTTGTCGAAGAACCAAATGTTCCTGTATCGCTTCCACGTTTGTAAATACCGGTGAACATCGACGATGGCTTGATGGTAATTCTGTTGGATCCTGTTGATCGCGTCGTGAGTATCCTGCACCTGAAGGACGTCATCGTAGAAAGAATGCACGAAGTATTCCTCGGTGTTTTCGATTCGCCTCGGAACACACTGTATGCAAGTCTCGTTCATCCAGCGCGGAAACAGTTTGAGTTTGCTCAAGAAATCCTTGATGCTTCTGACGAAGATGTTGTAAATTTCTTGGGGGCTTGGCTTTATAAAAAGTTCAGACGAGGTCAGGATTGCGTCGACTTGAAATAGCAAATCGTTTCTTGTAATCGCGTGATTTAATTTCTCCATGTTGTCCAAAATCATCTTTATGAACGCAATGTAAATCTTATGTTCCCAATAGTCGTAATAGTACTTCATGTACTCGGACCTTCCGGAGTTCGTGTTGAGGGCCAGCGATTCTAATTTTTTCAGTATTGGCCCGAAGGTTTCGTAAATTTTAATCATCTGGCAAACTTTCTCCGTTCTGTAGTTATCGAGGTCGGCGAAAAACACTTTGCAATCTAACCTGACGGGATCTTCTTGGACGGTTTTGTACGTAAATAAATTGAAATTCGTTAGATTGTCGATGCGCTTGTTCAGATCTTTCTCGATGTGTTCTATCTGTCGTACCAGCGACCAAAGGACTTTGATCTTCTTGTGGCATTCCAGCGTGTACTCTTTAATTCCTAAGGACGTCCAGTTTATTCGTGAGAGTCCCGGTTGGATGTGAGTCTCGATGTCGCGTATAAAATCTCGAAGGAAATGCATCTAATATAAAAAAATAAAAAATTTATTATTAATTCAATCCCATTATTTAATTTATAATTGAAATATGCTTAAAGTTTGCAAATATTATTTGCAATTGTAGACAACAAATAATTTAATTTAATTAAAAATTAATTTTAGTTGTAAATATAAGCTACAAACAAATTGTATCAAAAGGCGCCTATAGGCGATTTTTATTGCTGGCAATAAATAATTGCAGCAATTGGCTTACACGCATGCGCAATATTTTTATTTTCATCACTGCAATCTTTCTTGCATTGCAACCAGTCTTGTTCTTGTTCAAACTGGTACACCGGTACTCTCAGAACTGCCTTGGTACCTTGGTATTTCATTGTTAAAACTGGTGGTATTGTCACGAGGGGGACTTTTCTAAAAACCACGAGGGTTTTTTTTTCTGTGTTCCGCGAATAAAAAATATAAAAAGTATTTAAACGCGAACTTGTGTAATTGAGGGCAAATTGCGACCGTGTCGAAATGTAAACACAATAAGGAGGTAACTGATACAACGTAACGTAAAGGTTCATATTTCACAATAACACATCAGCGGAACAGACACAAAGCAAGTGTCGAAAAATGCAACGCGCGAATAGGCAAAAAACATGTATTTAAAGTGCAGGCCAAAATTGGGAAGCCAGTCGGGGAGTGATGTAGTGATGCAGTCATGTAGTCGGGTAGTCGTTTCCACCGGACCGACTCAGTGGGCACTAGTGCCAACCCACGAGGGGACACCCAACATTGTCGCCGCCAACGCCTCAACAACGCCGTCGTCGCCACCACAGCATCAGCATTGCTGCAGCCACATCATCTGCCACTGCCGCCGACAACATTGCCGAATCCGTCCTAAAGAGAACGAGGACCATCTCCCTCGCCAGCTGTCCAAGAGAAGACACCACCGGCAACGCTGTTCCAACCCAATCACCCATAGGCTGAGCAAGGACGTGTCGTGCTCCACTCTAGCCAAGGAACGTTGTCACCGAGACCGACCTTGACCAACCATTCCAGTCACGGACCGGCCTCGAACTTCGTCAGTCTTTCCCGGCTAAGGAAACGTCGCCCGCTGTTCCGTCTTAGACGAATCAACAACCCCAGTCGCCGCGAACGACCCAGGACCGCACCCCCAATTTTAACGGATAAACCACCCTCAATTAAATTAGTTATTAAACATAAAGAAGTATTAATGTTTTTTAAAAATCATTGTCTTAAGCTCTACCCTCTGCACCCCAATCAACCCCGAAGGCTAAGGACGCACCGTCACGACATAGTGGAGGCTTAGCGCGACATGGTGAACGCCCTTAGCGTGACATGGTGGAGGCAGCCGTCCTTCATCGCGACAGTATTTATTTATTTACACGGCGGCAGAAATTTAAATCGCTACGGTATTTATAAAAACATCGGCTCCAAATTATGCAAATTTCAAGTTGCACCGATTAAAAAATTTTATTAAGATATTTTGTTTGAAATAATGTCAGAAACGTGTCCCTCAAGTTTGGTGCATCTTCAATGAAACACCCTGTATGGAACGTACTCTATGTAAAACGTTGGTTCCATAAAATGCGTGCAGATGTCGTGACCAAATTTTGAAATTCCAATCAATTTAAGAAATAATACCTATTTCTCCGAACGTTTAAATCAAGGTTCCATTAGATACAGTTTTTAAGGCACTTTTAACGCTTTCATTTGACTCTGCCGCGTATTTTATTCTGACAAATTTATATTTTTTCTTTACGTCCGCTTTAAACTGTATTATTTCACTGTGCTTAAATTTTATCGCACAGAAGTGTACAATGTAGAGAAATGCGTAAAACTTGATTTTTTTATAGAACGCATACACTGAAGACATAACGGAAACTGCTTTACCGAAGAGTGATTTTTTGTTAACAGTTTTATTTTCTCTATTAAATTCCACTTCATAAAAAGGAATTTTGCCAATAAAAAGAGAATTTTTCACCAACTCATAGGGAATTTCGGACCCAAAAGATTGGCAACAGGGAATTTTTGGAGACTAAATTACTTAAATTTGAAGGCAAATCTTGACAAAAATGCATCAAAGTAGCTTAAAATTGCAATTTGAAGAAAAAAAAAGAACAAGCATAAAAAGGAAATTTTTGTCCCACTGTGAGGGAAAAACAACTGTCACTAGTTGGCAACAATGCAATGACGTAACCTCAATTTGATATTTGATTAGTCTTTGGGTGTGTTTCGTTTGCGCGCTCACACGCTTTAAGCGCTCACGCTTACAAGCGCTGTTTTCTGTTGTTTCCTTTGGGGTTTAGTCGCTTAAGCCGTTATACGCAAAGGTGTTTCTTTTGACTTTTGTTTGCACAACGAATTCAGAACCTCAAAAATATAACTTCAATAGTGAAATTGATTCAATCATAGCTGCTGTAGCTATTTCTAAAGTGTAATGTTTGTTTATAACCTGATTATGATTAGCTGATCTCCTTGTACGCATCTCACACGTTCCATTTGGAATATAAGCGCTTACGCTTTTGCTGCTCTACCTCGATGGATAAGCGATTGTGAGCGAAGACTATGACGTCATAATGACGTTCCTATTTCGTCAGCCGGCGCTTTGTGAGCGTTTGCAAAACCAAAGGAAACGATTTAAGCAATGCTTATGAGCGCTTAAAGCATGTGAGCGCGCAAATGAAACGCACCCTTTATATTTTGTAAGAATACTAATGCACAAACCGCGGCATTTTAAAATTCTTTCAAGCGATTCATCAACGGTTAGACCGAAGCAATGGAACTTTGCGAACCGTTGATGAATTGGTACCTCGCGACAAAAGCCTATTGTGTTGAAGAGAAAACTACGATTAGTCAATTATTTTTTTCAGATAGTTGTTGGAAAATATTGCTACTTTAACTTTTATTGATTTTCTGCTACAAACAAATGTAATACACTCAACATTAAAACCATTTTTTAGTAAGTTGTAAACTTGATGCTTGATTCACAGTATGTAGCGTCACTCGAGTATAACCGTCACATCTGCCATTTTGTTTGATACCCACCGATTTGCAAATTACAATAGGTCTGTGAATTTAGGCTTCATTAAAGTATATTTCGTAAAAAAGTGTACACTAGTGCACACCAGTGCAGAATAACAAACAGACCTATTACATTTCCCAAAGAATTATTAAGTATAGGAATGGCATCCAAAAGGAAAGCTTTGAAGCCAACATAACCTCTAAATATGTTTACATTTCCCACATGACCAACAGCGTACCGTCACAGCAGGGAAATATTTCTCGTTATTTCAATATGAAACACAACTGTGACCTATTGGCGTAAGAAAAAAAAACTCTTACCAGGAATCTTATTCTGTGAAATCCAATGTGTGATTTTAAATTATGTAAAGTTATGAAAGCAGATATCCAATTTCGATGTGGGTCGCCGAGTATGACGCATTCAATACCTTTCCATACAGGTATCAAACAATATGGCGGCATTTTTTGACACTGACGTTTACGTGACGCTACTGGGCAACTAGTAATAATTAACTTATAGGGTCAAGATAGCCATCTCCTGTGAAAGTTATTCGACGAATAAATT
The DNA here is from genome assembly GCA_958336345.1 of Dorcus parallelipipedus. Lineage (NCBI taxonomy): Eukaryota > Metazoa > Arthropoda > Insecta > Coleoptera > Lucanidae > Dorcus > Dorcus parallelipipedus. Next base: position 41,999,886 of record OY284479.1, read on the forward strand.
TATTTTTCTGAATTGTTTCCATCATTCATTCGTCAGCAACTTTTATTGCCATCTGTAAAGTATTCGGCAATAAAAATCGTTCAATTTTTTATTGCTACAATTATATTTATTGCCGGCAATGAAAACTGCGAACTGCAAAGGTAGTGTTTTTATAAAAAAGTCACTTTTAATTCTTGCATTTGGCCTCTCATTTGTAAAGTGTTAAAAAAAAAACATTATTAAGTAGGTTTATGTCAAATACATATATGCATAGAATTAATGTTAATATAGTACTGCTATACTTAATCTGTAAAAGTGGACAATTACTGTCTGTATTTTCAATATAAATAAATAAATAAATACAAATTTTACAAAGTCACGTCGTAACCTTACGATTATTATAAACATAACCTAACTTTTTATGTCCATTTAATTGCGATTTTCTGCAAAATTGATAATAAAACGCATTTAAGGAAATAAAACATTCATTTAATTACAAATACCTCGAAGATGTGAGCAAAGCCTCTGACAGTTGACGCTATTGACAGTTCGCAGTTGCCGTCATAAAATAAAAGCGTTCAGAGCCTTCGATGGATGACGGATTTTTTTGAACGCACGTTATTAAATGTACACAGAACTTACTTGTGGCAAAGTCAATGTTTCTATGACCCCGTTGTATCTCGAAAGCATCGACGTTACTGCCTCAACGTCGGCCTTCAAACGACTCTGTTGAATTGCAGCGCTTGTGATCGTCTCGTGCAGTTCGTAGTCCAAATATTCCATCAGTTCTGCCCCGGCGATGCAGTCGTATATTGCGGGATTAAAGTTCAAAACGAACTGAAGGTTCAACTCCGTCATGATGTTAGTCCCCATTATATCGTGCCACGTAAAATTAGTTCTCGCTTTCAGTTTATCCAGCAGCACAGCCGCCAATTTGTTACTCAGAAAGTTCGCAGTTTTGAAACCTTAAGGACAACAAGTATTAGTTGATTGTAATTTTTTTATTTTACTTTAACTTTTATCCTGAGTCATTCAAAGTATTTAGTCAGCAAACGTGCAGAGATGTAAATGATTAAATTACACAAACCTTTCGAAGCTTGGCGAATGGCAGGCTGGGGATCCGAAGCGGTGTTGGAATCCGAAGCAGACATTGTCCCGGGGAATGCTTGAGAAGCATCTGCATTAAAACACGTATGTTATTAACGGTTCAGCCAAGGGAAAAGCCTTTACCATCCGGACTTAACGTCGTCACTACTTTCAAGACGTTCAACTGCAGTGTACTTTCAATTATAGGCAGCGATTCGGCAAGCCACTGTTCGTACTTCATCTGCTCGAAGCCCTTCAGTGTTTTTGCCACTTTAACGTAGTACTCGAAAGCTTCCATTTTCAGGCCGCTGACCTTCAACTCCTCGACCTGTTGAAACTTCAGCACAGGTCGTTTTAGGTTGTTGAAGAGCAGCTTCACCCAAAAGATTGCTCCGCCGTGTGGGGGAAGGTTCTTACACAAAATAGGATCTCGTTTGTTACACTAAAAAAAAAAATGCTAGTTGCCATCGTTTTTTAAAATGGAAATTGTTTGTTACCAAGTACAGGTGTTCAACCATCCCCAGTTCTTTGATGAATTGATCAACCACGACTTCAAACTTGGCCATCAACTGATCCAAAATGACCTTGCGGGTCTTTATGTGCCTGAATTTGATCAGTAGATCCAAAGCGCTCACCGATGACCTGGAATGCATCGTCGTTGAAAATAAGAGGCTTCCTTTCGGTGGTTATAAAAAAAAGAACCTTAGCGTTTTGAAACTTTGATCGATGAAGATGACCGCCTCCTTCTCTAAAATACTGACTTCCTTGTAGAAGTAGCCCGTGATGGCCTCCCAATTTTCTTTGTGCGTCTCTTTGAATATATCGAAATCTGCGTTCTCGATCGGATTCACCAAATGAGCCACCCGCCTGACAACCGAATCGATTCTTTGGGGGTCGTTCAGAATCGATTTTAATTCCGGACCAAATATATTACTGAATTGATCGATGATCTAATAACAAATTACTTAAATAAAATTGAGATACTCTGAGAGCTATTAAACACATACTTCTGCTATCGTTGCTAGATCTTTGCAGACCAATGCAATGTAGTCGCTTTCTCCGAATAGCTTCTTCCTATCGAACTCCCACCTCTGAGATTTACCGGACAGTTCAATTTTGTCCCTCGTTTCCAAGTAGCAGTTTTTAAATGCGATCAACATTTCCCTGCATTCTTGCGTTTCCCTCCGAATTTGTTCGACCGGTTTTCGAAAGAGTGTTGTGTTGTCCAAGGCCACGCGTGCCTTTTCACACAGGCTCCAGGCAATGCGCTCGAGCAAAGGCACCATTTGTTCGTCAGTGCAGTAAAAGCGAGACAAGACCCAAATCATCTGCAAGCCGTCCATCAGCGATGGCAAGCTCTCCTTGACTCGAACGAATTCCTCACAATGAGCCACCATCTGTAAATAAAATCATGTACTTAAAAGTTTGTTTTTTTTTTTTAACTGAGAGGATTCACTTTGAAATGCCGGAGGACCGTCGATAAAAACTTGACGTTATCCCTCGCTTGTACGTAGACCTTCTTGAGGTCCTCTTTAAAGAATTCAAATCCACTGATGATGCTCGAATTGGCCATGTCGAGTATCTTGCAGATTCTGTTGGCCTTTGGTTTCTTTAATTGCTCGACTAGAATACTCAGCCCGGCTTCTCTTTCGTGCCAGTATTCGTATTCGGGGATCGGTCCGTTCCCAACGGGCGTCTAAATAAAATCGAATGAGAATCGAACGAAACTATACGAGACCGAGCTACTTTCGCTTGGTAATGTTCTATCATCTTCGTAATTTGCCTTTCCCAGCTCATGATCATTTCCTCCAGGTTTTCTATGACTTTCGGATTCTTGATGATGGCCGAGTCTTCCATTTCGAAAAGCTCGGGGTAGTCTACCATTAACTGTTGTGAGTCGTCTTCGACGTGTTCTATTGTCCTGTCATTGAAAAAAATAAAAAGAAAAGAAAACGTTCGTTTCAATTTGGGGATGCGCTGAGATTCACCAGTTGATAAAATCCAAGATGTTGTGCATGTCTGCGAGGAGCTCATCCTTGGCGCGAAGTTTCTCCGCTGGTTTCTCCCCCGCTGTTGAGGCGTTGCTGGTTGCTGATTTAGTTTTCGAAGTTACGCTCGACGTACGTTTGGAAATCGAAACCGAATTCGGCATACTTTGCATCTTCGACGATGTTACCTCCATCGTTTCTCTCTTCGTTATTGGATCACGAAGTTGTTTTTCGATGAGAGGCATATTCACCTTAGAAACAAAATTAAATGTATCTCGTCATTAATTGACATCTTAACAAATGTGAAATATAGAGTGTTCAACAAAATCCCGTCTCGAGTCAACCTTGGAAACAAAAATACGTATTGTAGATAAGGTAATTATTTAATTCTTTACTGATAAATATACTTATTAAAAAAGGTGTTAATGTAAAAATATATGTACCTCTTTGACGGTCCAAAGCAGTGAATTCAAAAACTTCCCCGAGCAGGTCGCTATTAGAAAGAACTGCGGCATTTCAGCGATGGCATCCTCTGCATTCTCGTAGCTTGGCAAACCCTCTTCGGTTTGCCTTAAAAAGCACATGAACTTCCGCTCCCGATTCTCCACGGTATCTTCAATGTAACCGAAACCACCGTGCAAAACGTAGTCTTTCACTAATTCTTGAATTATTTTCTGCGATTATATTATTATGATTAATACAAAAATACGAAATTGCACAAGTGAACGTACAGGAACGTAAATAATCTCTTCAGGTTCTTCTTCTGTCTCCGTCGTGGGGGCTAAAAGGAAACTTGTAGCTGTAAAGTGCTTAGAAATACAATCTTTAGTCTACCTGTGTCAGATTTGCCTTTTTTCTTTTTATGCTTCTTCTTGTCTTTCTTCCCCTTTCCTTTTCCTTTTTTACGTTTACCTTCTGTACATAAACAAAAAAAACATTACCCTACAGTGCAACAACGCACTAAAAAAAAAAAATTGACCTGGCGTTGGTCCATCTCTTGGGGTAGACTGCGCAGTTGATTGTTCTTCTTCGGTGTCCGTTGTGGTTGCTAAAAACAAACTCGTAACTGTGAGGCGCTTAGACATACAATCGTCAGTCTACCTGTGTCGGGTTTGTCTGATTTCTGTTTTTGCTTGTTCTTGTCTTTCTTCCCCTTTCCTTTTCCTTTTTTATCCTTACCTTCTGTATACAAATAAAAGAAAAACGTTACCCCACAGTGTGACAATACATTTAAAAGAAGTTAACCTGGCGTTGCCCCATCTGTTGGGGTAGACTGAGCAATTGATTGTTCAGCACTTTCTGTGTAAGCTTCCGTTACCTCGCTCTTAGACGTATCAGCAGCCGTATCTGTGTGCTCTTCTTCGGTCGTCGCTGCCGGTGATTCAACAGCCTCACCGACTTCGCCTTCTTCTGTTTAAGCAAAAAAAAAAAACAGTAACAAGCACATTGCTTTTTTTAATCGAACCCACCACCTTTTTGAACCGCTGATTCATCTGCAGTCTCCGGCGACGTGTCTCCCTTCTTCTTACCTTTACGCCTGTGATGTTCCTTGGCCGACTTTGCCCTTTCTTTCTTCTTCTTTTTCTTCTTCTTGTCTTGTATTACCTCGGCTACGACCTCATGGAACGAGGGTTTCTTAACTAAGGGAAAACTCGAACGATGTGAACATGAAATAGAATTGCTCGATTGGTGTCCTCACCGATCTCGGGTACCAATATTTCCTTATCGACTAATCGCTCCCGGCTCTCCCTGTAGATGTAAAACAGCTTCTTGTGGCTCTCCTCCTCTTTGATGTCGTCCTCGAGGTACGTCGTCAGCTGGTCCTCTATGTCACCGTCGCCGTAGGCCATCATCTCTTCGAAGTAATCCGGGTTCTCGATGCCCAGGCCGTTGCAGATCTTCTCCTTTATCCATTCGCGTCGGAAATCGCTCATTACACTTGGAGTTTAACGCACGTTTTACAAATGGAAAAATTCTTCGATGCTGTCATCACCTGCATGTATTTGTTTGCTTGTTTATTAACTTTGGTTGCTAAACTTGCTATGCTTTGGTTGTTACCATGGCAACTAAATTAATAGTGTTAAAAATTTGTTGCAAGTCGTTTTTGATTGCGTGTAATTTCTCGAGCGTCCTCTGAACATGTTTTGGCCTCAAATTGGGCCCATGTCGGGGCCATAGGTCGGGGCCTTTTCAGTAGAAGAGTGTCTATTTATCAATTCTCATTTTATGATTCTTATTCTCAAGCAATGTTAGGTCAAAAATCGACCGTAGGATGTCGCGACTTAAACTATTGCTTAAATACTGGTTAAATTAACTTTAATTTTTTAATATATTGAGTTGCTTGGTTCACGTTGTTAGTTCATTATTTGTTGTTTTTAAATTAGGAGGAGCAGTTAGCAGTTTGACTGTCAGTTTTACACACAGGCCTTCGATTTAAATTGAAAAACTACTTCCGCCGTAAATTCATGAAAGATGTAAATTTTTTAAATCAAGTTGAAAGTGGATTGCCTAAAACTGGATTTCGAACAGCCAAATAACATTGTTAATTTTCAGCGGTAAATTTAAATTACACCTATTAATTAAAAAATCTTATAGACAAGCTATTAATAAGACACCTAGATAGATTTTTTATCGTTCATTTCAAAATTATGAATATGCATTTACTTGATTGTACTTTTAAATGTTAAAATTCAATTAAAATCAAAATTAACTGAATTAATTTCTAAATGTTGTTAATTTCTAATTAACAACATCAAGTTATTCTGGTAATTAGACTTGAAAACAGGAACAGTTTCTTTTTGCTCTAATTAACAGTTCCTTCCTTAATAAAAATTTGAAATTAATTTTCAAGTTCCAAGTCTGCCTCTTAGATGTCGCCCCTGAATACGCCAGCAATAATTTCGAATAAGAATATAAATTTTTGCATGTCGGGTACAAATATACAAATTCAAATCTAAATAACATTATTTCAATACAAAATTCAAGCTTTAAACAAATATTTAGAGGATGAAAGAAAGAGATATCTAGTGAAATTGGAAAATCGAACGTTGGTAGCGCTGATGCTTAACCAATTGTGACAGACAGGTGACATCTTGACGTATGTGTAATAATAATTTCGTTTGACGTTTTCACGGAAGAAAGCCGCTAAAATGATTTTATGTTGAACAAGCGTTTACCAAGACCAAATTAAAGTAACCGGACACGCAAGATGGCAACTCAACAAGACGGAAACGACGAAAGGGAACTCCTGAGGGCAGAAGTCGAAAGACTGACGAGGGAGCTGGACCAGGCCAGCAGCGAAAAAGTCCAGTCCGCACAGTACGGTTTAGTTTTGCTGGAAGAAAGGGAGAAGCTCCAGCACAAGTGCGATGAGTTGGAGTCGATGTACGAAAACGCGAAACATGACTTACACATCACGCAAGAGGTAAGGCGGTGAACCCATGCTATTCGGGTGTGACGAGGTTTGTTTCTAGGCGCTTGCTAAATTTCAATCTAGTCACAGGGTAACTACTAAAACAGGAATAGAAACGGAAGAATCTTTGTTGTCAGAATCGGCAGCCAGAGAGACGTCTCTAAACTCGCAGATCATAGAACTAGAATGCGAAGTGAAACAACTCCGCCACGAACTGGAAAGGGTCACGGCCGAACGAGATCGAATGTTGCAGGAGAACACCGACATAGGCAAAGACAAAGAAGATCGCAACATGGAATGTAAAAAGCTGAGAACGGAACTCAGAGAAATTAAATACAGGGAGACGAGATTACTATCGGACTACTCGGAACTGGAAGAGGAAAATATAGCGCTGCAAAAGCATGTTTCTTCGTTAAAAAGTTCGCAGGTCGAATTCGAAAGTTTGAAGCACGAAATCCGACGTTTGCACGAGGAAATGGAGTTGCTGAACTCGCAGGTGGAAGAATTGTCTAATCTTAAGAAAATCGCCGAGAAACACATGGAAGAAGCTTTGGAGTCGTTGCAATCTGAGCGCGAAGCCAAGTACGCTTTGAAGAAAGAACTGGACCAACATATAAATCGCGAATCGTTTTATAACATCAGCAACCTCGCTTATAGCATTCGAGGGATGACTAACGAAGAAGGCCTCGGATCGGACGGTGAAGACGACATCCCCGGTTTAAAACGCATCGAAGCTAGCTTATCCGATAGTTCTGCTTCTGATTTGGCATCCCCCGACGGTAAACAAGTCGACCTCTTCTCGGAGGTCCACCTCAATGAATTGCGAAAGCTAGAAAAGCAACTGGAGCTTCTAGAAAAGGAGAAGTCATCGTTGACGCAGAATTTACGCGACAGTCAAGCGGTGGTGGAACGCAGTCAGGGTGAATTACAGGTGTTCTTGTCGCGGTTGACCTTGTTGGGGGCACACGTCGATTCGCTCCAGCACCTATCTCAGAATTACGATAAAAACATGAACGAATCGTCGGAGAAGGCCGCTCAGTTGATTAATCAGTATCAGCAGTGGTTTAAATTATCGTCCAAGGAAATCGAGCAACTGAAGCAGGACTTGAAGGACCTAGAGAAGATTTCGAACGCCTCCGACGCCACTCAGCAATTGAGAACCGAAATAACCAACTTGAAGAACAAGGTGCTGGATAACGAGCAGAAAAGTATGGATCTGGAGAGTGACTTGCGTTTGCTGAGGGAATTCGCCAGCGAGGCGGGGACTTCGCTCGATGAAACGCAGAACAATTTGCAGACTGTGACCGAAGAACTGGCGCAGTTGTACCATCACGTGTGCACCGTTAACGGGCAAACGCCTAACCGGGTTATATTAGAACACGAGAAGCTAGGAGAAGTAACTCCAAGTAAGTGTTTTAAGTGTCGCCTGAAGCCTGAATTAACGTAATTAAACGATGTTCGGTTTTAGGAACCGAAAGTAATCCGCCCATTTGTGAAATGTCGAAGCTGGATGTGTTGCGAAGCCGACTTCGATCTGATATTCCTTTGCATGACCTGGAGAGCCTCAATGATACGACTGTGGTCGCAAAACACGTCGGAACTATAGTCGATCAAATCAAGCACTTGCGGGCTGCTATTGAAAACACCATCGAACTGTCTAAGATTAAGGGGCATAAAGCTGAAAGCCGATATGAAGGTTTGAAATGTTATAAAATATTCCTCTTATATAGGGTGTTCCAATTTCAAATACTTTACATGGGGAGGCTTCATTTATTTCAAGGCAGTTGCATTTATTTATTTTCTTCATAACATGATGGCTAATCAATTCATCAAAATAAGTGAGATCCTCATTGTAAATTGTAAAGTGTGACAATAGGGTCGTTTTTTAATATCAGTATTTTTTTTAAAGCTGGTTCTTGACCGATGAAAATTGTATCACAAACTCTTTTAAACGGACACTAAATGGCGCATAAACACTTAACGTTTCGCAGTCGTTCTGACGAAGCTGTCGAACGACTGCGAAACGTTAAGTGTTTATGCGCCATTTAGTGTCCGTTTAAAAGAGTTTGTGATAGTATTTTTTTTTATTAACAATACATTCTTTATTATCTAGTAATCGTAAATCACACGTTTAAGTTGATTTTAAAAATATCTGTAACATTTTATGTTTAAAAAATCATTGCGTTTTAAACGCGCCATCTTTGTATGACGTCGCACTATCTTTTTCGTATCCGCACTAGGCCATAAATACACAGGGTTGCCAGATTGGGTAAAATTCCGCCAATTGGGCTATATTTGGTCACCTGCCAACATTAATACTTAATACATCACATTTAATGGCGACTTTTTCTTAAAGTTGGAGCGGGATTTCAACAAGATAATAATAATTATTACAAATACGCAAATATTTAAGTATAGTCACGTGACTAAAAACGCAGTGTCTTTGGTAATGACCAGTAATGACGTAGATAATTTGTAAACAGAGCAATATTACTGTGGCAGGAACTGTCAAAATAGAAAATTTAGGTTATATGAAGGAATTGAATTTGATAACTTTTAATTTACATTTCTTTTTAACTATACCAACCCCGGCCATACAACGCACGGAGCAATAAAACTGCGTGATGTACACGTGATTGTCGTTTCTGTGAACCCGATTTACACTAGACTAACGGTGAGCAACCTCATCTCCTCAAGCCAACTCTAGCCAGCGAAATAATTACTGCGTACTGCGTAAACTTGCGGACAAAAAAAGTGTCCTGTCACCAGTGTTGCCAGATGTCCACCACAAAAATTCCCTAATAAAATGTCGAATTTTCCCTTTTTGTAACTTCATTTCCCCTTTTTTATACTATTTTTTCGTTGCAAAATTTTTGTCGTAGAGATTTAAAAATAGGCAAAAATATAATCATTACTTTGCACCTTTTTTTTGTGTTACTGTTTACTTTTTATAACTTGTCACTTGTTAGTCTTTGCTTGTTACATGTTTTTCACTCCAAAGTTATGCTCACAAGATCGCACGTTTGTAAGCATGTTGTCTAGGAAACTAGTAACCAATAAACCATAACGTCCATAATCCATAACCAACCGAGAACAAGGAATGAAAGCGTGATTGGGTTGATTCATCTCCGATGTTTCGATTGAGTGAATGTCTCTCTTTTCTAAAGATATTCCCTGCATCCTTTTTTGTTCGATTTTTCCCTGCAACTTGGCAACACTGCCTGTCACATTGAAATTTAATGACGTTTTGATTATAACGGGTTTTCAATTAAAAAAACTACTCGCAGTATGCCATGAAATGACAAGGAGCGAGAAAGTCATGTCTTATGGCCGTATGCACAGACAAATCTTTAGACTTAAGCCAAAGTAAACCTTTACTTTGAACTATACGGCGCACAATTTGATAAGAAGTTAGCTTTAGGTATCAAGTCCATCTTGAGATTTGTCTGTGCATACGGCCATTAGCTTATAACACGTCTGCGTTGTCAACTGACAGATACATTTTGGCGTTGTTAAAATTTAATTTCTGTCGTACTGTCCTGTGAAATGGCTTTCATGTTGAAGCAGAAATCGTTTTTGTTTAAATTCTGTTTTCGTAATGAACATTTTCACATCTTTTATAAATACAACTTATGAAATATCTAAAGTCCTCTTTCTTCAAAATTAAAATTATATTTCCCTATCACTTGCACCACATGCGTAGACATCATATTTTTCCACGATATGCTAGAGAAGTTTTTTATTTGAAAGCGTTTTATTTACATACTGTGTACTGGCCTTACAGTATTGGAGGTTATACCAAGCGTAGTGTTCTCGTGTTACATTTCTATTTTAGTCTTTCTTGTACCTACTGTATTAGTGGCAACGCGCACACGTTGCATTTCATTTAAATATGTAGACCATTATTCAAAGCAGCAAATTAAATGTGTCACATTATGACAACTCCGATAATTTACTACTTTGACAGACCCAACACAGATCGAAAGCCAATTTACAATACAAAAAAGGAACGATGGAATGAATATTTTTTTTGTCTGCACGTTTACAGGGTTTTATTTCTGTTTGGTGTAAATACATCTTTCCGTGTCCTTGCCACGAGGGTAACGCGTGATCACTCCGTCGGTTGAGTGGCCTAAGTACGGTGTATTTTTTTTAAAATGCCATAAAGGTTGGCCATGAAAATTAAAACTCATGTCGTAGCTTGGCATCTAACACACGCCAAAACTGACAATTTAAAGTACATGAATGGAGCTAAGACATGAATTTTCTTTTCCACAGCCACCCCTTATGGCATTTAAAAAAAAACACATTGTATAATAAAACACGATTAATTTTTTTTTGTAAGAGTTGCCATAAAATGGTCTTCGCAGTAGCATTTTACACTTTTTTCATTTGTAAATATTTCTGTCGGCATCGCTGATTGCTTTCGAATGATTCTCTTTTGAAGAGTTATTGTGCGATTTATTGAAAACAGGCCAGAGTTGGGTTGTGCAAACGTACGTCTTAGATAAGATTATTCTAAAACAAACGTCAAAATAATTCAACCTGTTTTATGATGTTAAAACATCACAATAAATGTTCGAAATGTTGTCTTTCACTTGCATTCTTCTTTTTAAATTTAAACTTAAAAAAAACTATTTTTGTTCATTAGAAAACAATCTGATCACAATTTTAAGAACATTTTAATACCTACTTGTTCGTTGACAAATCTAGATATTAATTGTCACTTGTGAAACTTTTAAGTACGGTGTGAAAAATTCGCCCGTTGTCATTGAAATAATGTAAACCCAAGACATCTTCAAACAGATAAGCGAGTACAAAATTGGTTAAAAATCGTGAGTGATAAAGATGCAAGATGCAGTCGCTATGACGTCACAACGCGGTTGGCCAGCGTTTACCGGGGGATTCTTTTTGTTAATTTTTTAATGTTTAAAATATGGAATTGTCTTAGAAACATCAGTTAAACGCCTGTTAAAGTTTCAAAATTTGATATAAAATCAAAAATTAAATTATTTATAGGCGTCAGAGAAGACAGCAACGAAGCAGAGATAGCGGAATTGCAGGAGCAAGTAATTCGACTCAAGAGCTTGCTGTCCACAAAGCGCGAGCAAATCGCAACGCTCAGAACCGTACTTAAATCGAACAAGAACACTGCGGAGGTAGCGCTGACGAATCTCAAATCTAAATACGAAAACGAGAAGACCATCGTCTCCGAAACGATGATGAAACTGCGTAACGAACTGAGATTGCTCAAGGAAGACGCGGCCACCTTCTCGAGTAATTCAAATCAAATGAATCTTTTGTTTTATGTTTATGCTTTGTCTTGTAGGCTTGAGGGCAATGTTCGCAGCAAGATGCGAAGAATACGTGACTCAAGTAGACGAGCTCCAGCAGCAACTGACGGCCGCCGAGGACGAGAAGAAGACGTTGAATCAGTTACTTCGCTTGGCCGTGCAGCAAAAGTTGAGCCTCACGCAGCGATTGGAGGAGTTGGAAGTTGATCGGGAAATGAGGAACGCCAGGCGTCCGGGGGTTCGTGGCTATCAACGTCCGGGTCGCTCGAATCGTGATATGTTCTAGCCGAGAGCCCGACCTATGGTTTACGTAATCGCATTTATAACTACTTTCTTTAAACTGTAGGTACGTTCTCTACTAAAATTGTCCAAAGTAAGTAATCAATTGCCAATTGATGGAGAGCGAGCGAGTGAGTTATCAGGTCTTGATGACGTGTGCGTGAGTTGGATGTCTTAGGAAATGCTGCAATATCTTTCTTGTTTTATTCTATGTCGTAGACACTGCATTTACTTGTTGAAAATTTAACGTTTTTACAACTTCTTTTTTGTTATGTGTGTACGTGAAAAGATCTGGTTACTTATTTATTTAATTTATTGTATTCGTATTACAGTATTTTACGTCTTTTTAAACGACTTGATTTGTTGGGTTACTAAAATGAAGGCAGTTATTTATAAATACCTAAATAATTAATTAGATAATCTGATAATTAGTTTCATCTTTTACAAATTAAAATTGTAAATATGTAATGAAGTAACCCACCCATTGTATCCTGTACAATAATTTAGTGATATTACCACTGGTCATATCAAGGGCAGTCTTTTACATGAATTATTTTATCGTATACAATTTTTTTATTTGAGTAATTTATATACTTATACATAGGTGTTTGTTTGTTTTTCTAATTTGAATTTTTATTGTCTTTTTAACTAGATATTTATTAATTATGATTAATAGCACCATTGTGAAGTTGTAGTTGATTATAGTCGTTAGTTTTATATATTTTATTCTTAGATTAACCCAAATGTATCGTGAATAATTGTTAGCGCTAGAAAAATTTATTTCGTCTCTCCTCCTCACCGAAAGGTGTCCAGGAGACGGCTATATCGATTTAATAAGGGTACCACACTCTCTTACTTACATAGACAAACTCGGTTAGCTCCTAGTAATTTGATGACTTCCCTAAAACGTAAGTGAATTAAACAAGAGGGCCTCCAAAAAGATTTGTAAAGATATTTTCGTAAAAGAATTAATTGTACTCGATAATTTATGATGATACTCTAACTGAATTTGTTGACTATTAATAAACACGAGCGGTTTTGGAAAGCATATGATGTTAATTTGGAAGTGAGAAATGTTGACATATGTAAAAAATAAAATAAAATAAACCACGTTCCGTTGGTTCGAAAGTCCACTTAAAAAAAAAATAAAAAATTCTCCCTTTGTCCGAGCCCATCGACCACGGAACTGGCCCGTCCCTTCTCTTACTGTTCGACAGTGATATGTCTTCTTTTACACGGAAGTTGGTGATATTGTGATAACTATCGCCAGCTCGATTACCTTAATGTTATATCTGTTATAATATACATACTAAGCTGGTCTCTATTTCACTGTCTTATGGTTTATTGTTATAACTACTTAATAAAGTTAACTTGCATTTTAAATTAACTTATTTGCATATTTTATCTCTTGACTACCAATTAAAGGCAGCTTTGGCCGAATAATAAAATTATTGTTATAAATTAATTTTCTTTAAGCTTAATTTTCGTCGTGGTTATGAAATGTAATTAAAATTTTTAATAAAAAGAACATTAACCTCTCGTTTTTTTATTTATACCCACGCATTGAACCTTCTCATATATAAGCGATTCCTCTAATTCCGAACTTCTACAGTTAGCGATGTCAAATGTTGTTAATCAGTTTGAATCCTGGTGCAATAGAAACAATTTAGTTTTAAATACAAAAAAGACGCAGAGTATCTATTTTAAAAACATTGAGCTTAATGCCGTGCCGGGCCTAAGAACTGTAACAAGTGTAAACTTCTTGGGACTTGTACTGGATAGTGCGCTGAACTGGGACGAACATTTAAATCTTATCTGTAAGAAACTCGCTTATGGTTACTTCGCTATAAACAGACTAAAACTCGAAGTGTTCGCGGAAGTTTTGTTACAGGTCTATTACGCAATGATCTATTCTCATTTGAGTTATAATATCATTCTTTGGGGACAAGCCGTCCACATAAATCGGGTGTTCGTGTTACAGAAAAGAATTATCCGCCTTATTTACAACTTAAAAAGTATGGACTCATGCCGACATATATTCTCTGAAAAATCCATCATGACTCTGCCATGCATCTTCTTATTCAAATGCTGTCTATACGTCAAGAAGCACATACATGAGTTCCCGAAGAACTCCTACCACCACAACTATCCAACCCGGTCAAACGACTTACTGAGGACAACAGCACACCGCACCACCTCTTATGAAAAAACTCCCCGTTATGCAGGGATACGTTATTACAACAAATTACCTAATGCAATAAAAGGTCTTGGAGAGCCTTTCCAAATTTAAAAATTCACTAAAATATTTTTTAATAAAGAAAACGTACTACAGCGTCAAAGAATTTATAAATGACGATTCACTGTAATTAATTTTTTCACTTAATTGCTCATTGTTATTGTTATTATACACATTCCTCCTTAACTTCTGTGATTTACAGTAAAATTATTTAGCGGAGTTACTCTAGCAATATTTTCCAGCAATAAATCATAGAGATCAGTCTATGTGTGATTATCAGTAAATCTACTGCCAACCGCTTATAAATTTTGAATATTGCCAGGTGGCAGCATTTAAAAACACAATCTGAGCATAAATTCGTTTTATCGGTGTTGGGGGTGGCGTGGTACTACGTAACTTTTTTATTAGAGATCCTGCCACTTACATATCTTGCACGTCGCTTCTAAGAAGCAACTAGAAAGATAATCTTGCACAAATTCGTTTTATCGGTGTTGGGGGCGGCGCGATATTGCGTAACTTTCTTATTAGAGATCCTGCCACTTACATATTTTGCACGTCGCTTCTAAGGAGCAACTAGAAAGATAATCTGTGCACAAATTCGTTTTATCGGTGTTGGGGGCGGCGCGATATTGCGTAACTTTCTTATTAGAGATCCTGCCACTTACATATTTTGCACGTCGCTTCTAAGGAG